>JACVTC010000162.1:150000-351611 GCA_016946835.1 Neocallimastix lanati (nom. inval.) | reverse complement strand
CTTTAATATTTAGTTTATTTATTTTATTTATTTATTATCATTCATCAATAAAAATACATCATCAATATATTTGTTAACTAGTTAAAATATAATTAAATCATTCAATAAAATATAATTAATTACTAAAATCTCTTATGTTATTAATGTAAACTAAATATAAAACTACACTAAACTATACTAATAAACATGTTTATAGGTTAAATTATTAATAAAACTAAATTAATATTAATAAAAGAACCATTCTTTAAACTATATTATTACTAAATTATTATTAACCAATAAGATTTCATCAAATAATTTCTAACCTAATTTCACTAAATTATGGTATTTATGATGGTACCGTATCAAAATGTAAGAAATAATAATAAATTTTTAAATTTTAATTATTATTTCTTATTATGTATTAAATACTTAATAATTAGAAATACATTATTTTTACATTATCATTATTTATTTTGTAACAATGTACTATAACTATTACATGTAAAATTATTTAAAAATTAGGAGTAGTTAACCAATTATTAGTTAAACTTAATAATTAAAAATTTTATTAATATTAGTTAATATTTATTCGTTATAATTGTTATTTAAATGTTTAGACATAATCAAAAATTATTTAAATTTTTCATAACAAAAAATTTTTTCTAAATTTGGACAAATTTTTTCAATTTTTAATTTTTTTTTATTATTTATTTTGGACATTTAATTAAAATTATTTATTATAAAAATAATTAGAAAATCGATCTTTAAGGTTTTCCCGAATACTGATTGGTATCGGTTTTACTTAATGATCCGATGATTAATATGTTTAGAATATTAATCGAAACTTATTTAGGTTTTTCTTCTAATCTTTTCCTAAATAAGAAATTTGTTAAGATTAGACAATATTTAATTTAAAATTTTGAAAAAGTATAAATAGAGACTCTTAAGTTCTTTTAGAAATTAAGAGTTATTATTATAAGAAAAATAATAATAACAATAAAATTTTATAAATTAATAACAATAAATTTATTCTTTTTTAATCTTAAAATAAATTTTATTTATTATTTTTTTTTTAAAAAAAAAAAAATAAATTAAATTTATTTAAATTTTCTTATAATAAACTCGATTTATTTTAATAAAACAAATTTAAATTTCTCAATTTTAGTTAATAATAATATTATTAATATAAAATTGTTGTTAAGATAATAACTGAATTTCAATTTCAATTTCAATTTCAATAATTCAGTTATTTGAATTTCAATATTAATAAATAATAATATAATAATTATTATTAAATTAACTTTATTAAAATATTTAGGAATTAGTCTAGGCCAACTAATTACTAAATATTATTAACATATTGAAATTAATATATATTAAATAATGTAAACACGTGATTGTCATTAAATTAATTTCTACATATTATATTTTAATTATAAAATATAATATTTAGTTATTATATTCTTATATTTTATTTATATTAAATATTTATATTATTTTCTTAGTTTATATTATCAATATCAAACTTATATTAATATTATTACATATTCATATTAATAATTAATATTTTAATAATTAATTATTTTATATATAAATACATGTTTAAATCTTTTGATTAATCCTTTGTAGGATTATTGTAATTTAAATTATAGTAATAATTATATAAAATAATAATGTAATAAAATATTATTAAGATTAAATAAAATTTATATTTTAAATAAAAACTTATTCATAAAATTTACTAATAACAATATGTTTTAAATAAGAATAAAATTAAATTATTAATTAATTACTATAATTTGGCATCTTGACCTAATCGTTAAGACCAAATTACCTAAAAACTTTGACAATTGTAGATTAGAAATTGATATAAAAAAATTTTATTTCAATTTCTAACACAAAAACTGATAAATAATAATAATATATATTAAGAAATAGTAAAAGATTTTATAATATTTTAAATATTAAAATAATTAAATAGTAATAACTTAATAATAATCTTGTTCATAATATTAAATAATTATAATAATTTTTATTATCATAATAATATTATTTAATAATAATATTTATATACATTTGATTGGAAAATATAGTTACACCAACTATAATAATAATATAAATATAAAATTTTTTATATGGAATAATTAGTTCTTTAGAAATTAATTTATAAAATAATTATGAAATTTATTAAGAGAATTTATTTAGAAAAATAATGAATTTTAACAATTAAAAATATTTCTCAACGTTGTATAATCAACTATAAAAATATTAAATAAAAATTATTATTATAACAAATATATAAAGTTATAAACTATATTATTTATATTATAGTATTTAACTATTTTAATTATTTATAAAAAGAATTATAATATTTAATATATAGATTAAATATTATATAAATTTTTAATAAAACATTTTTTTTAAAATAATTAAGTAAATTTAAATATTAAATATCGGTAAAACTTGTTAAAATAAAACAAGGTAAAACGATATAAAATAAGTTTAAGAAAATAAAATAAATAATACCTTAAACTTATTAAATGTAATAGCTATACTAAAACTAAAATTAATTAATATAACTATTATCTACAATTTTAATATTATTTTTACATAATATTAAAATTGAAAAAATAAAATTAAAAAAAAAATAAAAATTATACTTAATTATACTGAGTTTATTATAAGTAAATATAACAAACAATAACCAAGCAACAGCAGAATAGTAGTTGAAAATATTTTTTTAAAAAAAAAAAAAAAACCTTTTATGATTAATAACAGTTTTTTTTTTGATATATAAATAAAAAATTTATTTTATTTGTTATTATTTATTATATTTTCTTAAAATAATAACTCTTGATTTCTCAAAGAGAATTCAAGAGTCCTATTTATATTTTTTTAAAAAATTAATCTGTTAAATAAATTTATTTTCTAATCTTAACAAAAAATCTATTTAGGAAAAGATTAGAAGAAAAACCTAAATAGTTTTTCGATCAATATTCTAATCATATTGATCATCGTATAATTAAAGAAAACCTATTTGTTAGGAAAAACATTAATTACCGATTTTCTAATTAATTATAAAATATTAAATATTGATAGGATAGGAATTAATGAAAAAAAAAAAAGATTTTTTTTTTTTTTTTTTTTTTTTTTTTTTTTTTCATTTAAAAATAAAGATTAAATAATATGATAGATTAGATACATTTATAGTTTATAATACATTATAAAATACATAATTCATTTTAATTAAAATAACTAATATTTTTATGGTAAAATATTAAATACAAATTTACATAATTTTTTGTAAAAATTCTATTTAAATGAATAATAATAAGTAAATAAATTTTATATTATTTATATAAATGTATAAAATTATAATATATAAATAAATTTAAATCAATATATGAAAATATAACTATTAAATAAATTTATAAGTTAAAATCAATGAATATATTAATTATTATTTAAATAAATAATTATTTAAAAATAATTATTATTTTATAAATAATTATAAATTATTAATGATTTTTCATTAATTATAAGAAATATTAATTATTCATTATTGAATAATTATGATTTCTTACATTGCTCTTCTTTCTTCTTCTGTTTCTAATGGTTCTGATAATTCTGGATTTCTTTTTGTATATGGCTCAAGCTGAGAGATATGAAATACCGGATGGAGATGGAGGTTTTCCGGTAACTCCAAACGGTAGTTCATTCTTTGCCTTTTCTCAATGATTTTAAATGGACCGAGATATTGCGAAGCTAATTTTTTCGCGGGTTCGTTGGTAAAGTAGTATCTTCTTAACCATACTAAATCATTAACATTGAAATTTGGGCCTTCAGCTTTTCCAACATCCGCATATTTTTTGTAGTCTTCTTTTGCCTTTATAAGGTGTTTCTTGAGAGATTCGAAATGTGAAGACCAATCCCTAGTTAAGCATGAAGCATTATCCTTTAAAAGAATAGGAGGTGAATCTATAAAACAATTGGGATGGAAGCCGTAGTTTGCATAAAAAGGCGACATACCAATGGAACTATGTAGAGAATTATTATAAGCAAACTCACATAAAGGTAGATAATAACACCAGTCACTTTGAGCAGTAGAACAATAACAACGAAGATATTGTTCAATAACAGCATTCGCACGCTCTACTTGACCATTAGATTGTTGGTGGTGAGCAGTAGCTAATCTGGGCTTTATCTGAAGGGTATAACACAAGGAGGTCCAAAATTCCGAAGAAAACTGTGAGCCATGATCCGAAATAATGGTTTTAGGAAATCCATGAAATTTGAACACATTGAGAAGAAGGAGCTTTGCAGTTTGATCAGCAGAAGGAACATCAGAGCAAGGGACTAAATGGACCATTTTAGTTAAGTGGTCCGATACTACCATGATACAAGTACAATCTCTTGAAGTAGGGAGGTAAACAATATAATCGACACCTATAACTTCCCAGGGTTTTGTAGGAATGGGGAGTGGCTGTAACTTGCCATACGGTTTATGTCTTCTTATCTTGTTTCTTCCACATACTTCGCATGAATGAACGTAATTAATAACGTCCTTTTTCATATTAGGCCACCAGTAGTACCTTCTAAGTTTTTCGAGGGTCCTATCTACCCCCTGATGGCCACTAGTTGGAGTATCATGAAAGGATTTTAGGAGTCTAGCCTTGAGTGATGCTGGCACAATTATTCTATTTTGGAAATGTAGGATACCTTTAATGAGGCTGAATATGGAGCTTTTAACTTTACCATATTTTTCTTGGATCTTTCTTATCGTATCTTGACAAAATTTATCAGACAACTGGGACTCTTTTAAGCTATTGATATTTCTATCGATTGTACAGCAGAATACATCATCATTGATGATAGATGAGCCCTCTAAGGAGTTATTCTTCCTATAGTCCGGTCTTCTTGACAAGGAATCCGGTTTACCAGAACTAACTCCCGGTCTATAAGTAATTCTAAAGTCAAATTTAAATAAGAAGAGGCTCCAACGAATTTGCCTCTGATTGAGATGTTGAGGTTTCTTCATATAAAGTAGGTTCCTATGGTCTGTAAGAATTTGAACTGGATATTTGGCACCTTCAAGATGATGCCTCCATACGTCAAATGCTGTAATAATGGCTAGAAGTTCTTTGTCGTAAATTGTATAATTAACTTCAGCCTTATTCACAGAGCGAGAGTAAAATGCTACAGGATGTAATAAATTATCCTTAGGGCTAACTTGGGAAAGAATGCAGCCAACAGCAAAATCACTGGCATCTGTTTCTACTACAAATTCTTTCTCTGGATCGGGAAAGATAAGTACTTCATTGTTGAGGAAAGCATTTTTAAGTTTATTAAATGCATTATTTGCTTCCTCGTTCCATAAGTAATCAGCATTCTTTTTTAAAAGTTTCCGCAAAGGTTCAATGATTTCAGCAAAGTTTTTTATAAATTTTCCGTAGTAATTCCTTAAACCAAGAAAACTTTGGAGTTCTTTGATGTTTTTGGGTATGGGCCATTCCAAAATTGATTTTAATTTATCCTTATCCATAGTGAGTCCATGTATAGAAACCGTGAAACCTAAGAATGTAGTTTCAAATACGTGAAATTCACATTTTTCTAATTTCACGAATAAGCCATTTTTTATTAGTAGAGTAAGAACATGACGAACATGCTTAATGTGAGTATCAAAGTCAGGAGAAAAGATAATTATATCATCCAAATATGCCTGAACAAAGGATCCAGTGATTTCTGACAATGTATCTTGTATGAATCTTTGAAAAACTGAAGGAGCATTACGTAAGCCGAAAGGCATTACAAGATACTCGAAATAACCTATTGGAGTACGGAAGGCTGTAAGATATTCATGTCCTTCCTTTATTCTGACAAGATTATACGCAGACCTTAAGTCAAGTCTGGTAAAAATCTTTGATCCTTTAAATACTTCCATTAAATCGTTAATCCTTGGCAGTGGGTAACTATTACGGATTGTAATAGCATTCAGACGGCGATAATCCACGCATAACCTGAGAGAACCATCGTGTTTTCTAACAAACAATATTGGAGCACCAGCTGGGGATTTTGATTTTCGAATGAAGCCTTTAGCTAAATTTTCTTCGATATATTCTTTCAAGGCTTTCATTTCCACCGTAGTTAAAGGATATATTGGTCCAAAGAATAATTGTCCTCCAGGGATCAAGTCGATTGTTATGTCATAGCTCCGGTGGGGAGGTAATTTATCAGCTTCTTCTTTTTTAAAGACTTTCACTAGATCTGAATAGTATTTTTGAATGATTTCTTTAGTACTAAGTTTCTTATTATTGAGAATTTTATCTTTATTTCTAAGTTCCATATTATTGAGAATTTTATTTTTATTTCTAAGTTTCTTATTATTGAGAATTTTATTTTTATTTCTAAGTTTCTTATTATTGAGACTTTTATCTTTATTTCTAAGTTCATTTTTGTTATTACTTTTATCAGTTTTGACTTGTTCTTGACTTTCAACAATTACACAACATATATCCTCATCATATAGTTCATCTTCAGAAATAAATGAAGGTATAATTGAGTCATGGCCGCATTGTGAGGATTCTTCTAGCATAGGTGCTGTTATATTATTAGAACGGAATATAAATTTATTTCCTTTACAAGAATGACAATGTTGTCCACAGTTACTTTCCAAGAAATAGATTTTATTGGATTTAAAGTTGATATAGGGATTATGAATCGAGAGCCAATCCCTTCCTAAAATACCACTTATACCTTGAAGTTGTAGATTACCAACGTAGAATTCATAGGTTTCAATATGGTCCATTATTTTCAGTTTTAAAGGCTTCGTAGATTGTTTAATTACCATACTTTTACTATTGGGCAATTGGATACTAATAGGAGAAGAAAGGCCTGAGATTGGAATTTTATTAGCTGAAATAAAGTCCTTGCAAATAAAGCTTTTGGCAGAGCCTGAATCAATTAGTAAATTAATTTTGAAAGACTTTGAGTTGGTAGATATAACAAAGGTAGTTGTCATAGAATTGGAACTATTTGGTGTATAATTAGCAGAGAGTATTTCTTTTTTGAACTTGTTCTTCCTATGATGTAGATTTCTCGACTTAGTACTGCTTTTATTGATTTCATATTTCTTTCTATTAAATGACTTTGTTTTGTGGTTTCTAAAATGACAGAAATTGCGAATTTTGGTCTCCAAGTAGCATTTTTTGTCTATGTCAATAATAACATTTATAGCTTCAAATAGTGTTTTTGGCTTCTTTATTTTATCATATTCTTCACGTACTTCATCCAGTAGACCTTTTCCAATTATGTCGATGAAAACTTCATCTGGCCATTTAAGCCTTGCTGCTAATCTTCGGAACTCTATCGTGAATTCAGCAACCTTTCCAAGTTGTTCTTGCTTCAAATCCCATAACTGCTTCATCAGCATGTACTTCTGCTTCTTCTCATCACCCGAGTCAAAATTCTTGAGTAGTAACTTCTTAAATTTTTGGTAGCTCAGAGTTTTCAGTGTACCATCAACTAATAGAGAGAGACCCCATCTTCTAGGTAGACCATTTAGTTTATTTATTACGTATGTATTTTTGTTTTCATCGCTTTGGAATGAATTTGGATGATCGATGAAAAAACTCTCACATTGTATTAAAACTTCTTGAATATTCGGCTTTATATTTGCTTCTCCTTCTTTGGTAAGAACTCCATTTGGGGAGAAGAATGTAGGAATAAAATCGGTTATTGCTGATATAAATTTCGAAGCATCGATATTATTGGGATTGATTATTGGAATTTGAAAATTATTTTTTGTACTTGTTGCTTCTTCACTTTCCATATTTAAAATTCTAATAATATAAATAGAGTATAATAGAGTAAAATAAAAAGAAAATAAAGATAAGTGTAGTATAAAAGTATTTTATTTTTTATTTTTTATTTTTTATTTTTTTTTTTTTTTTTTTTTCTAACTAAAAATATATTTATTTATTTAATATAATTTTCTTCACTAACTAAATATATATTTATTTATTTAATATAATTTTCTTCACTAACTAAAATTATATTTATTTAATAAATTTTTTTTTTTTTTTTTTTTTTACTAACTAAAATTATATTTAATAAAAAAAATTTTTTTTTTTTTTCACTAAAATAAATTTATTTATTTAATATATATTCCTTCCAATAATTAATACTATAAAATTAACCAATTTATTATTATTTCTTCCATTTACTATTATATTAGATCTTCCAATCAATTATACTGATTTTAATTAATTTTTTTTTTTTTTTTTTTTTTTTTATTTTTTTTTTTTTTTGATCTTATTATAATATATTATACTAATACTATTTAATTATTAAATTAGAAGAGTTATTATTGTAATAGCTATACTAAAACTAAAATTAATTAATATAACTATTATCTACAATTTTAATATTATTTTTACATAATATTAAAATTGAGAAAATAAAATTAAAAAAAAAAATAAAAATTATACTTAATTATACTGAGTTTATTAAAAAAAAATAAAAATTATACTTAATTATACTGAGTTTATTATAAGTAAATATAACAAACAATAACCAAGCAACAGCAGAATAGTAGTTGAAAATATTTTTTTAAAAAAAAAAAAAAAACCTTTTATGATTAATAACAGTTTTTTTTTTGATATATAAATAAAAAATTTATTTTATTTGTTATTATTTATTATATTTTCTTAAAATAATAACTCTTGATTTCTCAAAGAGAATTCAAGAGTCCTATTTATATTTTTTTAAAAAATTAATCTGTTAAATAAATTTATTTTCTAATCTTAACAAAAAATCTATTTAGGAAAAGATTAGAAGAAAAACCTAAATAGTTTTTCGATCAATATTCTAATCATATTGATCATCGTATAATTAAAGAAAACCTATTTGTTAGGAAAAACATTAATTACCGATTTTCTAATTAATTATAAAATATTAAATATTGATAGGATAGGAATTAATAAAAAAAAAGATTTTTTTTTTTTTTTTTTTTTTTTTTCATTTAAAAAATAAAGATTAAATAATATGATAGATTAGATACATTTATAGTTTATAATACATTATAAAATACATAATTCATTTTAATTAAAATAACTAATATTTTTATGGTAAAATATTAAATACAAATTTACATAATTTTTTGTAAAAATTCTATTTAAATGAATAATAATAATAAGTAAATAAATTTTATATTATTTATATAAATGTATAAAATTATAATATATAAATAAATTTAAATCAATATATGAAAATATAACTATTAAATAAATTTATAAGTTAAAATCAATGAATATATTAATTATTATTTAAATAAATAATTATTTAAAAATAATTATTATTTTATAAATAATTATAAATTATTAATGATTTTTCATTAATTATAAGAAATATTAATTATTCATTATTGAATAATTATGATTTCTTACATTAAAATGATACGATATTTTTATTAAACATCAATATCAATATTTATTTTATTTTATTTGGACGATAACAGTAGGGAATAATTGACAAAATAATATATTCTAATATTATATAGAATAATACACACAATAATAATATTCACACTTCAATATTTAGTTTATTTATTTTATTTATTTATTATCATTCATCAATAAAAATATATCATCAATATAAATATTTGTTAACTAGTTAAAATATAATTAAATCATTCAATAAAATATAATTAATTACTAAAATCTCTTATGTTATTAATGTAAACTAAATATAAAACTACACTAAACTATACTAATAAACATGTTTATAGGTTAAATTATTAATAAACTAAATTAATATTAATAAAAGAACCATTCTTTAAACTATTATTATTTACTAACTATATATATTATTACTAAATTATTATTAACCAATAAGATTTCACTAACCTAAATTTCACTAAATTATGGTATTTATGGTGGTACAGTATCAAAAACAGATACGTATCTTTTATATTTAAAGATGTATCTAAATAATTTTATTTGTTTGGACGTTGTCAAAAGGGAATTATTAACAAAATAATATATTCTAATAAATATAATAATAACACATAATGTATAAATATAAATATATAATTTAAATGTAAAGATTTGTCTTTATTTATTTATTCTTATTTCTTTATTTATTTTTATTACATTATTCTCAATGTTTACAAAAATATAAAAATACAAGTTATATATTTATTATTATCTTTCTCACTAACTATCTAATTATACACTTAATAATTAATATTTATTATTCTATAAACTATTATATTTTCTACTAATAAACCTGTTATTTTGAAGTATCTTTATTATATATTTCCTATATTATAACAAAGAACTCGTCGTTTAATTATTAATGAATTATCAAAATATGTATCTAACTATTTAGTCTTATTTAATTATCTACCAATCATTATTAATTTTTAATTTATTACTTTAACTAATTTCTAAAACTATTTCTAATAATGTTTTTAGTGTGGTATCGTATCAAGACGCCCCCACTTAGTTTAGACTTCGTCCCTTGAAGTCTCCACAAAAATTTGTATATAAAATTTTTTTTTTTTTTTTTTTTTTTTTTTTTTTTTTTTTTTATATGTATTTTAAACTTTGAAATTTTAAATTTGAATGGTGCAATTGTAATTTGAGTCTGAAATTTTAATTTTAATTTTCTCATTTATTATTATAATTACTACGCTGTTGTTGTTATTATTGTCGTTATTATTATAATTATTATTCATATTATTCTTATTCTTTTCTTTTCTTTTATTTTATTTTATTTATTTATTTATTTATTTTTTTATTATTTTTATTTTTTTTTTTTTTTAATTATTATTTTTTTTTCTTATTTATTTTTTTTTTTTTTTTTTTTTTTTTTAATTATTTTTTTTTTTTTTTTTTTTTTTTGTATATATATTTATATTACTATCATAGTAAATAATTTTTATATATATCAGTACCTATATAAATAAACATCAATACATTACTCGTCCTATTCTTTTTCTTTTATATTTGTAGTTTCTCTCGACAAATTCAGTGTCGACTCTATTATTGTTATAATGGTTCCTTTCATCTTTATCATACTGTTTCTTAACTCTTATTTTTTTTAAATTATTTCTATTCTTCCTGAAATATTTAATTATTGATTCTTTTAACTTCAATTTTGGTTTTTTTATTCGTATAATTATTTCATTCTTTCCTTCTGAGATACATTCATGTAAATTAATTTCGTTTTCTCTTTTATCCATTATTATTTCGCTTTCTACTTTACTATTATTAATTTCTTTCTCATCCGTTACGTCTTTCTTATATTCTTGTCCTTTGTTTACAATTTTAATTTGAGTCAATATAAGATTTTCCTTTTGTTTTTCGCAATTTTGAATTTTTTGTTTATTTGTTTCCTGTATATTGTTGTTATATTTTAAATTATTTTCAAAATTATTAAATTTATTTATTTTGCTATTACTTAACTTTTCCTCGCAAATATTGTTTAATGTCTCTTGATAAATATTCTGTCCGGTATTTATGCCATGTAAAATATTATTATTATTTTTATTACTTTGTTTATTTTCTCTTTTGTTATAAATAATACCTTTATTCGGATAATTATAAATTTTACCAAATAAATTATTTTTATAACAATTATTAAATTTAAAATTTGAATTGCCACAAGCATTTCTTTTATTATAAAAATTATTTTTATTTTCATTATCATGGATATTATAATTATCTTTATCCAATTTATTTACAACATTACCACTATAATTATTATTATTATTTTCTTTATTATTAATACAATTGATTATTTTTTTGTTTTTAAAATTCCTTTTATTGTTTATAAAATTCCTGTTTTTATTTCCTTTGTTTTTTTCTATTATTCCATTTTCTTCCATTATTGCTAATTCTCTAAAACTATAGTGACATTCACTAGACTTATGGCCTAATTCGTAACATCTAAAACAAAAGACTTTTTTATTTTGTTTTATTTCAATCCCTAAATTATAATTATGAAAATTTTCATTATTATTATAATAGTTACCATTATATTCCATATTATTGACCATTCTTAATTGTTTCTCAATTCTTTCTGCTTGCTCTGCAGTTTCCATTGCTTCTTTAATAGTTTTGCAGTTCTTTTCTTTTATTCTAAGGTAAGGGTAACTTCTAGATTTCATTGAATTTATGTAGTTACGAACAGTAATTAAAGTTTTGTAGTCTTCTCTCATGTCATCTAATAGCCGATTATATTTATTGTTAAAACAAACTAACGTCTCTTTATTATTTATTCTCATATTTATTAAATTCCAATATTTATCGCTTGCCGTTATTTTTAGATAATTTTCAATTACACATTTTATTTCTTCTGGCTGAGGAATAACATTATTCTTCTCTTTTAATAATATAAGTTCCTCTCTTAATTCGAATTCCACACATTCTTTTAAGAAAGTAAATTTTCTTTCAGGCTTATTTATATCATATAATTCCATTATTCTATTGAAATCATTAAGCCATCCATTTATATCTACTCCATATTGTTCCAATATGGGTAGTTTATTTATCACTTGTTGTATATTCATTCTTTTTTTTTTTTTTTTTATTATTTTTTTTTTATTATAAATATTTTATTATTTATTTACACATTAGTTTTTTATTATTTTTATTATTTTCATATTATTTTGCTTCTGACAGCGCCCGGATTCTCCACCAATTTTGATACGTATCTTTTATATTTAAAGATGTATCTAAATAATTTTATTTGTTTGGACGTTGTCAGAAGGGAATTATTAACAAAATAATATATTCTAATAAATATAATAATAACACATAATGTATAAATATAAATATATAATTTAAATGTAAAGATTTGTCTTTATTTATTTATTCTTATTTCTTTATTTATTTTTATTACATTATTCTCAATGTTTACAAAAATATAAAAATACAAGTTATATATTTATTATTATCTTTCTCACTAATTATCTAATTATACACTTAATAATTAATATTTATTATTCTATAAACTATTATATTTTCTACTAATAAACCTGTTATTTTGAAGTATCTTTATTATATATTTCCTATATTATAACAAAGAACTCGTCGTTTAATTATTAATGAATTATCAAAATATGTATCTAACTATTTAGTCTTATTTAATTATCTACCAATCATTATTAATTTTTAATTTATTACTTTAACTAATTTCTAAAACTATTTCTAATAATGTTTTTAGTGTGGTATCGTATCAAAAACTGATAAATTTTAGAAATTATCTTAATTTTAATATAGAATTAAAAAGTGATAATTTCAATTTATTTTAATAATAACTGTATAAGTTATTTATGAATTAAAAATGTTTTATTAAAAATAACACTAAAAATTTGGTTTATTAGAACACTTGTTTTCTAATATTTTATTTTATAAATCTTTTATTAAAATTTATTAAACATTACAAAATTTAAAGTGATTATTAAAATTATAAAATTAATTAATAATAATAATAATAATAATATTTACATGAAATATTTACAAGTATTTATATTTTTCTTTAAAATTAAACTATTTATAATTTATAAATAAAAAGAATAATTAAATAAAATAAAAGTAATAAAATTAATAATAAAATAAATATTTAATAATAAAATAAATAAATTTGTTTATTATAAAAATAATTAAAAATATTTTGTTATTTAAATTAATAAATTTTGTTATTATAAAATTATTATTTAATTATAAAATTAATTATAAAAATTATTATAAAACTAATTATTAAAACTAATTATTTTATTTTAAATTTAATCTTAATATTTTTATTTTGAAAAATATATAATATTTCTTTCATATCTGAGTATTAATGTAATTTTTAAGTGTAATTTATTTGTTTTAATTAATTAATTAATTAATTTTTTTTTTATTTTATTAAATTATTATTAAACTTGGCTAAGGTTAGTTTTGATTTTATGTATAATAAATTTTCAAGATTTATTAATTTTGTTATTTATCAAAACTAATATTAAAAGGGGTGTTAGCTCAGCGGTAGAGCAATTGACTGCAGATCAATAGGTCTTCGGTTCAAATCCGGAACGCCCCTGTGTTATTGTTAGCGTTAATAGTATAGAGGTAGAATATTTGCCTTCCAAGCAAATGGCCCGGGTTCGATTCCCGGTTAACGCAAATATTATTTTTTTTTAAAAAAAAAAGAGGTATTTAATTTATATTATTTTATTTTTAAGAATTTATAATCTTCATTTGTACTATCAGAATCAGTACTTGACTCAATATTATTCCTATCATTTATTTTTTTTTTTTTTATAGACTAAGAAGAGAATACATTTCCAGTGCTTAATTAAATAATTTTTTTTTTATATATTTTTTTTTTAGATAGAGAAAAATACACTTTCATAATTTTATTAATTTTGTTAAAAAAAAAAAAAATAAAATAAAATAAAAAAAAGTAATAATACATGTAGGTAAAAAAGTACATTCGAAATAAAAAATAAAAAAACAAAAAACGAAAAAAAAAAAAAAAATAATAAAAATAAAAATAAAAATAAAAATAAAAAGTTAAAAAATAATTTTATTAATTTTATTAAAAATAATAAATAAATAAATAAATAAATAAATAAATAATAATAATAATAATAATAATAATAATAATAATAATAATACATGTAAGTAAAAAAGTACATTTGAAATTAAAAATAAAAAATTTAAAAGATAAAAAAATAAAAAGCTCGAAAATACTATGTATTTAGGCAAGTTTTACTATGCAGGAATTCTCCCTTCCTAACAAATAAAAAATAATAATAATAATAATAATAAAACCAAGAAGTAATATATTTAAAATAAATATTTTGGAGTCCACTAAACTCTCACCAGATTCATCATTTATTGAACTACTAAGGAGAAATTCACCCTTCGTAAAAAAGATGTTTTTTTTTTTTTTTATAGTCTGCAATTATTGCGAATTTTAATCTTTTATTTATTTATTCTTTTATAAAATACATGAATACTTTGAATTTTTAATAAAAAAATAAAAAATCACAGAATTAATTAATAAAATAAATAAATAGTATTTGTCCAATTAGAGCATAATAATAATTCAAATAATAATATAAAATAAAAAAAAATATTTAAAAATAAAGTGTATAAATAAATTCAAGAAAAAAGTTCATAGGCAACGAACCTCATTTCCTTTTGAATTAGGGTTTGAATGGACTATTTGAAAAGAAATTATGATCTTCCCCCTTTCAGAGGCAATTGGCCTCTGTAAGCTTGTCTTAACTTCATTTTCAGTGTTGACTCTTCTGGTTAGTTTACACTTATACCATCAGAATAGTAAATTCCTGTCCAATACTAGCCCGAGGCATAATTTCTGTTGTAAAAGAGAGACAACAGATTCGTATCAAGAATGGTGTTTTTTTAGAATAATTATCAGAAATGATTTTTGGTTCTTAAACAAAAACATCTCAATTCCTTTTTTAATTTAAAAATTAATAATGTTTCTGTATCTGTATCTTTTCCCACCAAGAAGGATGTTATATCATCTGCACCATATTTACACACTCATTATTCAGAAAATTTTCTAATATTAATGCGACTTTCGCCAGTTGACCTATTTACTGCATTATTAATATTGATATTATTATTTGCACTATCACTAATATTTAGTATTACTAATTATCAAAATAAAGATAGAAATTTTGGAATTTTTGCGTTACTAGGTCGATATGTAGAATTGTATATCAATAATTAAATAATAATTAATTAAGAATAGAATATTAATTTATAATAAATAAAACAATATTTTAAAAACACTTTATACTTAAAATATATTATAAATAATAATTTTCTTTTGAAGAGTTTAAAATAATATTTATTTTATAAGAATAAGTATTGAATTATTTATATACAATTATTGTGAAATACACATATACACACAATAATCTTACAAAGAACATAAAAGATGAATTTAATAATTCTTCTTTATTAATAATGATATTTCAATTGTTATTGATACAATATTTTATTAAATACCCTATATGTTAGTTAGATGTTTATTCAAAAGAGAATTATTTCAAAAATATTATATTACAATAATTATATTTACTTTTTATTTATTTATTATTTATTTATTATTTTATAAATTAGTTTTATTATGAAAAATACATATTTTAATTATTATTATTTACTTAAAAATATTTAATACTTCTAGTAAGTTATTAATATCAGATTTTCAATATGTTTATTATTATTTAAAAAAATATCTAAAGAAATAATTTATTTTGGAGAAAATAATATAAATACTATTTACATTGTACCAAACAATTTAACTTATAAAAAAAAAAAAAAAAAAAAAATCTTTGATTTCAATAACAATATAAAATTTATACCGAATTTAATATTTATGTATTATTTTATTAAAAACAATTCATGATAAATAATTTTTATTATAAATAATTTTATTATAATTATTTTATTTTATATAATTTCATTATTAATTATTTTATTATTAAATAAATTTAAATAATTTCATTACATTTTCAACTTATAATGATTATATTAATATTTAATATTTATTATAACTATTATAATTTATTATTAGTATTTTATTAATATATATATCACATTTATTAGTATTATTTTTTTTTATTATATATTTCTTTTATATATGCTTATTTGAAATACATAAGCTACTCCTAAATCGTCATTGATACAGAACATTTAAAATATTCCATATCGAGTTATTTATTTATTTGGTCGTTTCTCTAAGGAATTATGACAAAATAATATATTCTAATAAATTATAAGAAAATAATTAATAATAATAATATTTTATAATAATATTTTATTTTTTATGTATTTTTATTATTTTATTTTTTTATATAATAATATTTATTACTACATTCTCATAATTTTATATAAGGGTTAAAATAAATTTTTAATATCATATTTTTATTAAACATATCTCTTAAAATATAAATAATATATAACTATTAATATTTAAAATATATTTCCTAAGTAAAATATAATTATCAATATTTATAATTCCTAAAACTACATAATTATCAAAATAATATTTAAAATATAAAATAAAATTTATTAATAATAATGATGAATTAATTTATTATCATAGTAATAAAATCATTAATAATATAATTATCTATTATTTTGATAAAAGAAATTAATCATCCCTTTTAAAAATAATAATTTGAATAACTACATATATCAATTATTTTAATTATTAATAACCAGTAATATTTATACATTATTTCTAACCTAAATTTTTTACCTAAATCTTATTTATATAGCGGTACTATAAACAAGTGTAAGAATCTATGATTATTTGCTAACAAATAATTATATTTTCTTAGTTAAGTTATTATAACTATAACTTTATTTAATTACATATAATGTTTATTATATTTATTTAATTTAATTTTAAATATTCATTAATTTAACAAAATTTATTTAATTAATTTTAAATAATATATTTACAATATGTTAAATTCTCTACTGTAACTAATGTATTCTGTATTGTATTGCATTCTGTATTTTATAATGTATTCTGTATTTTATTAACTATTTAATTTTATATTTTTAATATAAGGATAAATTATATGATCGAAATATCTTTATTATTTTATTCTTTTATTTTCAATCATTAGATTAGATTGGAAAATCGGTTAATTAAGATTTTTTCCAATTACTTTTAGAAGTAATCGGTTTTACTTAATTAATGCGATGATCGATATGGATAGAATATCGATCAAAAATCTTATCTAGGTTTTTCTGTCTAATCTTTTCCTAGATAAGAAATTTGTTAAGATTAGAAAAACCTTTTTTATTTAACCTTATTTTAACAAAAAAATATAAATAAGGCTCTTGAGTTCTCTTTAAGAAATCAATAGTTATTATTATAAAAATATAGTTATAATAGTAACAATTTTATATTTTAAACTTTAACAAATTAATAAAAATATTTTATTCAAAAAACATACTTTAAAAAATTAAATTTATACAAATCTTTCTTCCTTCTTATTTTTCGTGTTATTATTATAATTAATTTTATAATAAACTCCACCAATATTTAGGTAAAACTTTTTTTATTTTCTCAACTTAATGAATTAATCGTTAAGTTGAAGTTAATAATCATATTAAGTGATAGTACTTAGTATGATTATTACAGAGATACTGATACGGGCTGGGGTTGAAACACTAAGATATTCAAAACAAAAAAAAAATAAATATTAACACATAACTATAAAAATAAATTTGGAAACAAGAAAAAAATTAAATTTTAAAATATTCTTTTATTTAAAATTAAAATTAAAATTATTTGTTCCAAGTATTAAAAAGAAAGAAATTTATTCTTCTTTTTATACTTTTATTTTAATACATTTTATTTATTATTAATATATTCTTTATAAAAAAAAAACAATTAAAACTATTTTATTTTAATTTTTAACTATTATTTTAAATTATTTTTTTAAAAAAAATAACATTTATTAAATTAAAATATAAAAATTAATTTAGAGATTGTATCACGAAGGGCATTCCGGGCGGTAGCTTCTTCTTGATATTGTTTTCAGAGAGAGAATTATACAGAATTGATATTTTCTGTATTTTAGATCATTTTTATTATTGGAATTCTTCTGTATTTTAGTTCATTTTTATTTTAATAAAGATTTAATTTATTTTTGATTTTTGTTTTATTTTTAGTTTATTTCAAAGGTTTAGAAAATATTATACAGAAACTTATAATTCTGTATTTTATATCAAATATTTATTGAAATAGGTTTTTATTATTCTTAATATAAAAATAAGAATTAATAATGATTTAAATATTATATAATTTTTAATAAGAATATTTAATAATAATTTTTATTATATTTAATATCAATAAAAGATTTTTATTAGAATATTTAATAATAATTTTTATTATATTTGATATTAATAAAAGATTTTAATAAGAATATTTAATAATAATTTTTATTATGTTAAATATAACACTTAAATTCAGAAATGATATTTATATTTTATTATGTGTTTATTTATTTATTTATTTATTTATTTATTTATTTATTTATTGCTTTTACATTTAGAAAGACCTTATTCATTTAAGAATATGTTATTACATGTTATTTATATTTATTTTCTAGTCTAACATTATTGGTAACATTTAACGTTACACTGCATTATATTATCGAATAAAAAAATATTTTACACTTAATAATGTAGTATAATGTACAATGTAATTAAACACATAACTGTGATATTTAACATTCCCCCTACATTGGCATTTTCTACATTTCCATGATGAAGTCTGAGAAATATTTAAGCTTGGGTCCAGAAATACTTTTGGTTAATGGATCTGCCATCATTGAGTTAGAACCAATGAGTGTTAATTTAATTTCATTTTTCATAATTTCATCTTGAACATATTTGTATTTTATATCCATATATTTGCATCGTCCCTTTTGGTTTTCATTTTCAGCTATATCCTTACATGGTTTATTATCTACTCTAATATTAATTCTAATGTTTTTGTTAAATATTTCATTAACTAATCTTCTTATCCATATAGCTTGTTTGGTACATTCTATTAAGCTTGAGTATTCGGCTTCTGTAGTTGATAAGGCTATATTTTTCTGTGTAATTGATTTCCATGATATTGGGCTATTTCCTAATACAAAAATATATCCTGAGGTGGATCTTCTTTTAACCTCATCACCAGCGAAATCTGCATCACAATAAGCTCTTAAAATTTTCTTTCCGTTATAATGAATTGAATAGTCCTTGGTACTTTTAAGGTATTTTAGTATTTGTATACCTGCATTCAAATCAGCTCTTGTTGGATTCTCAGAAAATCTTGCAGCTTGATTTACTGCAAATGCTATGTCAGGTCTTGTTTTTGTTGATACATATAATAGAGATCCAATCAATCTTTTATAATCAGTTTTGTTAATTTTCTCAGAGTTTTCTCTATCTTCTAATTTTGCATTAATACATGGTATTCTAGTTATTTTAGTATTGTTTATGTTGTAGTTAGTTAACATTTTTTCAATATAATCTTTTTGATTAATTTTGTAGCCTTTATTTGTTTTAACTATATTGATTCCAATAATTTTGTTTGCTGATTTATCTGTGGAGACTTTGTATTTACGTTTTATCTTTGAAACAACTTTGGTAATTTCTTTATTCTCTCCTGCAATTAGTATATCATCAACATAGAGTGTTAGTAATAAGCATAATTTATTATTTTTATATTTACCAAATAAACAACTATCTGTATTATATTGAATTAACCCAATTTTCTTAAGAAAACCGGAGATTTCGTAAAACCATTGTCTTCCAGCTTGTTTGAGTCCATAGAGAGCCTTTCGTAATAATCCTGATTTTACGCAATTGAAATTTTTATCACCGATTGGAATTTGTACATAAATTTTCTCATCTAATTTAGCGTTCAAATATGCAGCTTTAATATCGATTTGTCTTAAATCCCATTTATATATAGATGCAATAGCAATAGTTAATCTAAAACTATCCATTTCTATTGTAGGAGAATAGGTGCAGTTATAATCAACTCCTTTAATTTGTCGAAAACCTTTGACGACCAATCTAGCTTTATATATACCATTATCTTTTATGGTAAAAACCCATTTAACGTCGAGTGGCTTAATGCCTTTTGGGATATTTTTATTTTCAACAATTTTCATTACATTATTTCCATATAAATTTTGTAATTCTTTGTTAATTGCGTCTTTCCATTTGTCCGCATTTTCTGAATTCATAGCTTCTTCATAATTCTTGGGAATTAATGTATTAATGTTATTGACTCTATTTCTCTTGCGTCTTTCGTTTTCATCTGAGTCTGTTTTCCTTTCAAAAAATGGTTTATTTGATGTAGATACTCTATCTTTTATTTTTCTTTCTTCATTCAATTGATAATTTTTTCTTTTTCTTTTTCGATAGTTTTTGTTTTCTTGTTATCAATTTTATCATTTTTGTTTACTAGTTTATCGAAAATTTTATTATTTCTTTTAATATTAAATTTAAAGTTCTTTTCTTTGTTCTTTCTTAGTTTTCTTTTATCTAAAGGTTCCAGATCACTAAAACTGTCCTCAGATTCATTCTCTGAATTATAATCATTCATTTTATTATTATCATATATTTTATTATTTTCCAAATTTGATTTATCATTCATCTTCATATTAGCCAGATTTTTATGATTGCTTTCAATTTTATTCTCAATAAGTTTCTGGTCTAAAATTTCATAATTATTAAGGTTTGATTTAGATAAACTTTTATAATTATTAAGGTTTGAAATTTTTAATTTATTCTTAAATTTGAAATTTTTGAAATTTTTATTCAAATTTTTATTAATAAAACTTTTTTTTCACATTTTTGTTCAAAAAATCATTTTTTGTGATTTTTATACCCTTTATGTTATTATCGTTATTTCTATTAATAATAGTGTTATTTTCATTACTTTTACTATTATCATGTAGGATTTTGGCATGGTTTTCGTTTGATGAAACTTTTATATTATCTTCAATATTTGAATTTTTGAGTATTTCTTCTTGTTTTTCAGCTAATTTTTGATTTTCGTTAATTTTATCTTAATTGATTTTATCATCATTAATTTTGTCTTCATTAATTTTATTTTCATTGATTATGTCTTCATTAATTTTATTTTCATTAATTATGTCTTCATTAATTATGTCTTCATTAATTATGTCTTCATTAATTATTTCGTTTTCTGAATTATTGTCTAACATGTTTTCATTATTGTATTCATCCATTAAATCAATATTATCTTCAATATTAATTTTATTCGGTTTGTTTTCATTCCTTTCAAATTCATTATGATAAATAGATTGACTAAATTGATGTTGTGAATCATGTTGTAAGTCCTGTTCCCCCTCAATTTGTTTATCTGAAGGATTTGAGGAATGAAAAAATGATGTGCCAAGTGAACCTAGAGTACTTTCATTGAAGTATGCGTCACGAACTATAATTATTGTTTTTGAAGTAGTGTCGAGGACACGATAACCTGGGGAATCTGATGAGTATCCTAAGAAAATACCTGGTTTTGTATTATTTTCAAATTTTCCTTGTTTGTATCTATTAAGGAAAAATACTTTACATCCAAACACTTTAAGTTTAGATATATCAATTTTCTTATTAAAAAATACCTCGTTCGGGATTTTAAAATTAATTCCTTGATGCGGATTTAAATTATACAATATACATGCACATTTAATAGCTTCATCCCATAAAATAGGTGATAATTTAGCTGCACTAAGTAATGTTTTCGCGCAGTTATCTAATGTCTGATTAATTCTTTCAGCGCGACCATTTTGTTGGGGATTACCTGGTGTTGAATGATTGAATATAATTCCATTATTTTTAAGATAATTTATAAAATTAGAATTGTTATATTCTAAACCGTTATCAGATCTTACTTCTTTTATATTGTAATTACAAGTATTTTTCATAAGTTTATGAAACTCAATAAATTTTTGTACTACTTCAGATTTGTGTTTCAGTAAGTAGACCCAACATTTTCTACTGAAATCATCTATGAATGTTATATAATATTTGTATCCACTAAATGATGGTGAAGGCTTTATTGGTCCGACGATATCAGAATGAACGACTTGTAATGGTGAGGAACTTTTGTTGATTGTTTTGTTGAATGGTTTTTTCTTGAGTTTACTTATTTTGCAATCTTCACAATTTATATTATCATTCTTTTCTTCCTTAATGTTGTTGTTTTCTAGAAATTTTTGAAGATTTTGATTGTAATAGTGGCCTAATCTAGCATGCCATAATTTTAAATCGACATTGTTTATATTATAATCTTTATTTTTCATTGAGCTTGTATTTAAAGTAAAGAGGTTTTCATCATTTGTATAAACGGTAGTAATTAGTTTATTATTTTTAAATATTTGGAGTCTTTCTTTATTGTTATGCATATCCATTACTAATTTGAAGCCTTTTTTACATAGGTAATGAGTGGAAATTAAATTATTTTGTATGTTTGGAGCATAAAATACTTCTCCAATAGAAAAATTATTATTTTTGTACATCCCTTTGTACATACCCTTTTTGTATATTCTATCGGATTGTCCGTTTGGGTATGTAATTCCTCTATTAGCAACTTCTTCAATGTTTGATAGTATTTTTATATTCTTAGATAAATTAATCCCTGTTCCACTATCAATGATCCTTGATTCTATATTGTTATCTTCCATAATATTATTTTCTTCTTTTAAGATTTCGGTAGTTACTTTATTTACCCTTATGTTCCTGGAAGTTATTGAACTGTTATTAAAATTATCTTTTACACAATTAGTTTTTATATTGAAGCAGAAGTCGAATGAAGGATCTGAATCTGAATTCGAATTGTTTTGTTCTTCATAATTAACGTTATAAGATTTGAAGTTTCTTTTACTACCTTTCCTGTTTAAAGATGTTCTTTTAATTTTAATTTTGTTTCTTGACTTATTATTAATATTTTTCTTTTCTCCTCTATAGTTATTATTTGGTGAATTCGATGGATTGAAGAAACAGTTATCAGTAGTGAGCCCATTTTTATGGCAATATTGACAGTATTCGTTGGAAATTGCTTCTTTATTAAAATTATATGGGAGTTTCCCATTTCGGACTCTATTAATTTGATCTTCGTGTTGATATGTTTCCTTGATTTCTACTCGTTTAATACTTTTACTTTTCTTAATTATGGTACTTAGTTTTGTTATGTCTTCTTTTTAAATCCTTAAATGTCTTTTCAACATATAGAAATGTGAATGAATATGCGATGCCGACTTTATTTAGTTCTTCTAAAGAATACAAGACTTTTGTTTCTTCACTTAGTTCTGGCTTATTTTGAGATTTTGCCTCGTTATTGTATTCTGTAAATAATGAGTTAAGATTATCTAAATACAGTTTAAAGTCATCGTTTTCGATTTCTAGCTTTTTTATCTTCATTTCAATTTCAAATAATCTTGAAGGGCCTGTTTCTGAAAATCTTTCCTTTAATTCCTTTATCATTAAGTAGGCACTTGTACAATTATTTAATAAGCTTTTTGTATATTCGTCGAGGCTGTTTAATATTATAATTCTGACTGTACTGTCATATTTTAAATATTTTTTATTTGTGTTTATATCTTTGATATTCTTTGATATATAATCACCCAATTCTTCAGAATCAAGGAATAATTTTAAGTCTGAATGCCATTTGTGAAAGTTTTCATTTGTAATTCTAAAGTTTTGAATGTGAAATTTATTAATTGTGTTGGTTTGAATATTTGGAGGTTCTACTTCGACAAGAGTATCATTCATTGTTGTACTCGATGTATTTGTAGTCTTTGTTGTCTTTGAAGAAGTTTTTGAAGAACTCCCCGTAACTATTGAATTATCTGATTTAGTCATTTTAATGTGGCTGCCAATATTTCTTTATTTTAATATTTAATGAATGTTTAATATTTAATATATTAGATTTTGATATCAGCAATTGTTAATGAATTATTGAGTCATGAGACTCTTAATCTGTTAAATATAACACTTAAATTCAGAAATGATATTTATATTTTATTATGTGTTTATTTATTTATTTATTTATTTATTGCTTTTACATTTAGAAAGACCTTATTCATTTAAGAATATGTTATTACATGTTATTTATATTTATTTTCTAGTCTAACATTATTGGTAACATTTAACGTTACACTGCATTATATTATCGAATAAAAAAATATTTTACACTTAATAATGTAGTATAATGTACAATGTAATTAAACACATAACTGTGATATTTAACATATTATATTTAATATTAATAAAAGAATTTTATAAGAATATTTAATAATAATTTTTATTATATTTGATATTAATAAAAGATTTTTATTAGAATATTTAATAATAATTTTTATTATATTTGATATTAATAAAAGACTTTAATAAGAATATTTAATAATAATTTTTATTAGATTTGATATTAATAAAAGAATTTTATAAGAATATTTAATAATAATTTTTATTATAAAAGATTTTAATAAGAACATTTAATAATAATTTTTATTATATTTAATATTAATAAAAGATTTTTATTAGAATATTTAATAATTTTTATTATATTTGATATTAATAAAAGATTTTAATAAGAATATTTAATAATAATTTTTATTATATTTGATATTAATAAAAGAAATTTATAAGAATATTTAATAATAATTTTATTTTATTATTATTATGAGTATTTAATAGGTAATACAAGGTATTTAGTGACACCCCGTATCATATCTGATTTATACCTAATATTCTTAATCTACAAAAATTAAATTTTGTAGAAGTGAATAAAAGGATAAATACTGAATAAAATTGATTTAAGAAATTTAAAAAAAAAAATAAATATGTTTTATTATTAAACACAAAAATGTTTTATAAAAAAAATTTATTTTTTCATTTTAATATTAATCTTTATTTATTTAATAATTAATTTTGTTTAAATTAATAAAATAATTGTTAAAACTAATAAAATAATAAAATGAAATATTTATTATTTATACTAATTTATTTTAAATTTTAATAATAAAATTGATTATTAATAACTAATAAAATATATAATAATTTATCAAAATAATTAATAATCATAAAAATTGATTATTAAAAACTAATAAAATATCTATAATAATTTATTAAATAATTAATAATAAAGAATAATTTATAAGAAATATTTACATGTTTTTTTATTTTTCTTTGATTTTAAACTATTTACATTAAAAATAATAAAATTGATAAAAGAGAAATAAAGAATAATTTATTATTAAATTAAACAATATTTACAATTAAAATGTTAATAAAGATAAGTTTTAAAATGTTATTTTAATTACAATTTGTTTATAAAAGTTGAGTTATAAAATAAATAAAATAATCATTATTTTAAATAAAAGTAACTTAAAAAATTATTTAACTATTTAATTTTAATTTTGCGATGTTTATAAGTTTGTTTATTTGTTATTTATAATTTATTAAATATGTTTATTATTTTGTTTATTTGTAGTTTTAGAAAAATATTATTTATTAATTTATTTTAGTTTTTAATTAAAATTATTAATGATTAATTAATTTATTATTATTTTATTTTAATTATTTTTATTTAATTAATTTTTGGGTTAAGTTAGACAGAATTTGTTTTTTATTATTTATTTTAATTTAATAATTTTGTTATTTCTCATATCACCATCAACAGGGGTGTTAGCTCAGCGGTAGAGCAATTGACTGCAGATCAATAGGTCTTCGGTTCAAATCCGGAACGCCCCTGCCCTATCGTTAGCGTTAATAGTATAGAGGTAGAATATTTGCCTTCCAAGCAAATGGCCCGGGTTCGATTCCCGGTTAACGCATTTTGCTTTATTTTATTTAAAAAAAAAATTTGATAATCGTTATTACTACCATTAGAACTAGAATTTAATTCTATATTATTCGTATCTGTTAGTTTTACTATTTGATATTAGTCAATATTTAGTAATTAAAAATTATTTTTTTTTTTTTTCATAAAGAATTTCAATAGCAATAAGAGTATTTCATTTGAGATACTAAAGAAAAAAAAAATTTTTTTTTTTTTTTTTGAACTAGGAAGAGAATACACTTCCAAGTGCTTTTTTAAATAAATAATTATAATTTTAAGTATTACATTTTTTTTTAAAAAATAATATGTTATATAATTTAAAAATAAAAAAAAATAAAATTTATGTAAAAATATTAAGTAAAATAAAAAAAAAAAAAAAATAAAAAAGTATAAGAAAAAATAAATATAAATTAATCCTAGAAAATTTAAAGTAATAAAGAATAAAAATAAGTTCAAAAGTTAAAACAAATTTCAATGTGATGTACACTATGTGTATCTTTTTTTATAGCCACAATTATTGCGAACTTTAATCCTTATTTTTCAATATCTCTTTTTTTTTATTTCTCGTTATTATTTTATTTATTATTATCTTCTAATTGGACAAATAATATTTATTTATTTTATTAATTCTGTGTTTTTTTAAAATAAAATATATTCATCTAATTGATAAATAAATAAATAAATAAATAAAGATTAAAGTTCGCAATAATTGCAGCTATTAAAAAAATATACATATAGTATACATCACACTGAAATTTTTTTAACTTTTGAACTTATTTTTATTCTTTATTACTTTAAATATTCTATGATTAATTTAAAAAAAATTTTTTTTTTTATTTATTTATAAATTACATAAATATATTTTATTTTAAAAAAACACAGAATTTAAAAATAAAGTGTATAAATAAATTCAAGAAAAAAGTTCATATACAACGAACCTCATCTCCTTATGGATTAGGGTTTGAATGGACTCTCTGAAAAAGAAATTATGATCTTGATCTTTTCCCTTCAGAGGCGAATGGCCTCTATGCTAGCCTTTGTCTTTAATTTCATTTTCAAGTGTTGACACTCCTGGTTAGTTTGCGCTTATACCAACGGAATAGTAATCCCTTGTCGAATACTAGTCCGAGGCGTAATTTCTGTTGTAAGAGAGAGACAAAGAGATTCGTATTTTTTTTTTTTTTTTTTTTTTTTAATTTTTTTTTAGACAGGGAAGAGAATACATTTCCATAACATGTAGGTTGAAAGTACATTTTAAATTAAAAATATAAAAAAATAAAAGATAAAAGATAAAAAAATTAAAAAATAAAGAAATAAAAAAAAAAAAAAGCTCAGAAATACTATATATTTTAGTAAGTTGTACTACGATGCGGGAATTTCAGAGTGAGAAATAGAAAATTACTTTACATGATTTTCACCACTTTCGGTTTAAACTCTATTTTTTTTTATGCCTTAATCCTTGATTTCATCAAACATGACAACTTCATACAATAAAAAAAATATTTAAATAATTATATATATATAAAAAATAAATAAAAAAAAATCAAAAAAAACAGACAATAATAATAATATATATTTAAAATTATTCTAAAATACACACATTTAATAATTATTATCCCATAATTATAAATTTTATTTTTTTTTTTTTTACAATTTTATTTATTTATTTTTTTATTTACTTTATTTTCTTTATTTTTATTGACTTTAATTTTTCTTTTGATTTTTTTCTACATTTTTTAACTTTTAAATTTTCTTATTTTTTTTATTTTTTGCTTTCTTAATTTCTTATTTTTATTTTTCTTTGTACATTTAATATTAAAATTATTTAAATTTTTAATATTATTTATAATTTATATATATTTAATTCTACAATAGTAAAAAAAATATACATTTCTTTCTTTTTTAATATTTTCTATATGATTGAATACTAATTTTATTAAGTATTTAATTATTAAATAAGAAAGAAATTTTCTTTTATTTTTTTAAAAGTTAAATAATTTAAGCACTGTCTTTAGCAGCATTTCTTTCTTCAATTTCCTTGTTGATCTTTTCAATCTTGTCATCAGTTAAACTGTATCTGGAAATGATAATCATACAAACGATAGCAAGAATACCTGGAATGACACAGACAGTCCAACGGATAGCTTCTTGAGCAGATGGCTTTTGCTTGTAAAGATCGTTCATTAAGTAGTTGTTAGAAGTGTTACTAATGTTTTGCATAACGAAGGAAACAATGAAGAAGAGAGAAACGACAACAAGTGGTGGGTTACGAGCGAATTCAGTCCAGAAGTCACTAACCTTGACGGAGTCAACTTGACCTTCTTCCATAACAACACGTTCCTTAGTTTGAGTGAAACAGAAGATAAGGATGATGAAACCGATAACGAAGTAAATAGATAAAGTAGTGAACCAAGCCATTGGGTCCTTTGGTAAAGTACTTTCACCAGCTGGTGGGGAAACGTAACCGGAGGCTTGAATAATCCAACCTGGAATAGCACCACCTAAAGCGAAACCAGCCTTGAAGAATAAACCAGTAATAGCGTTAACAATAGCGGAAATTCTACGACCAGTCTTCCATTCACCGTAGGAAATAACTTCTGGAACAAGAGCCCATTGGTAACCAGTAGCGACACAGACACCAGTAGACTTGATTAAGTTACCAATACGGTACCACCAGTCATTAGCGTTCATTCTACTAGCAACGTATAAGATAGCATTACCAGCAACAGCAACAGTTAAGAAAACGTAGAACATATTCTTCTTACCAATTAAGTTCTTAATAGCTGGCATGAATGGAACAATGCAAAGGTTTGGAATGTTACCGAATAAGTTGAAGAGAATCATGTCCCATGGAATTGGAGTACCACCGACGATAGCGATGAAAAGGAAAAGTAAGGTGTAGACGAAGAAACAACCAATGTTAGCACACCACATACGAAGAGAAGTAAGCATGGTAATTTCATCATTATCTCTAGTTAAAGAAGAGTTAATAGCACCGTATGGAACGTTAACTAAAGTGTAAGATAAAGATAATAAGATGTAGGTAATGTAGATGTATGGAACGGATGGAGCGAATTTGTTCCAGAAAGTAAGGGCGGAGAAAACGGTTAATGGAATACCACCAATAATTAAGTAAGAACGGTATTTACCCCAACGTGGGTGATGCTTATCAATGAAGGCACCAACAATTGGATCCCAAACCATATCAACGAAACGAACGATTAACATCAAAGTAGATGCAATACCAGCAGCCTTACTTCTATCACCACCTAAAATGTAAACATCGGTACAGAAGAACATAAGTTGAGAAGCTACAGTTTGGTAAATTAAGTTTTGGGCTAAATCACCAGAAGCGAAACCGAATCTTTGAACCCAAGAAAGTTTGTAGAAACCCTTGGCTTCTAAATCTCTCTTATCAACTTCAGACATTATTTATTTGTTTTTTTTTTTAACTTAAATTAATTTAATCTTTTATTATATATTTTTATTATATTTATTATTTATTTTTATTTATAATTTTTTTTTTTTATTAAATAAGTAATAGATTTACTTATTTTGGTTCTTGAAGAAGAAAATAAAAAAATAAATGTTCTCCTTTTTATACTCTTTTGATTTTACTATCAAAACAATATAAATTTTAAGGTTTAAATCCAATAATAATATTAATTTATTAATTTCATATATTAATAATTGAATCATTTATATTATTTTGTTCATATTAACATTTTAATCATCATTAAATTAAATTTAAATAAAATATATATATATAAAAAAAAATGAAAGTTACACAAATCATGTATTATTAAAATACAATATTAATTATCTTTTTATTATTTTTTTTTTTTTTAAAAAAAAATATATTAAATATAAAATATCTGTCTATCTAATATAATATAATATAAAGTAATATAATAGAAAGGTTGGAATATACCAATAAACAAATATTATTCTTTTTTTTTTTTTTTTTTATCTTTGATGATTCATTTTTATTAAAAATATAAATTATAATTGTCTATATAAATATATATTTTTTACTATTTTTCTTATTGTTTTAACTATTTTTCTTATTGTTTTAACTATTTTTCTTATTCTTTTTACTATTTTTCTTATTCTTTTTACTATTTATTTTGATTGATTTTATTATTATTTTATTTTTACTATATCTTTTTAACTATATGTTTTTTTTTTTTTTTTTTTTTTTTTTTGATATTTTTTTTGTTGTTGTTTTCTACTATATTAAGAAATAAATGATTTCATTTTTTAATTAATAAATTAATTAATTAAATTTTTTTTTTTTTAATCATTTAAATTAAAAATAAAAATCGATCAACCTTTCTATGTTCCAAATCTTTTCATCATCCTGTAAATGTAAATGTAAATGTAAATGAATATTAATTAATCCTATTATAGAATTACATATGTTACATATTAAAAGTGGCGCATTATTAGAAATTGGTATTTTAAAATAAATAGTTATAATATATCATTAAATAATAATGTAGAAATGTCGTATTACATGATGCAATATTCCCAAATACATCCAGCATTTACTCATTATCACATTTTTTAAGCCAATATTTATCCTTTTTAAATTAATAAATACTATTTATATTTTGTGTAATTAAATTTATATTACAATATATTATTGTGAAAATTATCTTTTACCATAGTTGGAAATATATTATGTACATTAATTATTCAATATATTAAATTATATTGTTTATAATATATATTTAAATTATGTACGATCCTTTTTTTTTTTTTTTTTAATGACTATTTTCTATTAATTAAATATTGATATATTCATAGAATAGATTCATATAATAATATATATGAAATATATTGATATATTAGATTCATATATTAGATTCATATAATAATATATTTGTGTAATATATTGATATAATATACATATGGAATAGATTCATTTCAATTTGATAATTTCTTTTTTAGAATTTGTGTAATTTTTTGGTGTAAAAGTTAAAAACTTTAAAATTTATAAATTTGAACTTCCATCATAGATTTTAATCATTTTATATCCCCCAACTTCAATTTTATTTAAATCATATAAAATACTAAAATTAAATTATTATAATAAATAATTAAAAAAAAAATAATAATAATTATAATAAAAGATTGTATTTATAAATAATTAATAATAATAATAATAATAATTAATAATAATAATAATAATAATTAATAATAACTAAATGAATATTAATAATAATAACTAAATAATGATCATCAAAAATTTTAAATATAAATTTTTTTTTAAAAAAAAATAATAAAATAATTAATAATTTTTTTTATTAATTAATGAATTATTAATTAATTATTTTATTTATATAATAACTATTAAAATGCTTTATTTATATAAGAACTTTAATATATTCAACATTATTTAAATATTTGTTTATTTATTTTCTTCTATAATAATTATTTTTTTATATGTCACTTCTAAAAACACGCCACATTGCAAAATGTATCACATTCCATTTCCAATGTGGTGCATTTCTCAAAAAGTTTATTTATTATTGATTGATGGATGGATTGATTTAAACAAAAAATGTGTTTAGGAACTTTTTTCATTATGAATGCTTAAAATATATATATATATCTAATTATTTATTATTAATGAAATAAATGATTGATGACTTTAATATTATCAATAGTTCTATACATTTAGTGTGGCGTTAAATCATATTTATACAAGCCATTGTCTGAAATTCACTGCTCTGTTTAATTCTTAAATTATCCTATGAATGGAAATGTGGCTCGTATCAAAAGAGATGACGTCGATGCTTTTTTCATCCTCTAACTATTGTTGTGCCTATCATCCCCCAATAAATCAATTAGTCATCATTACTCAAATTTTATTATTAATAAAAAATTAAATTGGGTCATTTTGATAATCATTATTTGAATATTATTTAATTTATTATTTAATTATTTTATTTATAATTTAATATATTATTTTATTTATTTAATATAAAAAAATGAATCAAATACATCTATAATAATAATTAATAATAATAATAATTAATAATAATAATAATAATAATAATAATAATAATAATAATAATTAATAATAATTAATAATAATAAATAAATAATAATAATTAATAATTAATAATAATAATAATAATAATGATAATTAATAATAATATGATATGAAATGAAAATAAAAACTTTAATTATTAATAAATTATTTCATTAATAATTACATAAAAATAAATTAATTAATCACTTGATTAATTATCATATGATTTATAAAATGATCCAGAAATAACGTGATATATGATAAATTTATGTAATATCATAAATTCTCTAAAAATACATAAAATTAATGTAAACATAAAATTTATAACATAAATTTTATGTTATGTAAATATGTAAATAATTTATAAATTAATTAAGTTTTATTTTATTTCATTTTAATTATTTTTATTATATTTTTATTATATTTTTATATTTTATAATTATTTTATTATTTATATTATACTTTTTATAAATATTTAATTCTTATTATTTTAAAATAGTTTATAATTAAAGAGTATTATATAAAGAATACTTTTTCTTTATATTTATTCTTTGTAATTTTGCAGTTTTGCAAATTGCCATTCATGCAATTCAAATAGTTAAAATTATAATAATAAATTGCCAAAATAAAAATATTTTATTAGTAAAATTAGTTAATGATATTTAACATGAATTTATAAAAATTATTAGTTAATTAAGTAAATTTTAATTATAAAATAAATAAATAAATATTTAATAAATAAGTAAATAAAATTATATTATATTAATAAATTTCATAAATAAATTATATAACTTCTCCCAGAAAGAGAGTGAACCAAGGTGTACTTTATCAAATAATAATAATGATAATTAATAATAATAATAATAATAATAATAATTAATAATAATAGTAATAATAATAATTAATAATTAATAATAATAATAATAATAATAATAATAATAATAATAATAATAATAATAATAATAATAATAATAATAGTAATAATAATAATTAATAATAATAATAATAATAATAATAATAATAATTAATAATAATAATAATAATTAATAATAATAATAATAATTAATAATAATAATAATTAATAATAATAGTAATAATAATAATAATAATTAATAATAATAATTAATAATAATAATAATAATTAATAATAATAATAATAATAATAATAATAATAATAATAATAATAATAATAATAATTAACAATAATAATAATAATATTTAATAATAATTAATAATAATAATAATAATAATAATAATAAATTGTCAAATCTTTTGCATATTAAATTATTTAAATAGTAAAAAAAAAAATATTTTTTTTATGTTTTAATCTATATATGGATAGATTGACTATTGACTATATAAGTATATTTATTTATGAATAGATTTAATATCAACTATTTATAGATGAATAGATTGACTATTTAATATTTATCTAGGGATAGATTGACTATATACTATTGACTATTGACTATTTATTATTGACTATTGACTATTTAATATTGACTATTCAGTATTTATTATTTATTATTGACTATTGACTATTGACTATTTATTATTTATTATTGACTATTGACTATTGACTATTTATTATTTATTATTTACTATTTAATATTATAATTCATTTTTTTCATTTTTATTTCATGTTTTTTTTTGTCTAAAAATGTTTATTTAATTTTAATTAAATTAATTTATTCAATTTTAATTAAATTAATTAAATTTATTATAGGTCACCATTATTTTATTTATTTATTTATTAATAAATACTCTTTTTGTTATTTATTATTTATTATTTATTATTTATTTATTAATAAATACTCTTTTTATTATTTATTATTTATTATTTATTATTTATTAATAAATACTCTTTTTATTATTTATTATTTATTAATAAATACTCTTTTTATTATTTATTATTTATTAATAAATACTCTTTTTATTATTTATTATTTATTAATAAATACTCTTTTTATTATTTATTATTTATTATTTATTATTTATTATTTATTATTTATTATTTATTAATAAATACTCTTTATTATTATTTATTATTTATTATTTATTATTTATTATTTATTAATAAATACTCTTTTTATTATTTATTATTTATTATTTATTAATAAATACTCTTTTTATTATTTATTATTTATTATTTATTAATAAATACTCTTTATATTATTTATTATTTATTATTTATTAATAAATACTCTTTTTATTATTTATTATTTATTATTTATTATTTATTAATAAATACTCTTTTTATTATTTATTATTTATTATTTATTTATTAATAAATACTCTTTTTATTATTTATTATTTATTATTTATTTATTAATAAATACTCTTTTTATTATTTATTATTTATTATATATTATATATTATTTATTATTTATTATTTATTATTTATTATTTATTATTTATTATTTATTATTTATTATTTATTATTTATTATTTATTATTTATTATTCAATTATTTATTATTTATTATTTATTATTTATTAATAAATACTCTTTTTATTATTTATTATTTATTATTTATTAATAAATACTCTTATTATTTATTATTTATTATTCAATTATTTATTATTTATTATTTATTAATAAATACTCTTTTTATTATTTATTATTTATTATTTATTATTTATTTATTAATAAATACTCTTTTTATTATTTATTATTTATTATTTATTTATTAATAAATACTCTTTTTATTATTTATTATTTATTATTTATTTATTAATAAATACTCTTTTCTATTATTTATTATTTATTATTTATTATTTATTATTTATTATTTATAATAAACAAAAAAAAATAAAAATAAACATTAATTAAATTAAATTTTTTATTTTCTATCAATTTGTAGATTGTAGATTGTAGATTATATTTGTACTTATATTGTATTTGTATTTGTATTTGTATTTGTATTTGTATTTGTATTTGTATTTGTATTTGTATTTCATGGGCTTATATTATCACTAAATTAAATTTAGAGAGTGATGTAAAAACTCAAAGCAAAAAACTCTAAGGATTAATAAAATAAATACATACATTAATCATGTGAATATATAATGAAAATAAATGTGATGGGGATATATTTATGTAAAAACATAAATATATGTAAATTTATCATTTATTATCAATCGATTATTTAATAATTATTTTTTATGTATAGAAATAATAATTTTTAAAAAATTTAATAGTTTATATTAGATTTTTTTTTTTAATAATTTTTCATTATTAATTAACGTTTTATATTTTTACTACTTTGAAAATAAATGAATTTTATTTTTTTTTTTTTTTTTAATAATATTGAAATTAGATAAAAATTATAAAATCACTTTTAAACTAACAAATTATTATTATAAAATTTCATCCTAAAACAAAGCATCAGAACTTTTTTTTTTATAGGAAAGAGTGTCTTTTATTAATTAACTATGTCAACTTTTAATATCTTAATGATAGAAGGTTGAACATCTTTTTTTTTTTACTTTTCTCCTATAATTATTATAACGTTTTATATTTTTACTACTTTGAAAATAAATGAATTTTATTTTTTTTTTTTTTTTTAATAATATTGAAATTAGATAAAAATTATAAAATCACTTTTAAACTAACAAATTATTATTATAAAATTTCATCCTAAAACAAAGCATCAGAACTTTTTTTTTTTATAGGAAAGAGTGTCTTTTATTAATTAACTATGTCAACTTTTAATATCTTAATGATAGAAGGTTGAACATCTTTTTTTTTTTTACTTTTCTCCTATAATTATTATAAACTAACACAAATTATATATATATTTATATTTATATATATTGTGGCTTTAATATTTATTCTATTAAAATTCTTTTTAAATACATTTGCCACATATTTCATCTATGTCATCCATAATACAATTTTTGTTTAGTTCTTAATAAATCTATAAATTATGTTGACATTCAATAAAATAAAATAATAAATATTAAATAATAAATAATAAATAATAAATAATTAAATAATAAAATAATAAGTAAATAAGAAATAATTAATTAATAATTAATAATTAATAATAATCATCTAAAAAAAATACAAAAAATAGTTTTATATTAAACCATAAATTTATTTTTATGTTCAAATGTTTTCTTTTTGTTTTTATTTTTTTTTTATTAATTATATTAATAAACTTATATTAAGTTGACTTCATGTGATCATCCATATATTTATTTATTTTTAAATAAAATTTATGATTTTTATTTATCATCGTTAATAATTAAATTAATAATAATAAATAATTAAATAATTAAATAATAATAAATAATTAAATAAATAAATAATTAAATAATAAATAATTAAATAATAAATAATTAAATAATTAAATAAATAATTAAATAATTAAATAATAATTAAATAATAATAGGATGATATTATTTAGGGTTGTTTTTTAAAGGGAGATATTTTATTCATTTTTTTATTAATATATTTTAATATATTTTATTATTTTATTAATATATTTCATATTATATATTAAATATTTAAATATTTAAATGTTATTTAACGTTGAATTAAAATAAAACAAGAATAAAAATAAAATTATATTTAATTTAAACTGAATCTATTTTATTCCTATATAAATTGAATATATTTTATTTTATTCATTTATTTATTCCTATATAAACTAATATGTTAACATTTATTCATTTCTTAGTAGTTTGAATATATTTCAGTATATATTTTAATTAAAAAAATAAGTAGAATAATAAAATATTAATAAAAATAATTATAAAATATATATATAAAGTATATTAATACTTTATATATATATTTTATAATTATTTTTATTAATGAGTATTAATATATATAAAGGATTAATATTTATAAAGTATTAATATTTAATCATTGTTAATAACTATTATAATAATTAAAAAAATCTTCTAATAAAGAAAAGAGAATATACAAACTATAAAAATTATTTATATAAATTAATTATATATATATATATATATATATATTTACATAAAAGTTTTTTTTTAAATAATAAAAATTTATCTTTCTTTCAACCCAAAATAATCATCTAAAATTAAAATTTATATCAAACCATAAATTTATTTTATCACGTTACTTTTTATTATGTTATTATTTTTATTTGAATTTGATACACGTGATTATTAATTAATTTTATTGTTAAGAATTTCATATCCCTTTTACATCAAAATAATACTTTTTTTTTAATTCATTTAGTTAATTAAAATTTAAATTAAATACAAACCTAATTTATAATTAAATTAAAATGGGAAAAATTACTAAAAAAGTCTAAGAATAATAAAAATTTAATGATTCCAAATAAAAATAAAATAAATTTTTTTTTACCGTTATCATTAAATTAAATTTAATCTATAATAAAACACAATAAATTAAAAAGATTATTGGCTAAATCAAAACATTTTAATATTAAATGAATGTTTTATATATTAAATTTATATTAAAGAATTCTCATCCTTGACATTTAATTTAAAAATTATTTAAAATCAATATCTATTTCTATTGAGAATATATCAGATAATATATTTACAATATATTTGTGTTTTATCTACAATATATCTATGCTATATCTTTAATATATATAATATATATAATATATAATAATTTTACACATTGATTCATATGACGTTATACCATGAAAAGATTTAGAAAGATATCCCCCACAAAAATACATCAATTTTTATGTTTAATTATTTATTTATTATTTATTTATTTATTTATTATTTTATATATTTGTTAAACTTCATAATTATGTCAATTTTATATATTTTATGATGGTTACTCCTATTATTCAGTTCAAGTAAAGATTTAAACTAATATGAATATATATGTATATATTGTGGCTTGTATATTTAATTTATTTTATACATTAACATGTATTATTTAATATGGTTTTAATCAATATGACATTTCATATGTTTTACCAATCTAACGATATTTATTAATTATTATTTATTTATTTATTTATTTATTTATTTATTTATTTATTTATTTATTTATTTATTTATTTATTAATAATTAATTATTTATTTATTTAATAAATGATTTCTTTTTAATTGATTTAACCCTTTGTTCGAGGAAAGTATTTGTTTGGGATTTAAAATTTATTAATAAATTTATATAAAGGTTTATTCTTTATTTATGATCTATTCTTTTTTTTTATATATTATTATTCCATTATTTATTAATTCATTATTAATAAAATTAACTTCTTTTCTTATTATTATTCATTTATTCAATTATTCAATTATTCAATTATTCAATTACCATCTTTTATGTATTCTTTCTTTATTCATTCATTATTTATTTTTATTTAATAAATAAATAAGAAAACAATATTATTATTATTACAATTTATTATTTATTTATTATTTATTATTTATTATCTATTATTATTATTATTTTATATTTATTTATTATTATATTTAATTATTTATTATTTATTATTTATTATTTATTATTTATTAATAAATACTCTTTTTTTGTATTATTTATTATTTATTATTTATTATTCAATTATTTATTATTTATTATTTATTATTTATAAATAAATACTCTTTTTATTATTTATTATTTATTATTCATTATTTATTATTTATTATTTATTATTTAATTATTTAATTATTTGTTATTAAATATTTATTAGTTATAACTTTATATTTTTCAATATTCTTTTTTTTTTTTCAATAATAATATTTATTATTATTATTATTATCTGTTATTATTATTATTAAATTTTATTATTATTATTATTAAATTTTATTATTATTATTATTAAATTTTATTATTATTATTATTATTAAATTTTATTATTTATTACTTATTATTTATTTATTTTTTCTTTTTTTTTTTTTTTTTCTTCTTTTTTATTTTCTGTTATTATCTGTTATTATTTTTTAGCCAAATGATGGTTGTTGACCCTTTTTTGTCACCCAATCGATCGATGGTACAGTTTTTAAAAAAAAAATAATAAAAGAATAAAAAGAATATAAAAAATAATAGTAAAAAGAATATAAAAAATAATTTATTATTTATGAATAATTAAGTGAATAATATTTAAGAATAATAAATAAATAAATAATAATATTAAATAATAAATATTAAATAATAAATAATAAATAATAAATAATTGAATAATAATTAGAATAATGGAATAATAATAACTGATAATTAATAATAAATAAATAATAAATAAATAAACAATAAATAATAAATAAATAAACAATAAATAATTGAATAATAAATAATAAATAATAAATAATAAATAATAAATAATGCAATAATAAATAATAAATAATAAATAATAAATAATAAATAATAAATAATAAATAATAAATAATAAATAATAAATAATAAATAATAAATAATAAATAATAAATAATAAATAATAAATAATAAATAATAAATAATTGAATAATAAATAATAAATAATAAATAATAATAAGAGTATTTATTAATAAATAATAAATAATAATAAGAGTATTTATTAATAAATAATAAATAATAATAAGAGTATTTATTAATAAATAATAAATAATAAATAATATAATAATAAATAATAAATAATAATAAGAGTATTTATTAATAAATAATAAATAATAATAAGAGTATTTATTAATAAATAATAAATAATAAATAATATAATAATAAATAATAAATAATAAGAGTATTTATTAATAAATAATAAATAATAAATAATTGAATAATAAATAATTAAATAATAAATAATAAATTAATAAAATTAATAATAAATAAATAAATAATTTTTATGTCTCTTCTTTCTTTCTTTTGTTTATCTTAAACCATTTTTGATATTGTTTAAAATGCTTTTTTTTTAAACTTAAACCTTTATAGTATTAGGAATTAAAACTACAGAAACAAATATTTATTATATATGGAATTAAAATTACTGAAACAAATATTTTTATCATAGATAATACTGGTATAGATAATACTTGAAAATATATATATTCAATAAAATTTTAATTATTTTAATATTTAATAATATATAAAAATATTTATATTATTTAATCTCATAATAAATGTACATCAATAATGTACATAAACAAATAAATGTACATCAATAATGTACATAAACAAATAAATGTACATCAATAATGTACATCAATAATTCGATGGATGAAAAAAAAAAATAATAATTCTATGAAATAAAACAATGAAATAAAATATAAAATGAACAACAGAGGTAGAAAAAGAAATAAACAGATAAATGTAGTGATTGATTCTTTATTCATTCATTATTTATTTTTATTTAATAAGTAAATAAGAAAACTATACTATTATTATTACTATTATTGCAATTTATTATTTATTTATTATTTATTATTTATTATTTATTATTTTTATTTATTTATTTATTAATAAATACTCTTTTTATTATTTATTATTTATTATTTATTATTTATTAATAAATACTCTTTTTATTATTTATTATTTATTATTTATTATTTATTAATAAATACTCTTTTTATTATTTATTATTTATTATTTATTATTTATTTATTTATTTATTTATTTATTATTATTTATTATTGAATGTGGTTCATTTCGCCAATTTTTATAATACAAATTTTCAATACGCCATTTATTTTTAATGGCTTGTAAAATTTTTTGTTAACGCCATAAAAATTTTAATACAATTATATTTAAAAAAAATAAATGTATAAATAAATAAACAAACAAATAAATAAATAAATAAAGAATGTAAAAAGTATATAAAATAAAATAAAATAAATAGTAGAATATGAATATAAAGTACAGATTGAATAAATAAAATAATATAAAATAAAATAAAATAAATAGTAGAATGTGAATATAAATTACAGATTGAATAAAATAAAATAAAATAAATAGTAGAATATTAAAAGTAGAATATTAAAAATAAAATAAAATAAAATAAAATAAAATAAAATAAAATAAAATAAAATAAAATAAAATAAATAGTAGAATATAAGTATAAAGTACAGATTGAATAAAATAAAATAAAATAAAATAAAATAAAATAAAATAAAATAAAATAAAATAAAATAAAATAAAATAAAATAAAATAAAATAAAATAAAATAAAATAAAATAAAATAAAATAAAATAAAATAAAATAAAATAAAATAAATAGTAGAATATAAGTATAAAGTACAGATTGAATAAAATAAAATAAAATAAAATAAATAGTAGAATATAAGTATAAAGTACAGATTGAATAAAATAAAATAAAATAAATAGTAGAAATATGAATATAAAGTACAGATTGAATAAAATAAAATAAAATAAAATAAAATAAATAGTAGAAATATGAATATAAAGTACAGATTGAATAAAATAAAATAAAATAAAATAAAATAAATAGTAGAAATATGAATATAAAGTACAGATTGAATAAAATAAAATAAAATAAAATAAAATAAATAGTAGAAATATGAATATAAAGTACAGATTGAATAAAATAAAATAAAATAAAATAAAATAAATAGTAGAAATATGAATATAAAGTACAGATTGAATAAAATAAAATAAAATAAAATAAAATAAAATAAAATAAAATAAATAGTGAAGTAATATAAAAGAATAAAGTATTAATAAAAATAAAATAAAATAAAATAAAATAAAATAAAATAAAATAAAATAAAATAAAATAAAATAAAATAAAATAAAATAAAATAAAATAAAATAAAACAAAATAAAATAAAATAAAATAAAATAAAATAAATAGTAGAATATTAAAAATAAAGTACAGATTGAATAAAATAAAATAAGTATCTAATATAAAATAAAATAAAATAAATATCTATAATTAATTTTTATTAAAGAATATTAAAGATCAATGTTTTCGAAATGAAAATTTTTTACATTTTTATTATATTCAATTAATGATGTAGTTTAATATTATTGGTAGTTAATAATCTCATTAAATATAAATGATTTTTTGCTTTCTAACATATATAATTAAATAAAACATTTTATTTTTAAAAATAAATTGTCTTTAATATTCTTTAATAAAAAAAAATAATAAATATTTATTTTATTATATATACTTGTACTTTTATAATATTACATTTAATATTTATTTTATTTTATATACTTGTACTTATATTATTACATTCTTTATTTATTTATTTATTTATTTTACAAATAATTGAAAAACTAATTTTTCAAAATTAATATTAAGAATAATATTGGATAATTAATATAATAAATATAATTATATAATTAAAAAATATTTATAAAAATATAGAAATGGAAGAAAATTTAATTATTGATATAAGTGAATCCAACAAAGGAAAAGAACAAATAATTATTAATAAAAAATATAAATTTAATTTTTCATATAAAAGAAAAGATAATTCCAAAGTATATAAATGTACAGAATATAAAAAAAAATAATAAATGTAAATCTTTTATTATTTTAAATGATAAGAAAGAAATTTTAAAGTATAATAGTTCACATAATCATCCTGAAAATGAATACGATGTATCCCTATCTATAATGAAACATAAAATTAAAGATGGAATTGAAAAAAGTTCAATTCCTTTTGGTATAAAAATAAAACACATATATAATAAAATTTCTAAAGAAATGGGACTTATATGTCCAAAATATAATTCAATTAAATCCCAAATATCAAGAAATTTAAATAAAAAACTACCATCCAATGTAACAACATTTGCTGAAATTCCAAGTGAATCTGAATATTATAAAACAAAGCGAGGTGAAAATTTTATGATATTCAAAAATTCTAATTTAATAATTTTTCAATCCCCTTTTCAAGCAAAATTATTTAGGGAATATAATGATGATATATTTGTTGATGGTACATTTTTTATTGCCCCTAAATTTAGTTATCAAGTATTTATTACAAGAACTTATGCTAAAGAATTAGATAGTTTTTACACTACTTCTTTTGCGATATTAAAAAATAAAGAACAAGAAACATATAAAATGTTATTTGAAAAATTGAAAAAAAATGCTAATACATGTAACAATAATATTAGAATTGAACCAAAAAATTTGCATTGTGATTTTGAAAAGGCTATATCTAAAGCAGCAAAAACAATATTTCCTAATACAAATATTAAATATTGCATTTGGCATTATAAAAAATCACTAGAAATTAAAAAAAATAAATTATGCTATAATGAAGTAAAAAATAATAATAATATATTTATTTATTATAAAGCTATTTCAAATTTACCATTTATAAATCCTGAATATATATTTGATATTTATGTTATATTAAAATTAAATCCATTAAAAATAATTATTGTCAATTTTTAAAACTTTTAGAATATTTTTATAAAACATATTTAATTGATTATGATATGAAAATTTGGAATTATTATAATAATATAGAACATATAACAAACAATGCCTCAGAATCACTCAATAATTATTTAAATAATTTATTTCCAACAAAACCATCTTTTTATGAATTAATAGATAAATTAAATGAACTTGAACATTTATCATATTATGATTATCAAAGAAAAATAAGAGGAATTTGGAAAATAAAAAAAAGAGCAATAAATAAAGCTAATGAAATCAGGGTCTTAATTGAACGCTTCAAAAGTATTGAAGCCAAGTTAATTGATGCTAAATGTGATAGAAATAATATAATTAATTTGTGGTTTGATTGTTTAACTAATTTAAATAATATAATATAAATATTACTTTATAATAAATAATTAAGAAATGAGGAATGACCAAATGAAATAATCAGAATTCTGTCATTCAATAATTTAATTTATAAAGCATATTAAATTTATACAGTTTTAATAAATATTCAAATACAATGTATAATTTATAGTTTTATCATTATAATTATTATTTCATTTAATAATTTTTAAAAAGAAGAATTATTATTAATAAAATTTATATTTTTAATAACATTTGTAATTTTATATAATTTTTTTATTAATAAAATTTAAATAAAAAAATTATTATTATTAGTTTTATATTTTTAATAACATTTAAGTAAAAGAATTATTATTAATAACATTTATATTTTTATGTGTTTTTTTTATTAATAACATTTAAGTAAAATAATTAATAACATTTATATTTTTAATAACATTTAAATAAAAGAATTAAAATCATAAAATCTAACCATTATATGATTTATTTAATTATTCACTTAATAATTAATTTAAAAATTGAAGTAACAAAATAGTACAATAAAGTAATATTATGTAGCGCAAAATAGATAAAGCCACATATTTATATATATCACGTGAAAATAATTGGCGTAATGCAACTTCCCCTTTATTATTTATTATTCAATTATTTATTATTTATTATTTATTATTCAATTATTTAATTATTTATTATTTATTATTTATTATTTATTATAGTTAGATTATGAATAAGCGTATCAATTTATTAAAGAACTCCGAATTAAAAAACATGTATGAAATGAAATGAAATTACATATATAATTATTTATTTTATGATATATATGATTTACATATTTTATGAAGACTTTAGTACATGTACATTATTTAAAAATGCTTATATAAATTTATGATATTAACATAAATAGTGTTAATTTAATATAGAATTATAATTGTATAAATGTAAAATATATATAATATATTTTGTAGATTTGTTTATTTTATTTGCTTATATATTTGCACCCCCCCTCAAATCTATTTTTGGGAATACTAAAAATTTGATTTGTGAAGTAGTTTATAGAATTATTATCAGCATATTTTGTTAAAATGTCAGCTAACATTTTCTGTGATTCATTGTATTGTAAAGTAATAAATTTCTTTTCTCTATTGTCTCTGTTGAGATGATATTTTATGAGAAAAATAAAAACTTTTTAAAATAAAGAAAAACACTAAATTAAGAAAAACAATAAAACAAAGTACTTTATATTATAAGTAATATTATAAAATGTTTATTAAGATTATTTTAATATAAAGATAATTTTTTTTTTTCGAAGAGATAAATTATAAAATGTTTATTAAGATTATTTTAATATAAAGATAATTTTTTTTTTTCGAAGAGATAATTTTTACATTAAATTTATTTCATATTTTATATCTTAGTTAACCTGATTTAATTTACTTAGAGATTAATTATTGGTTGATATAAGTTAATAATATAAATAAATGTATATAACAATTTTGTTTCTAACATTCCCCCAAAATTATAACTTAATTTTTTAAGGTTATAATTGTTTTTTTCTTTTTTTTTTTTTTTTTTTTTTTTTTTATAAAATAAAGTCAATAAATTTCTAAGTCTTTTGGCTGTGTTAATATGGAATTTCTAAATTTATCTATGGAAGTCCCGTTTAGATACTTTGTAAACCCATCCGCTAAATTGTATTGAGATTTTACGTATTTTTAATATTATTTTATTGTCCTTTATTAGTTCTCTTCCTTAGTGCAATCTTATGTCCATATGTTTTGTTCTTGTTGTTAGTTGTAACGAATCCTAGAGTTGATACGTTATTTTATTAATTTTTTTTATTAATATTTTAGTATCAATATTTTTGTGAGTTTGCAAGATAGTATAAAATAAAATAGCATATTCTAATATAGAAATATATAATTACTACACACTTTATTTTAAAACAGAATTTTAAGAATTATTTTTGTCGTTTTATTTTATTTTATTTAATTTATTATGTCGTAATACAATTTTATAATAAAGTATTATTAAAAATCTTATTAACTATTTATTTCTAACTTATTACTATATTATTTTTTATAAATAAATATATTCCCCGAATATATTTATTTTAACTAATGTATATCTATTTTCTCCAAAAAAGCCACTCTTTAAAAAATTTATAATAATTTTTCTTTTTATACTTTTAATTTACTATAATTTAAATCCTATTGGCTATTAATTAATTAAATAAATTTGAATAATTTTATATTATTATTTATTATTGTGATATATGTTAAAATATTATGAATTTATGAATTATTTATTAAAGTTTAATATTAATTATAGCTATTAATATTATATTTTATGTATAAGTATTAGATTAAATATATGTATAATTTATGTATTGTATTTTGTGTATTTAATGTATTATGGCTAGATCATATAAATATACGATTGATTGTTAATGTGATACAGATATGGTTCAATCGTTTATTAGTATATGTATTACCATGTAAAAGTATATATTAATATTATAAAATAGAATAATTTTATATATCACCAGTAAACAAATTTATTTATTATAGAATAATCAGGTTTAAAGGGGAATGTTACAATACATGAATTTATATATTAAATGAATCCAGAATAATGATAATATAAATTATTAATATAAACATAATATAATGTAATTAATTAAAATATTTTAGAAAAAGCCATATTTTTAATATAAATACATGTAAATTTCATTAAGTTAAAACATTGCTAATCACCTTTTATATTTATTCATAAATAACCTTATTATTAAAACATCATATTCAATAATAATTATATCGGAGAGATACTTGTTTCGTTAGGTAAAGAGTTCTAATTCACAAATATTGAAGATATCAAATTCACGTGGAACAGGGGAATTCGATATCGATTTTACACTTCTTTGAACCTTTTTTGCTTCTATTCTTGTTTTTTCTTTTTCTTTTACCATTATTACAGTTCCTAGCGCAATAACCAGAAGGAAAGGATATTTTTCTTGAATCATGATAATTCATTGGACTATGATTTTCAATCTAAGGAATACCTAAAATGATATCTGCATCAGGAATATAAAGTGCATAGAGTTGAATAATTTCAAAATGGTTCTTGAATCGTAAGATACACTTTTCTGTTTGTTCGTGGATGGTAGAGATACCATATCCTAGTCCAGTAACATTGAAAGATCTTTTAACTTCATTCAATTTAATTTTGTTTTTGTTAACAAACGTTGGATGAATAAAATTCAAATCAGAGCCAGAATCTATAAGAACTCTAACTGGAACTTTTTCAATATCATCTGTTTTTATATAGAAAGTAATTATATTGTTCTTTCTTTTATTAAAAGCATTTTCTTCATCAGTAATAGCTCTAATTTTTTGAGCATCATCTGATTCCTTGATCATTCTAATTCTTCTTAATTTTGCTGATGGAAGATTTTCACCGGATTCTCTAATTTTATTCTTGTGTTTAACTCCAGAGGGTCTTTTTCTATTAGAACAATTAAACTGTAAGTGTCCTGGTTGTTTACATAAAAAACATAGACCTTTTTTTCTTTTCAGAAAAGTCTCATTTATTTTCAACATATAAATTTTGATTATAGTTCTGGGTGTATCTTCTATATCTATCATTTTTGATCCTAAATAAATCAACATCCATAGGATCATCACGACGACGACTATTTCTCTAGTTGTGGTTATGGTTTTGTTGCGAATTTCTATCTCGTTGTTGATTATAATAGAATTCAACAAGATTAGTTCGCTTTGACAAATTTTCAATTTGAATTACATCAGTATACAATTTGTTAAGGGAATCTGGATTTAGGTTAATAACGGCTAATTGTTCCCGCATTTTATAATGTAATCCTTTAAAAAACATATAAATTTTGGCAGATTCGTTGAAGTCCGAATTTTGGCAAGTTGTTTTGAATTGGTTAATATATTCTAATACTTGCCCATACTTTTTCTGACGAATGGTATCTAATTTACCATTAGCCACAATTGTCTCCACTTCTGGATCCCTATAATTAACTTTAAGTTCCCTCTTAAAATTGTCGATCAAGGGATCTTCATTATCCCATAAATTTGAGGCCCAATTTAAAGGATCACTTCTTAAGAATGAGGTTATAAATCTAACTTTTGATCTATTGTCTGGAAAGTTATCTGGGGTATCCTCAAAGTTCATATTTACAATTGTGAGGAACCCTTTAAGTTCTTTTCCTACACCGTTAAAAATCGGTGGCTTTCTGACCTTCTGTTTTTCTTCTCGTCCTCGTTCCGCCATATCTTCAATGTGGAGGTTTCTTAGCCTTAATATTAAGTTCTTCCACTTTGAAAATAAAAATTTTTTTTTTTTTTTATTTTTTTTTTTAATTAAAAGAATTCTTATATACGATTATTATTTTTATTTAAATTTACTATTATAATAATATTATGTAATGTCGACTTGGCTCTAACCGCTTGAAATGGTGCCCGTCAAGTAAACAAAATTATTATAATAATAATAAGTTTAAATAAAAATAATCTCAAATATTCCAATATAATTAGTAATCACTGCAGCGACTTAATGGATGCAATTATAATTAGTACTTCTTCTATTAATACTTCTTCTCTTAGTAATTCTTCAAATGGTAGTCCTCTAACTGGTAGTTCTCTAACTGGTAGTTCTCTAATTGGTAGTTCTCTAAATGGTAGTCCTAATATTGTGGTCGTAACGTGCTCCACTTTTTTTAACAAGGTAGTTGTTATTGTAAAGTGTTCCTTATGGAGCAGATTAAAATTACAAAAAAACAAAAACAAAAACACTATCAATAATAATACACAAATGAAATTTGTTTTAGAAAAATTCTTTTATTAATCTCTTTATTATAAAATTCTTTTTATTAGTTATTAACTGAAAAATAGTTAATAACAACTACATTTTCTTAAAAATAAAATAATTTTACATGTGATTTCATATTTTGTAATTCTTCTTTGATTGATTCCAACCATTCTGTTTTGTCAGGTAAGTTTTTTATATCATCGAAATTGAAAAGTTCTCTTAATTTTTCATTGTATTTTTTCTTTTTATTATTTTTCTTATTTATGTTAATGCTATCTGTTTTCCTTTTATTATTACTGTTTCTTATTGTGTTGTTGCTTTGGTTTTTACATTTTCGATTACATTGTTAATAACGATATGATCATGAGATGTTGTAATGTTTTTATTGTTTGTATTGTTATTATTGATATTATTATTGTCGATTTTATTGCTGTTGATATTATCATTGTTGGTGTTATTACTTTTATTGTTGTTGTTGTTGCTATTATTATTATTAATGTTATTGTTATTAATGTTATTATTATTATTATTATTGTTATTGATATTATTTTTATTATTATTATTATTATTATTATTTATTTTTGAATTTTTATTACTATTTTTAGTATTTTGTTTATGGATATATATTGGATTTGGTAGATCAACGTTGTTATGATAATTATTTGAAATGATGTTTGGATTATAACTGTTGTTATTGAAATAAGTACTAGTATTATTCCTTCTAATTTCATGGTTTGGAATAAAATTTGAAACATCTGTATTGTAATGAGTGCAGAAAGAATTACCTGGGTTTGATTCGAAGAATTCAACGTTTCTTGAAAAAACAATTTTGTTATTTGTAATGTCGAGAATTTTGTATCCTGTGGGATTACTTGAATAACCGAGGAAGATACCTGGTGAAGCATTGTTATCAAATTTTAATCTGAAGTTTTTCGGAATAAAGAAAAAAACTTTACATCCAAAAACCTAATATTAGAGTAGTCTATTTTAGTTTTGTTTAATATTTCATATGGAATTTTATTAGAATTTCCTTTGTGGGGAAGACGGTTTCTAACATAGTTTGCTGTATCAATGGCGTCTTCCCAAAATTGATGACTTAATTTGGCGTCATTGAGTAGTGTTTTAGCTGCATTGATTAAAGTTCCATTAAAACGTTCTGCTTTTCCGTTTTGTTGGGGGTTATATGTTATAGTTAATTGATGTTGGATACCATATTGGGAGCAGAATTCTTTAAATTTTGTATTTACAAAATCAGTTCTGTTGTCTGAACGAATACACTTAATCCTAGTGTTGTGTTTGTTTTTTACATTACGGAACCAATTGTAAAATGCAGGATATGTATCGTTTTTGCCTTTAAGAAAGATTATCCAGCCATATCTAGAGAAGTCATCTAATATAGTAAAGAAATATTTATTACCATGAATAAAATCTGGTAGTGGTCCCACTAAGTTCATGTGAATTAATTCGAATATGTGTTGTGATTTATTTTTGCCTTTGGGATAAGGTTTGTTTCTAATTTTGGATTGAATACATAATGGACATTTTAATATCACGTTAGTGTTTAATAATTTGTGCTTAATGGTTCTAATGTCAAAGTGGGCTAAACGTCCATGCTATAAGTTAAGTTTATCTTGGATTTTCATATTCGTATAATTAATTTCATTGTTAATGTTGATTTTTTCGATATCCTTTAGTTGTAATGGATGCGTAGACATAAAAAGTTTAAATGTGTTATTTGAATATGATAATACGTTTATGATTTTATTTCGATGATTGTCATAAATGGTAGCACATGGTTTATTGCGATGAATGTTAAAAACTATTTTGTAGTTTTGTTGATTTAACTTTCTTACTGATAGAAGATTTTTATCAATAAATGGTGAATAATATACGTCTTTGATGGTTATTTCTTGATCATTAATGTACCCTTTGAATGTACCAATGTATTTTGTAGTTAATGTTTCATTATTTGAAAGATAAATTTTTTCATTGCATGCTTTTATATTTATCAATTTATTTTTTCTGTAAGTGATATTTATTGAAGCACCAGAGTCTAAAATCCAACATATTAATTCTTTATTGTTTACTGGTGTTTGAGATTTTTCTTTGTGTATATCATTGATGTTCATAATTTCATTATCGTTGTAATCTTTAGTGAAAGAATCCGAATATATAGAACTGTAATTATCTCTTTGAACAAAATTTGTCATAGTTTTTCTTTCCATGAAATTGTCTTCTTTGATTATTATTTTTAATGTTTCTTCTTCTTTTGAACTTGAGTTTTTTATCTGATAAACTTTTTCTACATTCATAAAAATAATGTCCTTTTTTATGGCAGTAGTTACATCTTCTATTCCATCTGGTTGTTGTTCTTTGTACATTTTTCTTTATTTTTGATTTTATGTTTTTATGATTGGTGTTTTCATTTTCAATTGAAAATATCCTTTTGGTATTATCAATTTTTATATTATTTATTTCAATATTATTTGAAATTATTATTTCTGGAACTACACGCTTAACATAGGACGTACATTCATCCCAATTATTTATGTATTGGAAAACATTAATGTACCTTAAGTTTTCAGGTAACGTCCTATTTAGAATACCAACTTTAGTATTGGAATTCATGTCACCATCTAATTTTTCTAGATCGTCGATAATATTTTGTAATTCAGACATAAATATATTAATGTCTTTCTTTTTATTGTATTTTAATTCATTTAGTTTTTTTTTGAGTTTCATTTTCCTTGTTTGTTGGTTCTTAGTGAAAGTGGATTTGAGGAAATTCCAAATTTTACAGGCAGTATTCGCTTTTCTTTCGATCACCTTTTGGGTAGCTTCACTTAAGCTGTTCATGATAATCCACTGGGCTATTATGTCATTGTTTATATCATTTTCTTCCACATTCAAATCGTACACTAGAGAATCATCAAATTGGTCTTCTGTATATTTTTCAATATTTTCCTTGATATCTCTTTTTCTCAATTTTCATATTTTTTCTATAGTTATATATATTAATAGGTCATTAATGCTTAAAAGATGGATAATATTACGTTTCCATCCTCTATAGTTTTCAGTAGTTAAGTCGGTCACTCTGTTGAAGTTCTCTATATAACTGAAGTTAACCAATCTCCTTGCGTTGTTTGACTCTCCAATGTTGGTCAATTGTGGTCTTCCTCTTCTTCCAGTCATTTTTTATGATAGTATTTAGATTTTAGTAAAATAGTTGATTATGTTTCAATTAGTTGATTAAATTTATTTGTTGTTATTCTATTGATTATTTTTTAAAAGGGAATAAAAACGAAGGTTTTATATATAAATAAACCCTATTTATTTAATTTAATATATTATGAACTATTATATGAATGTAAATATTTCTGTTTCTGTTTGTAACGATTAAATATTTTTGTTTTGTCATTTGATGAACTGATGAATATTAATGTTTCATTTTGTTATTGTTGCTTATAAAATTTTAATTTATAAAAACTTCTTGGATTTATTTTATTTGTTAATGGTAAGTTACTGTATAATTGAATATAATTAATATTTTTGATTGGCTCTATAAATAGAATTTAATATATTAGAATGTTGGTATTGTTTAATATAACTTTTTATATAATAACTCCTTGTGTGATTAGATTAGATTTATTGATATATTGATTAGATAAATGAAGTATAAAATTAGATATTATCATATATTTAAACATTATTTTCAATATTTTATAAAAGTTGACTATCATATTTATTTATTTTATGTTGTTTCAATTTTGTGATTTTTAGTTTTTTTTTTTTTTTTTTTTTTTGAGACTTAACATTTTTATTGATATTTTAAAATGTACTTTTTATTTATTTTGTATTATTGATATTGTAATATAATTTTATTATTTTTATATGATATTTAGTAATGGATTAATAAGAACAAAAAATATGTTAATGATAGCTTTTTTTTTTTTTTTTTTTTTTTTTTTTTATTTATTTATTTATTTATTTATTTATTATTTTTTAATTTCTTGTTATATTTAATTAATAATAATATTTAATTTTTAATACTTAGCTTTGTGTTTTACTCAACTGGTGAGTTGAGACTCTTAATCTTTTAAAGCCAAAAAGACACGAAAAATATTAACGGGATGAATTAGAATGTTTTGATTATATACTTTATTATTATTTATGAAGATGATATCAATTACGAAAATGTAATTATTTATACAAATTAGTTTTTTAATATTTATTTATAGTAGATTATTGGCCATATATTTAATTTATAACATAAAGAATTAATATAATTATTTCAATAGTTTTTTTTAATTTCAGACATCTTTTTTATTATTTTATTATTTTTTATTTTTTTATTTTTTATTTTAAATTTTTTATTTTTTAAATAAATTATTTATTTAATTATTATTATATTATTTATTTAATTATTATTAAATTATTTATTTATATAAAAAATATATATAATGCGCCACCTTAAAAATATGTAGCTTATATGATAGGGGGTGTGTCATTTCGAAAATTTTTATTACATAGATTTGTATTTTGTTGTAGGGGAGTGTGCATTTCGAAAAACATGGCGTATTATAATGTAATAAATAAATAAATGAATAAATAAATTATAAATGAATAAATAAATTTTTAAATGATAATAAAAATAATTGTTGTAGGGGAGTGTGCATTTCGAAAAACATGGCGTATTATAATGTAATAAATAAATAAATGAATAAATAAATTATAAATGAATAAATAAATTTTTAAATGATAATAAAAATAATTAAGACAAACATTTATTATGACTAAAAAATTTTTTTTTAGAAAATTAAATAAAAAAAAATATATATATATAATTACTATATATAAAATAATTATTATATTTTTTTTATTTTATTTTAAATATTATTAATTATTATTAATACCTTGTTTATATTATCAACAGAATTACATACGTAATTACATAATTGAATAATTAAAAAAAAATAAATATATAAATAGGTTTATAATTAGTATTTTTTTATAATATTATATTAAAGTATTAATTTTATAAATTAAAATGTTTAAAAAATTATTAACTGCTTTATTAATTGCTATTGCATGCATTACTTATGTTTGTGGTATAAAATCGGTTGGACCAGCTATATATTCAGATATATCTCATCTATATTTCCTTGATTCTAGAGATTGCAAAAATACATATATATGTAAAGGTTATGGTATTATAAAAAATAGTAATCGTGGATTTTATGACTGTTTCCTCCGTAATTCAGTAACTAATTACAGAGAAATCCCTGTTGTAGTATATCTTAGAGATACACAATATAAAATTCCAGATAAATGTAAATGGATTACTAGATATATAAGTACCAAAAATGGATGTTATTACACATCAAATAACACAAGAGGTGGATTTTCATGGAGAGGTTATGTTAATCGTAATGCTCGTGTTTATGATATAGTTGGTAAATACTGTCTTACTGAATATGGTTGGTGTTGGCGTGGTTAAATAAATAAAAAATAGATTTTTTATCGATTAATTTTAAATTTATTATTAAACTAAATATTATTTTTTTTAAAAATTAAGATAATATATAAGCCATATAAATATATATAAGTTTAACATATATATAAATATTAAATAATAAAGTATATAGGTGAAATAAATATAAAAAAATAAAATAAAATAAAATAAAATAAAATAAAAATATAATAATTATTTTATATATATAGAAATCTTATATATTTTAATTTTTTTTCATTTATTTTTCTAAAAAAAAAATTTAGTTATAATAACGTTTGTCTTTTAATTATTATATTTTATTATAGTAAATAAAAAAATTTAAATGAAAAGTAAATAATTTTAATTATTTATAATTCATATTTTCATAAACGATATATATATATATATATATATATTAATTTAAATAATATAAGAATTAAAAATTAAAACAATAAGAGTTGAATAATTGATCCTATTAAAATAATTAATTATTTGCATAATAATATTTATAATGTTTAATCAATATGAATCAATTATTATTAAAATATAATAATAACAATTAGAATTTTAATAAAATAATAAAAATCTTTTATTGAATTTAATATTTTTAATAACATAATTAATTTTGAAAAGTATATTGATATTAATAAAATTTATAATAATATAATATTGATATTGATATTAATAAAATTTATAATTATATAATATTGATATTGATATTAATAAAATTTATAATTATATAATATTGATATTGATATTAATAAAATTTTAACTAGTATCAAATAAATCGGTTTTAGTTATAAATTACTTATTAAAAATAACTAAAGATAATTTCTATTAAGATTATTAAATAAACACAATAGGTAAATAAATTTGTGTTTTTCTAGCATTTTTTTAAATTAGGATTATTTAATTATTATTTAAACGATTATAAATATAAATTTAAAATAAATAAATTTGTATTTTTCTAGCATTTTTTTAAATTAAAATTATTTATTTTAAATTAATATTTATATCGTTTAAATCAATTAAACAATCTTTCCATAATTTAACTAATTCATTTCTGTTGCATCCATTATAAAATAAATATATTTCCTTACTTTTGTAATTTTCAATTAAAATTTTAATTTCATCTGTTGCACTAAATATTTTTTGCTTTTTTTTCCAAGTTCCTTTAGTTCTCCTTTAGTAATCATTATAAGATAAGTTTTCTTCTTCTTTTAATATATATATTAATTTATAAAATAAAGGTTTATATGAAAATATATTACTTAAGTAGCTATTATAAGATTCTGATGCATTGTTTGTTAAATGCTCTATATTTTCATAATAATTCCAATTATTAACATTATACTTAAGTAAATAATTTTTATTAAAATATTCTAAAAATTGTAGAAAATTATTATACTTTTTTTTTTGACAAATTCTTTTTATTATAATATAAATATCAAATATATAGTTAGGGTTTATAAACGGTAAGTTCGAAATAGCTTTATAATAAATATATACATCATTATTATTCTTCACTTCATGATAACATAATATATTTTTTTGTTTTTCTAATGTCTTTTGTAATGCCAAACACAATATTTAATATTTATATTGTGAAAAATTTTTTTTTCGGCATTAAATATACCTTGTTCAAAATCACAATGAAAATTAATTGTAGTAATTAATGAATTACTCCTAAATTTATTTGCATTTTTTTTTTATTTCTTTAAATAATGTTTCATATGTAGATTGTTTTTTATTTTTTAATATAGAGATGGAAGTAGTGTAAAACATATTAAATTCCCCAACATAAGTTCTTGTTATAAATAACCGATAACTAAATTTCGGTATTGCATAAAATGTACCGTCCGCAAATATATTTTGATGATAATTCGAAAATATATATGCTTGGAATGGTGATTGAAAGATTATTAGATCAGTATTTTTAAATATCATAAAATTTTCATTTCTTTTTGTTTTATAATATTTTGATTCAATGGGAATATCATCAAAACTTTTTATGTTTGGAGGAAATTGTTTATTTATATTTCTTATTATTTGGGATCTAATTGTACTATATTTGGGACATATAAGTCCCATTTCTTGAGAAACGACATTAAATATATGTTTAGGTTTTATATCCATAGGAATTGAATTTTTCTTAATTTCTTCCTTAATTTTATGTTTGCTACTGATATAGACACATCAATTTCTTTTTCGAGATGGTTATGTAAACTTTCATATTTTAAAACCTCCTTTTTATCATTTAAAATAATTAAAGATTTACATTTATTTAAAGTCTTATATTCAGTGCATCTATAAATTTTTGATTTATCTTTCCTTTGAAATGAAAAATTAAATTTGTGTTTTTTATTAATAATAATTTGTTCATTTCCTCGATTTGTTTCACTTATTTCAATTTCTATATTGTCTTCCATAGATAATTAAAATTTTTCAATAAAATATTTTAATAAATGCTTTGAAACTTTTTTTTTTTTTTTTAATATTTAAAATAATAAACTTTTTTTTAATTAATTATATAATTATTTAAATAATTATTTAATTATTAATTATTTATTATTTCTTTATTTACTATTTTATTTATTTATTTTTATTTTTATTTTTTTATTTTTTATTTTATTTTATTTTTTTATTTTTTAATGCTTAAAAAAAATTTTTATTTATTTTTATTTTATTTTTCAATGTTTAAAAAAAAGTTTTCTTATTTCTTATTTTTATTTTATTTTTTAATGCTTAAAAAATAAAATGTTTATTTATTTTTATTTTATTTTTCAATGTTTAAAAAAAAAGTTTTCTTATTTCTTATTTTTATTTTATTTTTTAATGCTTAAAAAATAAAATGTTTATTTATTTTTATTTTATTTTTCAATGTTTAAAAAAAAAGTTTTCTTATTTCTTATTTTTATTTTATTTTTTAATGCTTAAAAAATAAAATGTTTATTTATTTTTATTTTATTTTTCAATGTTTAAAAAAAAAGTTTTCTTATTTCTTATTTTTATTTTATTTTATTTTTTAATGTTTAAAAAAAAGTTTTCTTATTATTTTTATTTTATTTTTTAATGTTAAATAGAAATACCTAACCTAATTATTATTTATTGAAGTGTTGTATTTCGCCAAATTCTTGGTGGCTTATAAATTTACGTCATAAAATATCACCACAATTATTATTCACGCCATATTGTGAATATATGGTTTTTTAAAAATTTTAGAAAAAAGCCACAAAATTATGATACAATTAGATATACGCCCCACGTAAGATTACGTGTTTGAAAATTTTTGAGAATTGTAATTTTATTTATTTAAATAATTAATTATTCATTAAAATTTTAATAAAATTAGGTGGTTTAAAATTAAAAATATTTAAGCCATACAACAAAATACAAATTTTTGTAATAAAAATTTTCGATATGCACACTCCCCAGATATTTAATTTTATAATTAAATAAAATATACAAATATACAAATCTAATTTACACGTACAAAATTATTATTCATTATTTAAGATATTAAATTTTATTTCTAATATTTTCTTTTAATCAAAAATTTAAATACATCAATTTTTATTATATTTAGTTAATTCTGATAATTATATAGTTAAGTTTTATATAGTTATACTTCAATAATTTTTTTAATATTTATACTTATAAAATTGTTATTTTAATTTTATTATTGTATACGTTTTTATTCATGTAATTACTATTATCAAATACATGTAATACTTTGTAAATCTTAAATAAATAAAAGGGATTTCTCAATAATGCATTTCACAATGTGGCTTAGAATATATTTTAAAATAAAGCCATACATTTATAAGATATTCTATACAATCATAAATAAATAGTTATTATTTCAAAAGAAGTAATAATATATTCTATTAAAAAAGAATTATGAAGTATTATTTTTTTCATTAAAAATTATTTTTATAATTGAATATCAATAAATTATATATAAAAAAAAAATATATTTATTATTTATTTAATTATTTATTTAATTATTAAAATAACAAGCAACATTCGAAAATACGCCACATTGCGAAATTCACGATTGGGAAACGAGGGAGTGGGGCATTTCGCCAAGTTGCATTTCGATAAAAATTTTTAAGACGCTAATAGTATCTGCATTTTTAAAAACTAGAGATTTGGGGAATAATAAAAGATTTACCAGACAAGTAGGATTTACCGTAGGTATCATAACGTTGAACCATTTCGATATTGTTTCTAATTTCATTATCAACATCAGAAATAATGGCTTCATCTAAGTTTTCATGAGTGAATGTGTGAGAAGACCAGAAGAAGTTCTTACTGTTTTCTTCTTTTTAAAATATTCAAATAAACAATCATTTCTAAGGTATTCATTATCATATAAAAAAGTCCAATTTGTTTAATGAAATAATTAATATGATTATTAAAATAGTAAATAGTAAATTTTATTACAATTCTGTGTCAATAATTGATAATAATTATTTTTTATTTAATATAAATACTATTTATACTAAATAATTCGTTTATTTTTGCCTTTTATTCAATTATTCAATATATAGACATATTAAAATATACTGTAAAAGTATTTAATAAATTAAAATTATAATAATAATACTATGATTATCACTGATATATATTTTTATTAAAAATAATTTAAAAACACGAAATTTCATATATTAAATTTAGCTTGTTCTAGTATTCATTTTTTGTTTCATTTTTTGTTTTTTTTGTTTTGAAATATTCCTTTAAATTTTAATATTTTTAATATTTTTTTTTATTTTTTTTTGGAATTATTACTTCATCTAATTCTTATTCTAAGATGGTATCGTAGTAACAGAGATTAAGTAAAAAATAATAAAAAATAAAAAAAAAAAATTAATTAAATCATAGAAAATTTAATGTAATAAAGAATAAAAATATGTTTCAGTCCTTTCAGAAACAATTGGAACTACATCTCCTCTTCCTATTTTATTTTCTCTTAATAAATGCCCTAATGAATTACTCATATTATTTAATTTTTCATAAGTAATAGGTTTTCTTTCAAATACAACTGCATTTTTATCGGAACATTGACGACATACTTTTTCAAATTCTTCATGATATGTTCCTGTAGAGGTCGTATTATAAGAATTACTATTAAACTTATAAATAACTTTCTCTTTTTCTGTAATGGTCATATATTCAATATCTGAAATATTTTTATTATAATTTTCTGTTTTCCTAATTATTTCAACAAAACTTTCTAATATATTTTTCATTAAATATTTTTCATAAATAGTTATATTATACTCAATAATCACTTTAACTTGATTTTCTCTTTCAATAATTTTAAATGCAAAATTTAAATTGTCGTATAACTCACATTCTGATTCATTGAATTCACTTTCTTTGTAATTTCCTTCATTATCAGAAATTAAATTATTGTCAAATAAGCCACCCTTTTTATACACGAATACATTGTCAACTTTCAATAATTTTATATAATTTTCAATTTCTGAAAAATGAATCGATGCTTTTCTGTATTCCGTTAATTCTTTAAAAGTTTTTAATGTTAAATTACTTAAGGTATCATTTTCATTGATTTTCAATAAAAATGGCTCCATAGTAGAATAGGGTCCAATCATTTCTTTATTATCATAGCATCTATTTTCATTTATAAATGATGTATAGATAATATCTTTTCCTGAATATTTGGACATTACAACACCAAAAATACAAAAAAGAAAAGTATTTAAATCATTGCCACTTTGATTAATATATCCAATTAAATTTTTATAATCATTTCCTTCTAAACTTGTTGTTTCTCTTTCAATTAATTTTTTGTATACTTTATTATCTTGTAACGAATCCTTTTTCGGCATATTAAGTATATTATAATTACTATTAAATGTCTTTTTAAGAAATTTAATTTTTTCCAAATATTCTTTCGTATTTTTTCTTTTTTCGTAATTATTTGCATATTCAGTAAATGGAACTTGCCTTCCAAAATCATTTAAATTATCATTTTCATAATAATATTTAAGTAGATCATTACTTAAATTATTTAAAGATACTTCATCCGAAATAATTCTATGAGCATTAATGATTAATGTGTCTCTATTAAAAATTCCTAATCTTATTAATGGGCATTCTGATAAATTAAATGGTCTAAATAATAAATCATAATTCCTTTCATTACACTTTTCAATTTTTAAATCATAATTATTATCTTGAATACCATATAATTTTTCTTCTAAATTCTTATCTTTTAATATCTTAAACTTATATTTGAAAATATCATTAAATTTGAATATCCCAAAAATACCTTGCTTTAATTTCTCAACATTTATATTTTCTTTAAATTTTATTGCTTTGCTTAAAATGCATTTTTTATTATAGCTATTATTTCTTATACATTGATTGTATAAATAAATTTGATTTGGGGTAGCTAAATATTTAACACAGCTTTCATTAATTTTAAAATCTACCATTATTCTTATTATTATTTTTTCTTTCACATAAAAAATTTTATTATTAATAATAATAGGAACAAAAGTATAGTAGTAGTAGTAATACTAATTTAATAATATAATATGATTATATAAAATAATTTTGTTATTTTAAAAATATATGAATTTCAATATAAAAGAAATAATAAATAATAATTATATTTTTTATATTTATAAGAAATTTATTAAATATTATAATTTTTTTTTATTCTAATTAACTATTTATAATATGAATTTTACTTATTTTAATTTATATTTTTATAAATAAATAAATTTTATAAAATTTTTGTCCTATTTTCAAAATAGATAAATTTTATAAAATTTTTACTTTAAATATTTATTTTCTAAAAATTATAGTGAAGTACTATATATGTAAAATAAAATTATATATCAATACATAATAATATAATAATATATAACTTAATAAAAAAAATACGCTTTTTATATTAAATTTTTAAAATAAAAAATTAAAATATAAAAAAGCTCTCCTTCTTAAATACTAAATATTTAATTTAAATTAATCTTTTTTTTTTTTATTTTTTTTTTTAAATTTATTTTTTTAATAGTTTTTTTGTAATTATTATTATAATAATAATTTTTAACAAAAAAATTGATAAACTATATAATTATATAATATAAATGTTTAATATAAAATATATAATAATATAAATTATATTAATATAATTTTATTTAATTTTTAAAATATATTTAAGTATAAATAAATACGAATATTAATTATTTATATAACGTTTATTTAAACTTAATATTAAATTACATTAAATTCTTGAAAAAAACAACAATTTAATTATGTTTTTTCTTTAGTTTAATAATTTTATTTATTTATTTTCTTTTTATTAATTTTTTATAAAATAAAAACAGATATATATATATTATTTTCTTTTAATTTTTATAAAAACAATATAAAAATATTTTTTATTTTATTTTATTTTTTAAATTCGATTTTAGATACTTTAATATTTTTTATATACTTTTTTTTAATATTAAAAATTTTTTAACAATTAATTATTAAATATGGAATTTCAATTTTTTTTTGTTTACTAATAATTAATTAAAAAAAATTATATTAATATTAATATTTATATTAAAAAAAAAAAAAATTTTTTTATAGATTTTCTCACTATTCTAAATTTAATTTTTATTGAAAAACATATTTACAATTATATAATTTATAAACCTATATATAAATTATATATATAAATTATATATATTATATGTATATATAGAGAGATAATAAAAACATAGATTATACAGTTTTTGTTTCCTATAAAAAAATAATATTATTATAGGTAATGCATTATTTTCATTTTAAATATATATAATATATTAAATAATTGTTAACTATAATATTTTATATATATTTTTATAAAAATACAAAATTACTTAATATAAAAATAATGGGAATGTTTTTCAATACATTTTAACTTTTTATACAATGATGACATGGTTTCATATTATTGAATAAAATTATGTTATAAATTAGTAATAAAAATACTGTATAATATTATATAATTAAATATAATTTAATTTTATATAATTAAATTGTATCAATTAATCAATAATAAATAAAAAACAATTTAATTTCAATAAATATTATTAATAATAAAAAAAAATCTGTCTAATTTTTTATAGTATATAAGGATGTATATTTTAATTATTATATTATATTTTCATTTAATTATATATATATATATATTATTATTATTATTATAATTTTATATATTGAATTTATTTCTTAATTTTTGTTTAAAAATACTGATAAAAATAAAAGAATAGAAAAAGAAAGTAAAAATAATTTTATGAATAATTAATAACTTACATGTTATTTTACTTATATTATGTATTTTCAAAACGCCTAAATTTAATTGTAAAAAGTCAATAATAACAAAATAATTTAAAATAATAAGTAATATTAATATTAATATTTTAAATTTTTTTAAATTATAATTTTGTAATATAATAAAAAAAAAATCACCGTCTTTAAATTTATTACTGATATATTGATAAATTTTACTTTTTATTAGTAATATATTTTAGCATATAAAAAGTAGGATTACTCATTTTATTACATATTATATTCAAATCATAGTAAAAAGCATCTTCATTTAAAAAGAAAAAGTATTATTAAGAAATTAATAAAAATTAATTAAATATAAAATTGAAATTAATCAATTAAGTCATAAAATTAAAAAAAAATATATATATTTAATAAAATCTTAACAAAAAAAATATTTATTTTTTTATTTATTCAATTAATTATTTTATGTATTCACTGTTTTTCTTGATTCCTAATTTTTTATTTAATTATTCACTTTATTTATTTTAATTTATTTATTACATATATATTAAAAATAAAAAAAGAATACAGAAATTATAATGGCGACATCAGTTTCATAGGTAGAAACATAAAAAATAATATAAATTAATTTTTATTAAATATTAAATAATTTTTATATTCAAATAAAGTTAAATTAATAATTAATTTTGATCAAATTTTTTTTTTTTTTTTTTTTTTTTTTTAGATCCTTCTAAATATAAATTAAAATAATAAAAAAAATTCATTTTAATGAAAATAAACTTTTAATAAATGGAAAATTTTTTTGAAATTTCCTTTATAATTTTATTATTAAAAAAAAATTTTTTTGATTATTTTTTTTTTTTTTTTTTTGTTAATATTAAACATAGATTTAATAAATTAAATTTCAATAAATGGACGAAATTTCCTTTTTAATGTTGATATAAAACGTAAATAAAAACTTTAATTATTAATAAATTATTTTATTAATAATTACATAAAAATAAATTAATAAATCATTTGCAAACTCGTGATATAAATAAAACGTGATCGAAAATAACGTGAGAAAATTTAAAATTATGTAAAGACATAAAATTATGAAAGAACATAAAAATTAATGTAAACATAAAATTTATTACATAAATTTTATGTTATGTTAAAATTGAAATAATTTATAAATTTCTTTGAATCAAATACATTTATTTTTATTAAATGGATATAGTTATTTAATAACTTATGGAAAAGTGGCACTTATTTTTCTAAGCCTAAATTTATTTTTCTTATTTTAAAATGTAATTATTTATATATAATACTTATATATTTTTATATTTTTGTATATATTTATTTTGTATATTTTATTTGTTTCAAATTTATATATATTTATTTTGTATATCTTATTTGTTTCATTTTTATATATATTTCTTTTGTATATTTTATTTAATAACAACAAATAAAAAAATGAAAGAATGAAAAAAAAGAAGAAATAAAAAATATAATATTATTTAATGTTAATAATAAATATCATATATATTAATCAATCTGCTAACTAAATACTATTACCAAGTGGGCTAACACTTGACTCAATTGGGTTAGGTTACTCGAGCCTCGCTTCTAGGGAGTTAGACACCGAAAAAGCATTCCGAGAAAAATCGTGCTAGAAAATATAGGCAATAATATATATGGTTAGAGCGCCAATACTGAATAAACAGTAAGGCTGTCCAGAAGGGACTATATCCACCAAAGTGTTGTGACTACCTTAATATTCCCATGTCTTGAGCGGGGCATAGGACGGTACACACCGGAAATAAAAAAAAATATATATATATATTAATAAATATATTCAAATTAATAAATAATAAAAAGTGTTATATTACTATTTATTACTGATTTTTATTGATAATATTTAATTGTTAATAGTAAAAGTATTATTTTATTATATAAAAATTCTTATTATTTATTTATTAAATAATTTAAAAAAAATTTAAAAAAAATTTTTTTTTTTGTTTTATTTATTAAATAATTTAAAAAAAATTTAAAAAAAATTTTTTTTTTTGTAACTTTTATTACATGTATTATACATATAATAATATTATATACAGAAAAATATATAAATAAATATAATTAAAACAATATATTAATTATAGTTACATATAATTTAAATTATTGATAATGATATGAAAATAAAAACTTTAATTATTAATAAATTATTTTATTAATAATTACATAAAAATAAATCAATTAATCACTTGATTAATTATCATATGATTTATAAAATGATCCAGAAATAACGTGATATAAGATAAATTTATGTAAAATCATAAATTCTCTAAAAATACATAAAATTAATGTAAACATAAAATTTATAACATAAATTTTATGTTATGTAAATATGTAAATAATTTATAAATTAATTAAGTTTTATTTTATTTTAATTATTATATTTTTATTATATTTTTATTATATTTTTATTATATTTTTATTATATTTTTATTATATTTTTATTATATTTTTATTATATTTTTATATTTTTTATATTTTATAATTATTTTATTATTTATATTATACTTTTTATAATATTTAACTATATATTTATTTCTTATTATTTTTAAATAGTTTATAATTAAAGAAAATTATATAAAGAATACATTTTTTTTATGTTAATTCTTTGCAATTCAAATAGTTAAAATTATAATAATAAAAATTGCCAAAATAAATATATTTTATTAGTAAAATTAGTTTAATGATATTTAATATGAATTTATAAAAATTATTAGTTATTTAAATAAAATTTAATTATAAAATAAATAAATAAATAAATATTTAATAAATAAGTAAATAAAATTATATTATATTAATAAATTTCATCAATAAATTATATAACTTCTCCCAGTAAGAGATACTAAACCAGGCGTACTTTATCAAATAGACACATAAAAAAAATTAATCAATAAAGTTTCTCAATAAATAAACTTTATTATTATAAATTTTTTAATAAATAAACTTTAATATCATAAAATTTATTTTATATTAAAAATATATATTAATGTAAACAAATACATATTTATTTATTTATTTAATTTATTTAATTTATTATTTATTTATCCATTTATTTTATTTATTCATTTATTTATTTATTTTTGTATTCATTGATTTTCTTTCTTAAATCCAAATCTAAATTTAATTATTCCGTTTATTTATTTTAATTTATTTATTAAATATATTAAAAATTAAAAAAGAAACAGAAATTAAAATTAAAATAGACACATAAAAAAAAATAATCATAAACTTTATTTTATTAATTATAAATTGAAAAAAAATATAATTGATTATATATATAAAAATTATTGATTACATTAAAAAAAAAAATGTTAAAATAAGTGGAATCCTCTACAAAATTTTTTATAAGATTTAATCAATTAACGAAATTGACTTTTTAACAATTTAGATATCTATTTTTTTTCATATTAATAGATTATTTATTTAACATAGTATTAATAAAATTCAAATGATTCGTACTTTTAGAAAAAAAAAAGTTCTTTTTTTATTATATATTGATATATAATAATTTAATATAATATGACGTAATAAGATATTCAAAAAATTTTTAATAATATAAATATTATATATATTTGTATATAAAAAATAATTAATAGTTTATATTGTTATTTTTTTTTTATCAAATTTATTCAAATTTAAATTAAAAAAAAAAAAAAAAAAAAAAAAATTATATATAAGAGAGAATAATTTAAAAAAAAAAATTATATATAAGAGAGAATAATTTTTTATTATTACAATTACTTTTTTTTTTCTTTTTTTTTGTTTTACTGAAGGTTTAAAATATAAAATTCAAATAAAAAAAAATAAATAAATAAAAAAATTAAAAAAGTAAAAAAAAAAAAATTAAAAATACTATAATCATAAAATAGAAATAAAGTAAAGATAAAATTAAATTGTTATATTAAAAAAAATAAAAAAATAATTTTAAAAAAATTTAAATAGTATTATTAAAAATTTATTTAAAAATGTATACTAAGACAATTGCTTTAATATTAACTTTAGGTAAGTTAAAAAGGAATAAATTTTAAATTACATTAATTATAATAAATAATATAATATATATATAGATAATATATATAATTTAAAATTAAAAAAAAAAATTAATATTTGAATATAAATATAATTAATTAACTTCTTATTATAATATTAAATTTTAAATTAATCCGTTTTAATTTAATATATTTATTATAATATTTAATATTTTAAATATTTTTTATAATGGTAACATTTATGAAAAAATTTAATCTTATATTGTTATATTTTAAAATACTGTAATACTGCGTATTCCTGTGTTTTTTTTTTTTTTAATTGCTATAAAATATAATATAATATAATATGAATTGATGTTAAATTTTCATATATCTTTATTTTTTTGTAAAAAAAAAAAATAAAGTTAGTTTTACTTCAGCTTTAACCAATTTTATTGAGAAAGGCTATCGTTCAGAACTATTCGAACTTTCTGATAATGAGGTTCCAGTTTTTAGAATAACATTACCAAACGATGAATTTGAAGAATTAAAAGCTAGTGTTAAACCAGAGGTAAGATTATCAAATGAAGCTAATTTCACATCCTCAATTAAAGAAGTTTATGATATGGGTGTACAAATTATTGAATTATTAAAGTTAGTAGAATTTGGAAAGATGTTGTCAAACTATAATTTTACGGAAGGATTGCCTGAATTAAATATCGATCCAACAACTGGCAGAGCAAACTTAAACACTCAAGAAATTATGGATGGATTTCACCTTGATAACATAAAATACACTGATTTAGATTTTAGCAAAGGAAATATTTTTGAAAATATTGTTGCTCGTAATGAAAATTTCAACATAGGGGTTATTGGAATTACTTTATTAAATTTAAATAAATTAGAAAAATCTTATGAAGATCCTTATTTCAATATGATTATTAAAATTTTTGAAAATAATAAAGATGAACCTTTTGAAACTAAAAATGCTTCTATGGCTGTGGAAATGAATGGGTAAATATCAAGAAAAAGTAATATTATTTATTATATTACGTTATATGATATTTAATTAAATTAAATTATATTTTACACTTTTTTTTTTTTTAAAAAAATATTTTTATTTTATTTTTTTCTAATATTTATATTATTTTGTATTATTTTATTTATTTTTTTTTTTTTTGTCTTATTTTAGTAAAATTCAATCATTCAAAAAAATTACATTTAAAATAGGAGGACATTTTAATTAATTTTAAAACAATTAAAATAATTCTAATTCCTAAAATTTTGCAAGAGAGTCCTCTATTTCTAATATAAATAATTTAATCTATTTATAAGAAATAGGTAATATATTAATTATATATTCTAATATATAAAACCATATAAATTTTATAGGAATTAAAGTATTATCATTATTATAACTATAATAATAACATATTGAAATAAAATAAAATAAAATAATTATCAAAAAGATATAAATTTAATATTTAATAATTATTATTAAATATGCAAATATGTTACTACACGTATTTGTTTTATATCAATTTATGGTAATTTATTATATTACTATTCCTTTTGTTATTGTTTTTATAGTGAGGTTTATTATTGGATTTTCCATTATTATTATTATTATTTTTATTTTGAGTACTATCTCAAAACCTTAGTCTAGGAATGAGTTTCTGGGTACAGTATATAATTCAAGTCCATATTGGATAGTAATCTGTATCTAATTTTCTTATGGAGTAAAGAATCATATCTATTAAAGAAATTATCATTTATAAACTCTTGTCTTTTCATTTTGGTAATGTAATTTTTGTTAAAAAAAATATTAAAATAGAATATAAATTATTTTATTAAAGTTAGCATTAAAAAAATATTATAATAGACATTTGGTTAAGGTTATGACTCTTAATCTTTTGTAAATTGAAATTTAATGTTATCACTTTTTTTTTTGATTATTTTATTTTCTCTTTATTTTCTCTTTATTCTTTTTATTTTTTTTATTTTTTTTTAGTTTTTTTCATTATTTTTTTTATTATTTTTTTTAATACAACACTCAATTTTAATATTTAATTATCATATTTAATATTTTAATATAAGATAAATTTATACTTTTAATAAATATAAATTTAGATACTTTATTTGTTGTGTAGATATTTACCATACTTGATTTATAGGCCACAAATATATTTCATAATAAAATATAAGATTTTAATAACTTAAGATAAAATTTAATATGTTAAACTCTATTTCTAACATAAAGATTTTCTTTTCTTATATTTAATGGTTTAATATCTGATTGGTGTGAACTATCATCTTCTTGAATTCTTCATTTTCTTTTGATATTATTATTTTTATCATTATTATTATTTTAATAATTATTAAAATTATTACTATAATTGTTATTATGATTATTATGATTATTATCATTGCCATTATTATCATTATTATCATTAATATCATTATTATCATTAATATCATTATCATTATTATTGTTATGGTTATTGTTATTAATATTATCATTGTTATTATTGTCATTATTATTAGTATTATTATTATCATAATTAGTTAATTGAATATTTTCTTTTTTCCTCATGAATTGAGGAATTATAATAAATGGAAATAAAATCAATAAAAATAGGAGAATAAAATGAAGTATCTAAGGTACCAGGAATGTTTGAGGAAAAAAACATCACAAACATTCACAACAGAATTAATATTTAAATCTAAGATACAGTTACTGGAAGGAATTAGGAAAATATCCTAAAATTTATTCCGGGTTTAGAATCAGTTTCAAATTTGTTACTTTTAAGGTTATTAAAGAAAAAAATTTTACAATTAAAAACTTTGAGATTATAAATATTAACAGGTTTTTTAAAGAAAACTTCATTTGGAATTTTATAATTAACAACAGAATTAGGGCTAATATTATATAAATGACAGGTGCAAAATACAGCTAAATCCAAAAATTCTAAAGGTAATTTAGAGGAATTTAATAATACTTTAGAGCAATTATCAGTAGTTTGATTTTGCCTTTCTGTATGACTGTTTTGCTGTGAATAGACGAGAGAAGAATGTATAAATTTAATCCCATTATTATTTAGGTAATTCGTTAAGTTATTATTAATATATTCAGTTCCATTATCGGATTTTAATATTCTAATATTTAAATAAAAAATATTATTAATACATTTATGAAATTCTATAAAGTTTTTCAATAATTTCTTTTTTTGTGCTATTAAAAGATGAATCCAACACTTTCTGGAAAAATCATCAAAGAAAGTTAAGAAATAATTAAATCCCATGTAGGACATAGATAATGGACCAACTATATCAGTATGGATTAACTGAAAAGGTTCAGTAATAACAATTTCTGAAGAAAAATGTTATTAAAAGTTTTTAATGTAATAATTTTTATAAAATTTAATTCTGAGAAAATTATTGTTGTAAAATAATTTAAATGAATTAAAGTTTAAAACAAAATAAATTAATAATTTGTTTTGTGAAAATTAAGTTTCAAAATTTAATAATGACTCTTTTAACATTGTTTTAAAATCGAAAATAAATAAAGACTTTACTTATAATATTAAAATAATAAATAGATAATAAATGTACTTAATTTTAATTATTTAATATTTAGTTTAATTAATAATTATATTTTTCTAAATTTAGCTATAGTTTATAAATTTATTATTTAATAAAATTCATTAGGATAGTTTTATATTAAAATATATGTAATTTAAATAAAATAATATATTATCAATGTATTTAGGAAAAGTATAAATAGAAGATACTTTTCACATTTTTTCTCGATGTAATTGTTATTTTAACAAATAACTATTAAATATTAATAAAATATATTTAAATAAAAATTTTTTAATAAAATAAAATTTATTGTGACTTTGTTATTGTAATCTATTTTAGTATTTTCTTTTACAGCAACATTTTTAAATGACTGGATATGATGAGGTTTTAGTTTAGAAGACGAAGTGGCATCGATATCAATGAAATCCATTAAAAGTTTAGAGACATTTGGTTTAAAAGGACCTTCGATTTTTGATTGAAAATCTTGAGACTGAATGTATTCAATAGGTGAAAGATTTTCTTTTTGTGGCGCATTTTCAATAATATGTGGCTCAGGTTCAATAATTTGTTTATTTCCCGTTTCCGTAGTAAAATTGTAAAGATTTAATAAAATCTTTAATAATTAATTATATAATAATTAATTAATGTAATAAAATTACATAAATTTATGATTTACGTATATGAAAAATTAATTATAAATTTATGTAAACTTTTCATAAAGGATAAATTATTATTTAAATAATTTTGGATAATAAATTTAAATAATTTATTTAAGTTAGTTAATTTAGTTTATTTAAAATAGATATTCTATTTAACTTAGTTTAGTTAATTTAAAATACTTTAAAATTAATTTCGGAATAGTTTTAAATAGTTAAAATTAGTTTAAATGGTTTATAAAAATAGTTTTAAATTGTAAATATATAAACATTAGTATTAATAATATTTAAATAATAAATAAATAACAAATGAGTTCCTATTGAATTCAATTATTATTGTAAATAAGTTGAAAGTTTTTTGAATTAATTATTGTTTAGTTTTAGTTAATTAATATTTAATAAAATTATTAATAAATATTTTGTTTATAAATAAATAGTAATATATGTATATTAAATAGGTTTGATATATTAAAATGTAATCATGAAAAAATATAAATACATGTAAAATTCATTATTTAAATTGATGTATTAGTTATTGACTATCAAATAGTTAATAACGATAATAAATTTATTTTTAAAATTAATAAAAGATTATTTATTAAAAAAGAATTTTTTTATTACGTGTTTTAAACTATTTTGTGTATTTCGTTATTTGTAATCTGTTTCTTCTAAACTCTTTACGGTAGAGTTATTAATATTAATATTAATATTATTATTATTATTATTATTATAATTTAAAGTATTAATTAATTTACTAGAATTAATATATTTAAAAAACAAACTAATTAATTCGGCATCCTGATTTTCTAATAAAGGAGTAATAATATCAAATGAATCATACGAAGTAAAACGACATAATGTTTTTGCAATAGGATGAATAAATAATTATAAGCAATAGTTTTAAGACCAATTAACAAATCGAAATAATTAGTGTTATGATTAATAATACAAAAGTTAGCATAAAAAGAATAAGCATTAATAAAAACATTTAGACCAACAACCATGGTATCAGTGACTGTATCATCACCTAAAGCTTCACAAATACGACCATGACAAATACCTACAGTTTCGTATTGGCCAGGTAAAGAATTAAAATAATTAACTGAAATAAGATTTAAATTGCTACCGGAATCTATGAGCAATTTATTTTCAACATTATCGACAGAGGCTAGAACAATACCTAAGTCGTCTTCTTTAAAATTATTATTATTTTTAATTTTATCATATTCATATATTCATAATTATAAACAAAATTATCATCTATATTCATAGTACTAGAAATTTTAATTTTTCTAATTTTAAATTTTTAATTAATTCAGATCGTGCTTTGGGAGAAATATCTAATAATTAAGCATATGTAATATTACATTTAGTATTTGGTAAATCTTTAGACAAATAATAAGGTTCAATGGAATATTTATTAGCTAATATTATATGTTTTTCTATCTTTTCATTTTTATTATTATTATTAATATCGTCATCATGGCCAGTTGTATCAGGAGGTGATATGCGGGACTTTTATGTGCTACTAATTTTTAATAGTATCGTTATATTTAATTAACCTTTATTAATATATTTTAATTTATAAACCCAATTAACCAAGGGTATTCTCTAAACTACAATAAAGAAGAGTAGTTATTAGGAATCTTTATAATAATTTAATAAATATTAATAAAAATAAATATACATTTAAAATATATTATATCGGAGTATAGTATAATATATAATAAATATATATTAAAATAATAAATATAATAAATATAACTATATAATTCTTAAAATGAAAATAAGAATAATAAAGTTAAATATATAAGAATATAATTATATAATAAAATGAATATAATAAATAATATCAACTATATATATTTAATTATAATTAAAATAACTAAAACTATTTCATTATATTATATATTATAATATATAGAAGTATTATGTATTTTTAATATAAACTTTAAAATAAATATGAATAGTTAAGTTATATATATAATAATATTATTATTATATATATTTAGAAGAAATTAACTATTTAATTTTCAATATATATTTTAAAATGAATATAATAAATAATATCAACTATATATATTTAATTATAATTAAAATAACTAAAACTATTTCATTATATTATATATTATAATATATAGAAGTATTATGTATTTTTAATATAAACTTTAAAATAAATATGAATAGTTAAGTTATATATATAATAATATTATTATTATATATATTTAGAAGAAATTAACTATTTAATTTTCAATATATTTCATATTATAATGAATAATATATATATAAATATTGAATAATATATGAGTAAGAAATTATTTCAAATATTATTATTGACAAAAGAGATATAAATTTAATATTTAATAATTATTATTAAATATACAAATATGTTGCTACACATATTTGTTTTATATCAGAGGATCTTTAATATTAAATTGGACTTTCTTTTTATTGGTCCCAACTTTTAATTCTTTTGGATTAATTAAATTTTATTAAAATTATTAATATCATTAAATCTGTTTAAGCATCCTGTAGTTATGACATTTACGTTTATCCCCTGTATCATAAAGAATTTTTAAGAATATTTCTTTCACTTTTCCAATGAAGATTGGAATAGGAATGTTATAGAGAGAGCATAATACATTATCTATTTTTGGTTTGCAATCTTGCCCTAGTTCCTTCTTAAGAGTAGGACTAATAGAAAGTAATTGAGCAAGACTAATTTTTGGAAATAAGTTGTTGGCTTCTTTTATTATACTAAACTTTTTTCCTGGTTCTAAATTTGTATGTCAGTCATTTTTCTTTTCTTGATTTCTTTAGATTGACTAGGAGATTGACTATGAATTAGAATATCTTTAATATTTTATTATTTATATTACTATTTTAATTATTTTAATTGATTACTTTATTTTTATTATTTTCATTATTATTTTCTGTATTATTATTCATTTCAGTAACTTTTATATTTTCATTAGTATTACTAAATTCATCAATAATAAATTCATCATTATTATTTGATTCTTGTGAATTTTATGACTCAATATTTGGTTCTTCACTTATTTTTCTTCTTCTTGTATTCCTGATTACTTTCTTTTGTTGTTTTACTTTCTTAATATTTAGTTGGTTGAGTACAGATGGTTTAACGATACTTTTATTATTTGGAAAAATTTTATTTTTATCTAAAGTATTTTTAGGCACCTTCTTTTTCTGGGCTACATTAATTTGAAGAATTTGATTATTTTCATTATTAATATTATTAAAGTAATTTCTTGATTGATTTGAAGATGCAATTTTAGTTATTTTTGGAGATTGCATACTCCCATAATTTAGTTTGAATGTTCTTCTTCTAATTCAGGGTAATCATTTTTAACATGACCTATTCTTTGACAGTTTAAGCATACATTAATTTTTAACTCAGCAAGTTTTTGAGTTTTTTTTTTTTTTTTTTTTTTTTTTTAGACTATCCCTTGTAAGTCTTGATCATATCATCCCAGCCACAATAGACAACTAATATCAGACAAACTTTATAGCGGGTGTATCAGGATGCAATAAAGTGCTCCCATGCCATACCATTTCGGCGTCGACGCTCTCAGTCACGGATTACAGAACCACAAGATTTGGAGATGATGGATACGGCAAGCCTCAACCACATACACTATAACATTATTATTTATTTACTACATTACCTTTCCCAAATTAGTAAATCTATCCTAACACGTGATGAACACGCAGATACATTAACTAATGAGGATTTACAATACGCAGGAATCACCCTGCTTCAGGCAATGTATACGTACAACTGAGAAGCACGATCATAGTGTAGACGATGACTTGTTCGATTTAGGGTTAGGCTGTCAAATGGATTATAATGGGTGGTAAGGTGGAAATGAACTCCGGACTATTGACCTCAGGGTATACGCGTTAACCATTGACCCGATCTCACGGAGTTCACCAAGTTTTTGAGTTATTTCCTGTAAAATATTTAATAATTTGAATATGTATTTAAATGTAATGTAATGTAAATTATTGTGGATAAAAATGTTTTCCAAATTTTTAATATAAATTTAAATGTATTCCAAATTATTAATTTAAATAATTTTCTCAAAAATTTATGACTAAATTATTTGGAGAATTTACGTAACAATTACTCAGTTTGAATCACGAAACTTCATAAATTAAAAAATAATTAGTCATTTATAAAGTTTTGGTAAAAAAAATAGATTATAAATCAACACTTCAATAATAACACTAAAACACAAAATAATAGTTTTAAAGAACAAGTTTTATTAATTTTTTAAATATTAAAATCTTTATTTATTTTAAAGTGTTATTAACAAGAAATCGTTAATAACAATTACATCGATTAAAATACATGAAATTTGATAACTATTTATATTTTTATCTTATTACATTTATAATATATAATTCCTATTGAATTATATTATCTAGCTATTTATTTAAAAACAATACTAACCTAAACTAATAATAAATAATTAACTATTACTAAATAAAGAGAATTATAATTAATAACTAAAATAAATATAATCAATTCTAATTGAGTTCATTTATTATTTATTTATTATTTAAATATTATTAGTAAATTTATTATATATTTTCTATTTAAAAATAATATAAAAGTTGTCATAATTATTTAATATAAATTTAGCATAAAATGCCGTAAGTTTCAACATGATTAATTGCATAGTTTCATGTTGTTAATTTATCTTGTGAAAAACCTTAACTCTTATTATTTAAATTAAATTACATAAAAAGAAATGATTTTCAAATACTAGTTTCACAAGAGAAATTTTTAATTTATTAGTATGATTGGGAAAAAATCGAAATTATGTTAAAAATATTTTCAATAATTTTATACACGTGGTTTCAAATAAATTTATTTTAATTTTACTTAAATTTATGATTAAATTTAATTAAAATTATTTAAAGATATTAATAATATCTTTACAATCTCGCCCTTTAAGTCGAGCTCCTGCGAGATTAACTTTAGGAAGGAAGATCGATCACAAAAGGTTGATATTTATGCCTAACATAGTACTCGTTCGAATCTTCAGGTAGTTGGCAAAATTCATTGTTAATATTCGAAGATTTATTCTTCTTTTCTTTTCTATAGTATTCTTGTATTAATTGTTTATCAAAAATTTGATCTTCATCGATCCAAGTATTTTCATTAGAATCGCATCCTTTCCATTTAATCAAGTAACGATTTTTATTGTTAAAAGTTTTCATTTTAATTATTCTTTCAGGACTTCTATTAATTGTATCCGTAGTAAGATTAATATTTCTTCTACGAGTATTTCTTCTGTTTGGGAATTCATTTTCATGGTAAGGTTCGAGGAGCGAAACATGGAATACAGGGTGACAGCGCATATTATTAGGAAGTTTAAGTTCATACGCTAAATCACTAACTTTTCTAATGATTTCAAAGGGTCCTATTAGTTGATCAGATAATTTTTTATTTTTCTTTGTTGTATTACCCTTTAAAAGATAAACTTTATTTCCTACTTTAAAATCAGGAGAATCCATTCTTTTTAAATCTGCATATTTTTTATAAGTCTTTTTTGCTTGTTCTAAATTTTCTTTTAAAAACTTTATGTTTTCGTTAATATTCAATATTCTTTTTTCAGCTCTATGTGGATTCTCGTTTGAAGGAATCTCAGGATTAAACTTTGGATTAAATCCATAATTTGCAAAAAATGGTGATTGATTTATTGATTGTTGTAAAGTATTGTTATAAGAAAATTCTGCAAAAGGTAATAAATCAAACCAATTATTTTGTTTTTCGTTAATGAAACAACGAAGATATTGTTCCAATATCGAGTTCACCCTCTCCGTTTGACCATCAGTCTGCGGGTGATTAGCAGTAGAAAAAGAATGCTTAATATTTAAAAGAGAGCAAAGACGATTCCAAAAATCAGAGGTAAATTGAGAACCACGATCAGAAATAATAGAATCGGGGAAACCATGAAGTTTAAAAATATTAGCAATGAAAGAATCAGCAGCAATAGAAGCAGTAGGAAGACATCTAAATGGTATAAAATGAGCCATTTTAGTTAAGCGATCCACAACAACCATTATAGTGGTCATATCTTTGGATTTCGGAAGTTCAACAATAAAATCCATAGAGATAGCAGACCAGGCTCTATTTGGTGTAGAAAGTGGAGAAAGTAAACCATATGGCTTATGTCTTGGGATTTTGGATTTTGAACAAATTTCACAAGATTTAATAAACATTTTAACATCTTTTTGTAATTTAGGCCACCAGAAATTACGAGAAATAAGTTCAATAGTTTTATTAATTCCAAAATGACCAGCAGAAATAGAGTCATGATGGAGTTCTAAAACTCTTATTCTAATTTTATTGGGAACATAAATTAAATTTTCAAAAAGTAAATAACCATTTTTGTCAAGAGAAAATTTATCGATTTTACTAAAAGGGGGATCTTTTGATTTATCATTTTTAAGAAATTCAGTTATTTTGCAATAGAATTCATCATTAGCTAGAGAATCATGAATAGAGGAGATTAAAGAATCATTCTTAAAACTACATGAATTAATAACGCATGAAATAGGACGAACACTAGCAAATAAATGATCACTACGTCTGGATAAAATATCTGGTTTACCTGACTTTTTACCAGCTCTGTAAATTAGTTTAAAATCAAATCTAGATAAGAATTCATACCAACGGATTTGACGTTGGGAAAGGAGTTCGGGTTTTCGAGGAAAGGTTAAATTTTTATGATCAGTATAAATAATAAACTGATGGCGAGCTCCTTCTAAGTAATGTCTCCATCCTTCCAATGCAACTTTAATAGCAAGAAGTTCTTTGTCATAGATAGGGTAATTTCTTTGGGATTTAGTTAAGCTAGTAGAAATAAAAGCAATTGGATGCAAATGCCCATCAAATTCCTGAGAAAGAATTGCACCAACAGCAAAATTACTAGCATCAGTTTCAACAATGAATTGTTTGTTGCTATCAGGATGTTTCAAAATAGGAGCAGTAGTAAATAATTCTTTTAAAGTATCAAACGCTTTTTGTTGTTCAGAACTCCAATTAAAAGGAACATTTTTTCTAGTTAATTTGTGGAGAGGATTTGCAATTTTCGCAAAGTCTTTAATAAAAATTCTGTAATAATTACAAAGTCCAATAAACGATTGAATTTCTTTAACGTTTGTTGGAGCAGGCCAATCTAAAATTGCTTTAACTTTTTCTTTATCCATTTTAATTCCATCTCTTGATAAAACATAACCAAGAAAAGTAGTTTCAGTTACATCAAATTCACACTTTTCTAATTTAACAACTAAATGATTCTCTAACAATTTTCTTAAAACTTTCTTGACATGTACATGATGTTCTTCTAAAGTATTAGAATAAATTAAAATGTCATCAATATAAGAGATTACAAAATCATCTAAGTAATCACTGAGAACATCATTTATAAAATGTTGGAATGTAGCAGGGGCATTCTTAAGCCCAAAAGGCATAACGAGATATTCAAAGTGCCCATATCTTGTGCGAAAGGCAGTTTTGTACTCGTCACCTTCTTTAATTCTTACTAAGTTATAGGCAGATTTTAAATCTAACTTAGTAAAATATTTAGCACCTTTAACTCTATCCAACAATTCACTAATTAAAGGAAGAGGGTAAGAGTTACGGATGGTCATTTCATTTAATTTTCTATAATCAATAACTAATCTATATGTACCATCCTTTTTTCTAACAAATAAAATAGGTGCTCCAGCGGGAGAATAAGATTTTCTAATAAAACCCTTTTTTAAATTTTCTTCTAAATATTTCTTTAATTCTTCTCTCTCCGTCTCAGTTAAAGGATACAACGGTCCATAAAATAAACTACAATTATCTTTTAATTTAATCTCACAATCATAATTACGATGCGGAGGTAACACATTACAATTATTTTCATTAAACACTTCTTTAAACATCAAATAGATTTCAGGTACTTCGACCTTTTCATCATCTTTATTTAAATTATTATTTTCATTATTACATTTTTCAATTACATTTAATTTCTTACATTTACTTGATTCACAAATTTTCTTTAAGATCTTTAAACTATTTTTACTAATTTTACTATCACAATTCATAACAATAATATCATCACTATCACTAAAATTATCGCTATCACTAATGCTATCACTAAAATTATCTAACATAAAAGTATCATTAATATCACTATCGCTATCACTATTAATAAATTCAGTACAAGTTCTAATACGAGTTCGGCGGCCACGAATAGAAATTTCTTCTTCAGAATCAGATTCGGAATCGGAGTCAAAGAAAGATTTTCTTTTTCTTGAGTCTTCAATAATTTTATTTTCTTCCAAGTCGGTAGCAGATTCTTTTCCTTTGTTCTTTTTCTTGTTCTTGATCTTGTTCTTTCTTCTTCTTTTACCGTTATTACAGTGTCTAGCGCAAAATCCTGAGCCAAAGGAGATCTTCTTTGCGTCGTGGTAATTATAAGGCGAATGCTTCTCAATCCAAGGTAGACCTAAAATAATATCAACATCAGGAATTCTGAGTACATACAATTGAATGGTTTCTAAGTGATTTTTTAAACGTAAAATGCACTTCTCCGTTTCCTTTTTAACTGTTGATATTCCGTAACCAAGACCAGTAACACGGAATGGTTCTTCAATTTGTTGGGTTTTGATTCCAAAAGCCTTCGCAAATTCTGGGTGAATAAAGTTAAGATCTGATCCAGAATCAATCAAAACTCTTGCCTTTACTTCTTCTGTATCGTTTGTTTTGATATAAAAATCAATAATGTTACTTTTCTTGGTCAAGAGTGAGTTTTGCTCTTCAACAATTTTTCTGACTTTCAAAATATCTTCTTGGCTGTTGATTCTTCTGATTCTTCTTAAGCTAGTAGATGCAATATTATCATTTCTTTCTTTCTTGTTGATCATTTTAACTGTAGCGGGCCTCTTCTTGTTCGGGCAATTAAATTTTAGATGCCCTGGTTGCTTACAATAGTAGCAAAGACCTTTTCTTCTTTCTTCTTCCTTAGAGTTAACATTCTCCTGGTACAATTTCTTGTTGGATGGGAAATAGTTGGTATTCCTTTGACCTCTCTTGATTCGATAGAGGTCAACTTCCATGGGATCATTATTAGTGAGTTGTGTACTGGAACTAGCGTTGTTTCGGTGATTGTATTGATGAAAATAAAATTCATTAATACTGTGTCTTTTGGTTAAACTCTCAATGCTAATAACGTCAGTAAACAAAGCTCTTAAATTGTTTGGGTTCGGATTGACCACGGCAAGATGTTCTCTCATTTTATAATGTAATCCTTTGATAAACATGTATATTTTTGCAGACTCGTTGAAGTCTGAGTTTCTTGCAACTTTATTGAATTCATTAATGTTATCGTTAACGTGGCCAAACTTATGTTGACGGATTGAACAAAGTTTCCCATTAGCAATTACAGTATTAACTTCTTCTTCACCATAACGAGCTCTAAGTTCATTAATGAAATTTTCATAGGAATTCAAAATTTCGTCATTGTTGCGTCTCAAAGACGAAGCCCAGTCTAAAGGTTCTCCAATTAAATAAGAAATTATGAATTTGACTTTTGCAATGTCATTATTAATTCCATGTGGGTTGGATTCCATAGCAATTTCGGCTCTGGTTAGGAACCCGTCGAATTCCCTCTTGATACCAGAAAACAGTGGTGGATCATTTACTGTTTTCTGAGTGTTTCTTAAGAAGCCTTGATTATTTGCTTGGTTCATTTCTAAATCAAGGTTTTCGAATTTTTGAATTAAATCTTCAACTTCGTTCAATTTGTAACTTATTATTTACTTTTGAATATTTTAAATAATGATATTTGAAATAGATGTTCTAATAAAAAGATATTTCTATTATAATATTTTATGTAAAGTCGAACTGGCTCTCTCCAATTGTAGTGGTGCCGTCGAGTAAACTGAATATTATAATATAGTATCTTACTGGTTAAAATTTAATTCCAAATAATATTATGGATTTCTCACGTAATCTGGTAATTTTATTCAAAAGTCTTGCACAAGTGTCCCAATATGATAAATGGTATGGTATGAGTCTGGTAAAGTTTTTTTTTTTTTTTTTTTTTTTTTTTTTTTTTTTTTTTTTTTTTTTTTTTTTAACCTGGTAGAATTAGCCTGAATCGAGTAGAATATTTCCTTAAACTGGTAGCGATATCCTAAAGCTGGTAGCAATAATCTAAAATTGTGAGTATTCCAAAGTCGGTAGTGTCAAAAGTGGGTAGCTTCTAAAAATCCTTGGTAAAAATATCTGGTAAAAATATCTTGATTCAAGCCACAAATAAGCCACAAAAGAGTCACGTGTTTTAAATATTTTTTATTGATTTATAACGTATTTTTGTTTGTTTAAAAGGTAATTGTTATTATAAAGTTTTGGTAAAAAAATAGATTATAAATCAACACTTCAATAATAACACTAAAACACAAAATAATAGTTTTAAAGAACAAGTTTTATTAATTTTTTAAATATTAAAATCTTTATTTATTTTAAAGTGTTATTAACAAGAAATCGTTAATAACAATTACATCGATTAAAATACATGAAATTTGATAACTATTTATATTTTTATCTTATTACATTTATAATATATAATTCCTATTGAATTATATTATCTAGCTATTTATTTAAAAACAATACTAACCTAAACTAATAATAAATAATTAACTATTACTAAATAAAGAGAATTATAATTAATAACTAAAATAAATATAATCAATTCTAATTGAGTTCATTTATTATTTATTTATTATTTAAATATTATTAGTAAATTTATTATATATTTTCTATTTAAAAATAATATAAAAGTTGTCATAATTATTTAATATAAATTTAGCATAAAATGCCGTAAGTTTCAACATGACTAATTGCATAGTTTCATGTTGTTAATTTATCTTGTGAAAAACCTTAACTCTTATTATTTAAATTAAATTACATAAAAAGAAATGATTTTCAAATACTAGTTTCACAAGAGAAATTTTTAATTTATTAGTATGATTGGGAAAAAATCGAAATTATGTTAAAAATATTTTCAATAATTTTATACACGTGGTTTCAAATAAATTTATTTTAATTTTACTTAAATTTATGATTAAATTTAATTAAAATTATTTAAAGATATTAATAATATCTTTACATCATTAATTAGTTAAATTAAAATAATTAAAGAAATATTGCCTTTTCCGTTTGTTTACAAAAACTTGCCGTTTTGTTTACTTGTCTTTTAAATTATAGAAATTCTAAAAATAAAAATAGCAAGTTGTGGTTTAGTAAATTGGTTTTCACAACTTGGCAAAATTTAAATTAAATATATGGATAGAATATATTTAATCATATAATTAATGAATTAAACTCTAAATTTTCTTCATAGAAAATTTTAGAAAAATTAGATAGTTTTAAATAGGATTTGTATTAAAATAATTCATAACATTTCATGTAATTTATTATATAATGTAATTGATAATATAAAATAATATTTTTATGTAATTTATTAAAATTTATTTTGATTTAAAACTTTATTTTGAAAAAGTATAAAAAGAGTTAATTTTTCAACTGTTGAACGATAGTTGGAAAATCGTATAGTAATAAATAAATTTAAATTTTATTATTAGTTTCGTAACTATTATTAGAATAGTTATTTTCTTATAAAACAATTATATTATAGTTTGTAAAACCTTAACTGCTAGTGGGAACTCCGGAAAGGACCCTGCGTTACCTAGTTAAGTGGTTGTTGAAAATTAGTTAATAAATAAGATAAATAAATAAAAGAAATTAAAAAAAATAATTAATTAATTAATAGAGGTTTAGGATATAGTGTTATTTGTGTAGTAAAGTTAGTATAGAATAGCTACAAACCTAGACTTGATAAGTATTTTATTTTACATTTCCTCTAGATCATCATTTGGGACTTGTGTAGATTTCAGTAAGATTCTTCTATTTGTAATATTTCGATTAATATTGTTATGATTAAGTTTAGGGTTATTGTTATTACTGTTATATTACTGATAATTATTATTACTATTACTATTATAATATGTATTATTTTTATTATAATTGTTATTATTATTATTATGCATATTATAATTCTTTCTATTATTATTTTGAAATCCTTGCAATCCTTTATATTTGGGTCTATTAAATTCTACTAAATTATACATCTTTTCTTTCTTTGTTGTTATTCTCATGGAATCTTCAAGACTTTTTGGTTCTGCTTCTAATAAGGCTTCATATGTTTTACTTAGGTTACGGAATGCATTAATATAATAGGAAATAATTACTTCTTTGCTTAATTCAATCTTGATTTAATTTAATATAGTGTCGAATTTAATATTAAATTCTGATACATTTTCACCTTTTATTATAATTATAGTAGATAATTCTAACAACCTTGAGTTTTCGGGATGAAAACCTTTGAAATATTTTTTTAATTTATTAATTATTGTAGTGAAATCATCAGGAGTATTTTTGTCTTATGAATTTATAACTATTTTCTTGGAAATTCCTTCTGTAACAGAAATTAAACACTCTACTTTTTCTTTTTCTTCAACTTTATTAGAAGTACACCATCGTTCATAAGAAAACTTTCAATCATCAAAATCTACTTTAGATTGACCTAAAATAGGTATTCTATTAAAAGTGATGGTTTTTGTATCACTCATCTTCAATTCCAATTTAATTATTTATTGTTTCTTTAATAATTTAAATTTTGATTTTATGTATATTTTCTTGTATAAATATTTTATTTTAGAAACAGAGTTATATATAAGGTGGCGCAAAATTTTCGTAGCCTTTTTATTATATTTTCGACCTTCACGTATACATATTATATATACTCTATTTATTAGTTTTCACACTATTATTGTAAAGTTTTGCCTTCTCTGAATTAGAGTATCGATACAATAATATGTTACTTTCCTAATAAATTTTCCATTCTATACGTGCTCTACTCTCTATAATAAAAATCTACTACTCTCTTTCACCTATTCTAATTTATAGTATGTTAACTCAACCTAGAATCTAGTTCCAATAGTGTGTTGTTAACAAACTATAAACCTATATAACCCTTTAATTTTTTTACTAATTTATTTTTATTTATTATTTTACTATTATATTATTATACATAAATACATATATATTATTTTTTTTCTTTTTTATGTTATATTTTAATTTTAAATTATGAATTTTTATATTAGTTCATACTTTAGTTTTTATTTTTAATTATTATTATTTTATAATAAATATTATTTATCCTTTATTTTATTATTATGAATTTTTATACTAGTTCATATTCTAGAGTTAATAAATAATACATTAATAATAAGTTAGCTGCCTCTCCGGTTCGAAGGACCACTGATAAATTTTAGAAATTATCTTAATTTTAATATAGAATTAAAAAGTGATAATTTCAATTTACTTAAATAATAACTATATAAGTTATTTATGAATTAAAAATGCTTGATTATTTAAATTAATTAATATTGTTATAAAAATTATTATTTTATTATAAAATTAATTATAAAATTAATTATTATTTTATTTTAAATTTAATATTTTTATTTAAAAAATTTTATATATTATTTTCTTCTTACTTTAATATTTGTTTATTTTTTTTAAGTATAATTTATTTGATTTATTATTATATTGCGATTTAAATAATATTAATTTTGATAATTTAATTATTAATTTATTGAGTTAATTTTTATTATTTTATTAAATTATAAATTTTGATAAAGGTTAATTTTGATTTAAAATTTAATTTTAATAAGTATCTTCGATTTAATAATTTCATTATTTATTAACATGATACGTTTTATTTTTAACAATACCATAAATTAATATTTATTTTTATCAGAGACAAATAACAAAAGGGAATTAAACAAAATAATATTTTCTAATAAAAGTATATCTTTCCTATTATATGTAATAAATAAAAATCAACTATATAATAAAATTAATTCTACATTGATAACAAAATGAAAAAGCTCACAAAATATAATTTAAATAAATAAGTCATAAATATGAATTTCACTTTATTTTTATTTAATAAATTTTATTTTATTTATTTTTATTTTTATTTTTATTTTCAATGATAATATCACAATTACAATAATTAACTAAAACTACCTTTTTTTCAAACTATCTATTTTTTTTTTATTTAAGAACTCTCCTTTATAATTTTTCTATTCTTATTATTATTGGTTTTTCTTATTTTGGTTTATTAATAATTTAGTTCTATAATATGACATAACAATTATTTATTTAATAATTAAAATATTTTAATTATTAAGTCACCAATTTGATATTTTATTGTATATATTCCTGTAACGTATCAAACAAATTTGTATTAGATACATGGTAACATTAAGCCTATTCAATGATAGTTCTCTGGTTACGTAATGTATCTATAAACAGTTAGCAATTACATCTAATCAAACAAAATCTTTACTTTATTTTCGTACATTAAACTTTATTATTTTATAGTTTATTATATTAATAGTTATTTAGTTATAAATAGTTTTATTAATTGATTAGTAAATCATGTTAAATTAAATTATTTTACCAATCATTAAATTATTTGCATGTATAAAAATAACTGTACTTGTAACTGTAACGCAGTAGCATTACTATTAACGTAAATTGTTATAAATAAATATTAATATTAATAAATAAAAATTAATTATAAAAGTAAATAAAAATATCATAGTGTAAGCCCAGTAACTAATAACGAATAGAGTTATAAAGTGCTGTGCTATATTCTTAAGTGTTTAAATTAAATAATTATAATTAATTTTAGTATTTATTTTAGCAACTCGAATAGAGAGGTGTTAAATTATCTTAGCCTTTAAAATAATTATTATTCGTTATATTAGTTAATAATAAATCTACCTCTTACAATAGTAACGCTTTATAACTAAATAACCGATAATAATTAATCAAAATTTAAACGCTAAGTAATAGTTTAATTAATAGAATTATTTAGTTTTAGAAAAAATAAGTAGTAAATTTTAAATCTTTTAACATTAGATAGAAAGTTTGTTTATATTCTTTGTTTACTTTTTATTGTTTATCTTTAGAAAATTTTTGATATAAAATTTACGCCACAATACGTAGCGGAAAAAGCCACGAAATTTTTCTCAAAAAAATTTTTGGGGGTGTGTCATTTCGAAAATTTTTATTACATAAATTTGTATTTTGTTGTAGTGCATTTCGGAAAACATGGCGTATTATAATGGTAATAAATAAATAAATGAATAAATAAATTATAAATGAATAAATAAATTTTTAAATAATAATAAAAATAATTAAGACAAACGTTTATTATGACTAAAAAAATTTTTTTAGAAAATTAAATAAAAATATATATATATAAATACTACATATATATAATAATTATTATATTTTTTTTATTTTATTTTAAATATTATTAATTATTATTAATACATTAATACCTTGTTTATATTATCAACAGAAAATACAGATTGAATAAAATAAAATAAAATGAAATAAAATAAAATAAAATAAAATAAAATAAAATAAAAAGTAGAATATTAAATAAGAAAGTACAGATTGAATAAAATAAAATAAAATAAAATAAAATAAAATAAAATAAAATAAAATGAAATAAAATAAAATAAAATAAAAAGTAGAATATTAAATAAGAATGTACAGATTGAATAAAATAAAATAAAATAAAATAAAAAGTAGAATATTAAATAAGAATGTACAGATTGAATAAAATAAAATAAAATAAAATAAAAAGTAGAATATTAAATAAGAATGTACAGATTGAATAAAATAAAATAAAATAAAATAAAATAAAATAAATAGTAGAATATAAATATAAGTACAGATTGAATAAAACAATATAAAATAAAATGAAATGAAATGAAATAAAATAAAATAAAATAAAATAAAATAAAAAGAAGAATATTAAATAAGAAAGTACAGATTGAATAAAATAAAATAAAATAAAATAAAATGAAATAAAATAAAATAAAATAAAATAAAATAAAATAAAATAAAATAAAATAAAATAAAATAAAATAAAATAAAAAGTAGAATATTAAATAAGAATGTACAGATTGAATAAAATAAAATAAAATAAAATAAAATAAATAGTAGAATATAAATATAAGTACAGATTGAATAAAACAATATAAAATAAAATGAAATGAAATGAAATAAAATAAAATAAAATAAAATAAAATAAAATAAAATAAAATAAAATATTTTTTTTATTTTATTTTAAATATTATTAATTATTATTAATACATTAATACCTTGTTTATATTATCAACAGAAAATACAGATTGAATAAAATAAAATAAAATGAAATAAAATAAAATAAAATAAAATAAAATAAAATAAAAAGTAGAATATTAAATAAGAAAGTACAGATTGAATAAAATAAAATAAAATAAAATAAAATAAAATAAAATAAAATAAAATAAAATAAAATAAAATAAAATAAAATAAAATAAAATAAAATGAAATAAAATAAAATAAAATAAAATAAAATAAAATAAAACAAAATAAAAAGTAGAATATTAAATAAGAATGTACAGATTGAATAAAATAAAATAAAATAAAATAAAAAGTAGAAAATTAAATAAGAATGTACAGATTGAATAAAATAAAATAAAATAAAATAAAATAAAATAAAAAGTAGAATATTAAATAAGAAAGTACAGATTGAATAAAATAAAATAAAATAAAATAAAATAAAATAAATAGTAGAATATAAATATAAGTACAGATTGAATAAAACAATATAAAATAAAATGAAATGAAATGAAATAAAATAAAATAAAATAAAATAAAACATTTCTTTTCGTTTTATAATATTCTGATTCAATGGGAATATCATCAAAACTTTTTATGTTTGGAGGAAATTGTTTATTTATATTTCTTATTATTTGGGATCTAATTGTACTATATTCGGGACATATAAGTCCCATTTCTTGAGAAACGGCATTAAATATATGTTTAGGTTTTATATCCATAGGAATTGAATTTTTCTTAATTTCTTCCTTAATTTTATGCTTTGCTATTGATATAGACACATCAATTTCTTTTTCAAGATGGTTATGTAAACTTTCATATTTTAAAACCTCCTTTTTATCATTTAAAATAATTAAAGATTTACATTTATTTAAAGTATTATATTCAGTGCATCTATAAATTTTTGATTTATCTTTCCTTTGAAATGAAAAATTAAATTTGTGTTTTTTATTAATAATAATTTGTTCGTTTCCTCGATTTGTTTCACTTATTTCAATTTCTATATTGTCTTCCATTAATAATTAAAATTTTTCAATAAAATATTTTAATAAATACACTTTTATATGCTTTGAAACTTTTTTTTTAATATTTAAAGTAATAAACCTTTTTTTAATTAATTATATAATTATTTAAATAATTATTTAATTATTAATTATTTATTATTTCTTTATTTACTATTTTATTTATTTATTTTTATTTTTATTTTTTATTTTTTATTTTATTTTATTTTTTTTATTTTTTAATGCTTAAAAAATAAAAAAAAAAATAAGAAATAAGAAAACTTTTTTTTAAACATTGAAAAATAAAATAAAAATAAATAAAATTTTATTTTTTAAGCATTAAAAAATAAAATGTTTATTTATTTTTATTTTATTTTTCAATGTTAAATAGAAATACCTAACCTAATTATTATTTATTGAAGTGTTGTATTTCGCCAAAAGTTGTATTTCGTCCAGTTGAATTTCGCCAAATTCTTGGTGGCTTATAAATTTTCGTCATAAAATATCACCACATTTATTATTCACGCCATATTGTGAATATATGGCTTTTTAAAAATTGTAGAAAAAAGCCACAAAATTATGATACAATTAGATATACGCCTCACGTAAGATTACGTGTTTGAAAATTTTTGAGAAATGTAATTTTATTTATTTAATTAATTAATTATTATTCATTAAATTTTTAATAAAATTAAGTGGCTTAAAATTAAAAATATTTAAGCCATACAACAAAATACAAATTTATGTAATAAAAATTTTCGAAATGCACACTCCCCAAATTTTTTTCAGCTTTAAAACAAAATTATAATCAAAACTTCAAAAATTTAATTTTATAAAATTTTCGTATATCCGAAATTTTATTTATTAATAATTTAAATAAAAATATTATTAAAATTAAAAATTTAAAAATTTGGGTAGTACCAATTTTTAATTAATAAAAATTTCGTACTTTACCAAATAAAATCTTCTTTTGGTATGTTATGAATTTTGAACTTTTGCAAATATCATTTATTATATTTTGCTAATTTCTAAGTATTACTATATAGAATAATTATTATTATATATTAAATAATTATAAATAATATATCATGTATTTATTATTTTATATATATTATTACTTATTGAAATAATAGTGATATAAAACAAATATGTGTAGTAACATATTTGTATATTTAATAATAATTATTAAATATTAAATTTATATCTTTTTGATAATAATTAATTTATTTTATTTTATTTCAATATGTATTATTATAATTATAATAATTATAATACGTTATTTCATGTAAAATTAATATAGTTCTATATATTAGAATATATAATTACTATATTACCTATTTCTTATAAATTAAATTATTTATATTAGAAATAGAGAACTCTCTTGTAAATTTTTAGGAATTAGAATTATTATTTTAATTGTACCAATATTATAATTTTATTAATAAAATTTACTAAACTACCATTATTCAAAACCCACTGCTTATAAATTATTGCACATAAAAATTCCGTATATCAGTAGTATAGTCATATGATATTCTACCAATTATTTTAATGCTCATATAATATATAATTTCATAAAAATATATATATTAATAGTTAGTTCTTACTCACCAAAATATAATATTGTAATAATTAATATATTAAAACATATCAATAAATATATAGTATCAACTATAATTGTGGATTTGCCTCGATAGCTAACTCTATCCTAGTCAAAAATCCATCGAGGTCTTTCGTAGTTCCCGAGAATAAGGGAGGGTCGTTAATAATCTTCAGTTGAGGAGCTGGATTAAGTTGTTGTTCCATTTGATCCTCAAGATTTAAATTTTGAAATATGAGATCCAATTCTTCCAACTTGATTAATTTATTTGTATACTTAAATTTCAACAAATATTTTATTGATTTTCTGACCTGCTTATTTATTAAGGTATTTACTTATATAATTTATTTTATTTATTCTTAATTATTTTCGTTCTAGTAATTAATTATTATTATATTAATATTATATTATTATTCATAAAGTCGTCAGCAAGATATCCAATTGTAATGGTGTGCGACGAGTAAATGAAACAAATATAATAATATAATAATACTAGCTAATATGTTATTGAAGAGACACAGTAGAAATAAAACACCTTGAAGATAAAGCTCAAAAGGCAACACAGTAACGGTAAACACGGTATTAATCAAACATAGTAGAAACCAAACACAGTAGAAATCAAACACAGTAGAAACCAAGCACTGTAGAAATCAAACACAGTAGAAACCAAGAACAGTAGAAACCAAACACAGTAGAAACCAAACACAGTAGAAACTAAACACAGTAGAAACTAAACAAAGTAGAAACTAAACACTGTTGAAACCAAACACAGTAGTAGAATCCAAACGCAATAGTAGTTTTTTACTTGTTATAACGTGTTTTGTTTAAATCTTAATGGGTATTAGTTATTGTAAAGAATCCGTCAATTAAAAACAGATAATAACAATAAAAAACACTTTACAATTTAAACAAATAAGTAAATTCTTTTATTATTAAATTCTTTTATTAATTATAAATTTCTTTTATGTTATTAACTGTAAAATAGTTAATAACTAATACATCGATTTAATTGAGAAAAATTACATGTATTTATATTTTTTTTATTACATTATTAATATATGATGTTATTTAATAATATATATAAAACTATTTATTTATAAACAAAAGATTTTTTAATTAATAATTTTTATTATTTATTAATTTACTAAAACTAAAATTAATTTTTAAACTCTTTATTTTATTTATTATTTTAATACTTATAATAATTTAATTATATATTTAATATTGAAAAACTATTTTTATAAATATTAACTATTTAAGATTATTCCTAAATTAATATTTAACTATTTAAAAACTAAGTTAACTAAACTAATTAAAAAATATTTTCAATTTAAAAAAATAATTAAATTTTATTTCAATAAATTTTATATTAAAAAATAATTCATATACATTAAATCAATTGTACGAAAAATTAAACTATTTAATGTATTAAAGATTTATTAAATCTTTACAATTACATTACATAAATTACATTTTAATACATTTAACTTATATTAAGAATTTATGTTTTTTAATTTTAGAATGTGTGATCACATTATTAATTATATATAATTATTATAATATTTTTGTTAAAGGTTATTTTTAATTTTAATTATATGATTATATCATTTACATTTCTTAAAAATTTAATTTAACTATATTTGTTTATACATGTAAAACTCTGATATATATCAGGCATGCGCCTCATACATCTACATAACATACATATTTAATTTATAATTAAATATAAATAAATATACTAATCTAAATTAAATATACCAAATTATTATTGATTATTTAAGATATTAAACTTTATTTCAACATTCCCCCTAAAGTTTAAGATCCTTAAAGCTAGTGAGAATGTTTTCTCTGAATTTATTCATCAAAGTAGTATTTAAATACTTTGTAAATCCGTCTGATAAATTACATTCGGATTTAACATATTTCAAATTTATATATTTTTCTTTTATTAACTCCCTTATGCTATGATATCTCAAATCGATATGCTTAGACTTCGGATTAATTGTTTCGTTTTTGCAGTTATAAATAGCGGCTTTATTGTCAGTATTTATTGTTATACTGTTATTATTCAATCCAAGTTCCTTAAAAATGTTTCTGTACCAAAGGCAATGTCTTGCACACTCATGTATACCATAATATTCGCTTTCTGCGGTAGAAACGGAAACACAATGTTGGAGTTTAGAATACCAACTTGTTGGAGCCGAATTTATTAACATCAAGAATCCTGTAGTAGATCTTCTAGTATCTTTATCTCCACCTAAATCTGCATCTACGTAGACTTTAAACTCGAGTTTATTATTATATGTAAATTTAATTCCATAATCAGGCTTACCTTTTAGATATCTAAAAATTTTTATTACATTATACCAATCTTCATAGGTGGGATCTTTGGATTTTCTTGAAGCTCTACTTACTGAAAATAGGATGTCAGGTCTCGTACTTATAGATAAGTACAATAAGGATCCAATTGCTTGTTTGTATTTTGTTGGATTAAATTTCTTTGATTTTAATATATTATTTTCGATTGGAATCATGTTTGAAGTAGGTTTAAATTTGTTTATTTCAAATTTATTTAATATATCTTCTAAATATTTCTTTTGGTGTATAAAATAACCATCTTTGTATGTAACAAATTTTATACCTATAATATAATCAACTTCACCTACATCAGTTGCTTCAAAATTATCTTTTATTAAAGATTTTGTTTTATTTACTTCTTCTGAAGTACCAGCTACAATTATATCATCTACATAAACTGCTAATAAACACTTAATATTATTATTTTCATCTTTCTTGATATATACACAAGGATCACTCAAGAATCTTTTAAAATTTAATTTTAACAATACCTTATTTAATGTTTCGTTCCACATTCTGCCAAATTGTTTAAGACCGTATAATGCTTTGTTCAATTTACAATACCCTTTTTGATTCATTCCTTCTGGCATACTCATATATATATCCTCTTCTAATCTAGTGTTCAAATATGCAGCTTTGATATCCATTTGATGAATATCAAATTTATTTTGTACTACAATCGCAATAATTGTTTTAAGTGTATCCTGTTTAAGTGTTGACGAAAATGTATTTTTGTAATCTATTCCGTAAACTTGTGTATAACCTTTAGCAACTAATCTTGCTTTATACTTCACAATTTTACCGTTAGCATCTCTTTTATGTTTTAGTACCCACCTTGTTGACACAACATTAGCGTTCTTAGGTACTTTATCCACAATTGTAAAAACATTCATCCTTTTCATATTACCTAACTCTTCATCAACAGCTTTTAACCACTTATCTTTATCTTTCATATTAAAGATATCAATATAACTACGTGGTTCAATAAAATCATTTTCATTTGTGATTAGAGTGCAACTGTATCTAAAATATCTTTTATTTTAAAGGAACGTTTTGAAGGATGACTAGTAATATTATATTAATCACGATAATGATATTTGCGTTTATATCTAGTTTTATTGTTTTTATTTTTATTTTTATTTGGATGTTGTTTATTATCGTGTTTATACTTATTTCTATTATTAATATTATCTACTCTTTCAATTTGGTTTATTTCATTAGTATTATCAATATCATTAACGTTTTTATTATTTTCATTAGTTTTATAATTTTTCATTTGTTCCTTTGACTTTTGAGAAAGTTCTTTCAATTTATTTAATAAAAAATGAGTATCTTTTATTTTATCTGATTTTCTCTGATTAATTGAATTTGCTTGTTTTATATCTTTAATTTTATTGATATTATCAATTTTATCATTATCACTTTTATCATTATTACTTTTATTTAAGGTAACACTTTTATTTAAATTATTATTTATTCGTTTGTTTATATAATTTATTTTGTCCATATAAGTTACGTTATTTTGATAATTATTACTAGCAAATTCTTTATTATTATAGCTATACTCACTTCTTAGAGAATGCTTTTCATTTAAATTATTATTATTAAATTTACCTTTATTTAATTCTTCAATTAATTCATTAAAGAATTCACTATTAGTTTCTTTATTATATTTATTTTGTTCATTTAAATTATTTTTATCATTTATATCTTCTTTGTTTACATCATTTTCTTTGTTTACATTATTTTTATTTTCTTCAATTAAATTTTGATTTAAATTATAATTTATAGAATTGACATTTTTATTACTTACATTTAAATTATTAACGTCGTTGGTTTCTATATTATTATTTATGTTATTATTTTTATTATTTGTGAAATTGTCAATTGAATTATAATTATTTAGATCAAAATACTCATTGTTTACATTATTTGATAAATTTGAATTATTTAAATTATTTTTATTTCCTTCGATAATTAAATTATTTTTATTTATGTAATTATTGTGAGTTTCCAAATCCTGTATATTTTTATAATTAAAATCCTGCTTATTTATTCCCGTTACGTCTTCATTGGTTTTCATATTAGTTATCTTATTTCCATTACTTTCTGTGACTTTACTTCCTAAATTCTGATTTAAATTATTATTTAAATTTAAATCATTTAAATTATTAATTTTAATTAAATTGTTAGTACTATAATTTTCTTTATTCCCATTATGAAAATTTATATTATTTTCTTTTTGGAAATAAATATTATTATTATTATTTTCATTTATTTCAGTAAGGTTGTTTTTATTATTATAATTTAAATTTAATGATGAATTATTAAATTCATGATTTGAATGTAAATTATTAAATCGGTAATTTAAGTTGTAATTTGAAAAATTTTTATTATTATTTTCGAAATTACTGTTATATCGTATAAGACCAATAGAATTATTTTGTGATAAATTATTTATATTATTAAAATTATTTTGATTTAAATTATTTAAATTATTATATGGGACATTCATTTGATTTAAATTATTTATATTATTATATGGAACATTCATTTGATTTAAATTATTATTTAAATTAATTTGATTTTCATTATTAAATAAATTATTATTGTTATTATTAATATTATAAACTTCATGATATTCATTATTATTGTTATCATTTATATCGTCTTCAATTTCTTCAGATTCATAAAATGGAGTAAAGTTAAAGATATCTGGAGAGGACAGAGGAGGACCTATATTTTCAGGTTCATCTTAAAGAAATGCGACTGTTCGTGAAAGAATAATTTTATTATTATTAATATCATATATTCTATATGCTGTATGATTAATTTCGTCATAACCTAAGAATACACCTGGTAGAGTTGTATTACAAAACTTCTTTCTGAATTGTTTAGGAACATAAAAGTACACTCGACAGCCGAAAACTTTAAGTCTATTATAATCTACCTTTTCGTTATATAATAATTCATACGGAATTTTATTATTATTACCTTTATGTGGTAATCGATTATGAATATAATTAGCCGTTGCAACTGCATCCTGCCAAAATTTATGACTTAATTTAGCATCAGCTAACATTGCATCTCCATTAGATATCAATGTTCTGTGCAATCTTTCTACTCTACCGTTTTGTTGGGGGTTATGTGGTACTGTGTGTTCATGAATTATTCCAGTTTTATTGTAAAGCTCATTAAAATTATTATTGAAAAATTCTGTCCCATTATCTGTTTTTATGTATTTAATATTATAATTTTTAAATATATTTTTAATTTGATTATACCAAATAATAAAAGTATTTTATACATCGCTTTTATTTTTAACAAATAGTACCCAACTATACCGTGTAAAATCATCGAGTATAGTTACAAAATATCTATTGTTATAAAATGAAAAATCAGGAGCCTTAACCAAATCCATGTGTAAAAGTTCAAAAGGTTCCTTTGTATGATTGATTGATGGGTAATATGGTAAATTTGTAAGTTTTGATTTTAAACAAATTTTGCATTTTGGTGTAAAATTAATTTTCTTTAATTTATTTTTAATTAGGTCAATATTAAAATGACCAAATCTTCTATGCCATATATTCAAACTTGAGTCATTCGTGGCATCTTCAATATTATAACAAGTAACGTTATTGAAACTTGTAGATACATTACTTTTTGTTGTAAATATTTTGTAGACTTTAGATTCATTTGAATAACTTGTATATATTCTTTTTCATTTATTATTATACAATAGAGCACACCAATTATTATTGTATTTATTTTTATAGAAAACTATTTTATAATTGTCATCACTTAGATGATCAATTGATAAGAGACTTCTTTTAAAAGATGGATCATATAGGACATCGTTTAATATTATTTTGTGGTTATTGATTAATCCTATATATTTACCTATTAATTTTGATTCAACGACATCACCATTAGCAAAATGAATATTAATATGGTGATCATGTGTATCTACTAAATTTTCTCTGTTATGGGTCATGTGATATGACGCCCCAGAGTCTAAAGTCCATATTGTGATGTTACTGTTATTAATATTGGGTTTTTGGTTTTGGGCAGTATAATAACTTAAATTTTGCCCTTCTGGCTTACGCCATTCAACGAAATTTCTTGTTATCAGAAATTGCGCTATTCGATTGATTTATATTATCATCATTATAATCGATGGATAACGCATTATCAAAAATCTCATTATAGTTTTCTCTTTCTTCTTTATCCAGGTTTACCTTAACATTATCAGCATGGTACTTTTCTTTTTTTTTTTCTTTGGTCTTTATTTTCATATTTTCTTTTGTAGTTATTGTATCTTTTGTAGCTATTTTGTCTTCTTCTGAGGGTTTTGACTCTACAGTCACGTGCTATATGGCCTGCTTGCCACATTTGAAACATATAACCTTCCTTTTGTTATTTTGTTGATTGTTTATTTCTGAATTGTACACCTTAATTTTTTCTTGATCACTTTTTAAACTTCGTAAATACTTTAATCTTGGAATAGTCTTTTTTAATTGCTCACAACATTTTTCCAGTCATCTTGGTATGATATCACATTGGTTAATTGAATGTCGCTGGGTAGTGCATTATATAAATAATTAAATTTTCTTTCGTCACTTATTGACTCACCTAGTTCTTCTAACTTGTCAATTGTATTTAATAATTTGGAAAGAAATATTCCAAAATCATCATTTATATTGTATTTTAAAGTATTCAACTTTTTGACTGTTTCTAATTTTATTTCTTCGTTGTTCTTTACAAAGAGTCCTTGTAAGTGGTTCCAAACTTCGTAAGCGGTTTTATTTTTAAAATCTATTGTACTTTTGATTTTATCGTCAAGATTGGTACTGATTAAAAATTTTGTTTTGTTATCGTTTTTAATCATTTCATCAGTGACATCTTCGGCATAGTAATATTTAGTTGAACCTCTGACTTTCTTACAATGGCCCTTCTTATAGTCAGGCGAATTTTCGGTGATCATCTTTACATTCTCTTCGTATATATGATCATCTAAACCTTTAGATGTTAACATGAGATCCATTTCTGAGGCCCACAATGGATAGTAGCTCGGTGTGAGTTCTCTTTTGGTAGCAGTAGTATTAACTACGTTAATTGAATTGTCTTCCATTTTTTTTAATTTTTATGTTGAATGTAATTTAAATTTTAAATTTTAATTTTCTAAATTTGAAATTTCAAAATTAATTTAATTTTTAAATTTCGGTAAAAATGTTTTTTAATGTTTTATTAATAATCGTTTAGTTATTATGGTAAGATTATTGAGCTGATTGAGACTCTTAATCTATTAAGAATTTATGTTTTTTAATTTTAGAATGTGTGATCACATTATTAATTATATATAATTATTATAATATTTTTGTTAAAGGTTATTTTTAATTTTAATTATATGATTATAATCATTTACATTTCTTAAAAATTTAATTTAACTATATTTGTTTATACATGTAAAACTCTGATATATATCAGGCATGCGCCTCATACATCTACATAATATACATATTTAATTTATAATTAAATATAAATAAATATACTAATCTAAATTAAATATACCAAATTATTATTGATTATTTAAGATATTAAACTTTATTTCTAACAACTTATATTTCACATATTCTAACTGATATGAAATGGAAATAAAAACCTTAATTATTAATAAATTATTTTATTAATAATTACATAAAAATAAATGATATAAAATGAAATATTCAAACCTTAATTAATATAAAATTAGTTTTATTATTCAAACATAAATTAATGTTTGATATGAAATAAAAATAAAAACTCTAATTAATAATAAATTTATGTTAATTAAGAAATGTAGTAAAAGCATAAATTTATGTATTAATCTAGTTTTTATTGTATTTCTTATTAGAAATTAATTTATATATTTTTATTATTTAATTTAAACATAAATGAAAGTAAATTAATATTTATACTTTAATATAGGAAAACTTTATTATAGTAAATAATTATAAAAGAGAAAAATACTTAGAAATTTTTTTTTATTTCTTTGTCCAAGAATAATAAATAGTAGATTAGTGTAATTCTTGAGATCAAAATATGAAAATAAATATTAATTTTAGGAATAAATGTTAGTTTATATTTTAAATAATGATAAGTAAATGTAATTCTTCTAAATAAATAAAATTTAAATAAAATTATTTCTATAAAACATATAAATTATATCCCCCAAATAAAGAATAAACCTTACAAGAACCGAACCTGAACTTCGTACTTTATCAATTGGTGGAGATATCTGTTTCTTTTAAGGGGGGAAAGATACTATAAATTTTACCAAATTTATATTATAAATTTTTAATAAAATATATTAATTTTCATAAGTTACCTACTAATTTTAGTAGATCTTTTCCTTATTTTCTACTTGATTAAGTATGAATTTAATTTTAATAATTCACAATTCAAATTAATTCATAGCAACAATATATTAAAATGGATGAACGAGAATCTATAATTCAAGATTTTGGATCTCCTGATGTTTTATTTAGTATTTTGAAAAGACTAAAAATTGACGACAATGTAAATATTGCCGATTTTACTTTTGTGTATAGAAAATTGTATGATTGTCTTCCTACAGAATATGCTAAGCAGATCACTATCAAGGACTACCTTAATTCCTTGGATATATTAAGAAATATTACGAAAATGATGGATTGGGAAAATTCAAGAATGTCCTTTAGGAAAACGCTAGAATGTATAAAAGTATTTGTACTATCCTATACAAACATGACTATCCAGTATAAAAATCTATATAAAGGAACAAATTTTGATTCTACTAGGCCCTTCAATGAGGAAAATAAATTAACCTATTCAAAAATATGTGGAGAAGAAATTAAAGAAGATACTGAAAAGAAGGGAAACGACTTAGAAACAAATGAATTTAAAGAAAATTATTCTATTAAAAGAAAAATTAATGAAGAAGAAATAAGTAGACCATATAAGAAGATTAAAACTAATACTACATTGAAAAAGTTAAAGATTAATAAGAGGCCCAGAAATATTAGAAAACACAAAATAAATGATAATTATAAAATTAATCAAGATAATAAAAATAAAGAAATTAATAAATGGGATTATGTCATAGCGGAGTATGAAAAAATTAATTCATGTGACAATCAAGTCAAATCGGTGATTCAAATTAATAATTTAAAAGACAATAATAATCAAGAAATTAAAAAAATTATTAAGTTAACAAAATTTTTAATATACAAAGGATCAATAAATTAAATAAAATTTTAAAAAATAAATTTTTAGAATATCATTCATTTTATAAGGCTTATGTAAATATTTCCTTCTTTATAAATGAATGTTTCTCAAGATATCAATTAAAATATTTATTAAAGAAAAATTATTATCAAAAAAAAAAAATATTTAGTATTATAAAAAAAAAAATAAAAAAAAAATAATTATTATTATATATAAAAAAAAAAATTATTATTATATAAAAAAAAAAAAAAAAAAAAAAAAAAATCAATAAAAATTTTTAATAAGAATTTTATAATAAAAAAATATGATTTCTAAATTTCTTAAAAACATATATTTCAAAATTTAAAAATTAATTTTAAAAATTAATTTTAAAAATTAATTTTAAAAATTAATTTTATATAAAAAAAATATATATAAATATATTTTAAAATATACTTATTTATTAAAAAAAAAAAAAAAAAACAATTATTTTTTTTATTTTATTAATTATTTTATTTTCTAATAATAATAGTTATTTTATAATTTAATAATTATGTTAATTTTTATATTTTAATTAAAAAATATATATATATATATATAATATGAATAATAATTCAGGGAGAAGGATAACTCCCTATAACCAAACCAACACTTATTATAATGAAGAAAAAATATTTCAAAAATATTTGAAGAAAATTATAGCTTAGATTTATCCAAATAAAGAAGACTTTGAAGTTAAAGAATTGGTTAACATTCTAAGATTAATTAGAAAAAAAGGAATAATGGAAATAAAAGGCTTCGAGGATGAGGATTCCTTAGAAATGCTAATCAATTTCTATGAATCCGAATTACAAAATATATCATTAACTGATATATGTACTACAATTTCCTCATTCATTCCAGAGGAAAGTAAAAATTTCTTTATGGATAATTTTAATAATACTCACCATAATATTTCAAAGAATAATGAAAAGAACAACGAAAAGCATAATATCGGAGTTGATAAAGTTAATAAATGTAATAATGAAAAATTTAATAACAATGAAATTAAAAATATTAAAATTAAAATTAATAAAGACAATAAATCTAATGAAGAGATTATAAATAAAAATAGTATTGATAATAAGAAAATTGTTATTAATAAAACTAATATTAATAATAATAATATTAAAGATAATGAAAATGTTAACACTAGTAATTACAGTTCTAAAAATAATAAGAACAAAAAGCCTAATTTGACAAATAATAAAATTAATAAAAAGAATAAAATTATTAAAATTTGTGGCAGAAATAATTTTGAAAATAACAATAATAAAAAGCAATTTATGAAAAACAATATAGCCAATATTAATGACAATAATATTTTTAACCTTAAAATTATTGATATTAAAAATTTAAACACTAAATTAAAAACAATATGGATAATAAGAAATTATAAATATAGAAAAAAAAATTATAATTGTTATTAACAAAAGAATTATTGAAATATATAAAAAAAAAAAAAATTTATTATTGTCATTTAATTAAAAAAAAAAAAAAAAAAAAAAAAAAAAATTTTTTTTATTCAGTAATTAATTTTTAATTTATTCAAATTTAAATATAACTCAGTTTAAAAAAAATATATATATATATATACTTAAAAATATAATAAAATTCAACTATACAACTATACCATAGTTGTAACTAAAGACGGGACGAATGATATGAAATGGAAATAAAAACCTTAATTATTAATAAATTATTTTATTAATAATTACATAAAAATAAATTAGTTAATCACTTGATTAAATATCATAGGATTTATAAAATGATCTAAAAATAACATGATATAAGATAAATTTATGTAACAACATAAATTCTATAAAATACATAAAATTAATGTAAACATAAAATTTATAACATAAATTTTATGTTAGTAAATAATTTATAAATGAATTAAGTTTTATTTTATTTCATTTTAAATATTTTATTTTATTATATTTTTAATTATTTTAATAATTATTATTTTATATTAATATTTTATTAATTATAATAAATTTATATTTTTATTAATATTTTATGAATATTTTATATTTTATTTTATACTTTTATATTAAATACTTTAAATACTTAATAATTACTCTAAGAGAATTAATTAATTAAATAGTTTATTATGAATTTCAAATATAAAACAAGAATAATTCTTTATAATTATTCTTTGCAGCAGTTTTATGCCAAAATTATATTATAATTATTTTATATTTTCAAGATAAATATTAAATACATGCATTAATTTTATAATTATTTTTAAATAAATAAATAAATTTTATAATTAAATAACAACTTTATAAAACTTCTCCCAACAAGAGAACTTGAACCAAAGGCGTACTTTATCATGTCATAAATCAAATTTAAATCTAATGATTTTACAACAATTTCAATATGTGGCTTGATTTCTTTATATTAATTATATATTTAATTAATAATAAATTTTATAGCATAAATCAATGTTTTAATTATATTCTTATTATTTTATATTTATATTTATATAGTTATTAAATATTTCCTTAAATAATAATTATATATAGTTATTAAATATTTCCTTAAATAATAATTATTAATAGTTTATTCTAATCACAAGAACAATTAATTAAATAGTTAATTATAACTAAATAACATAAAAATAAAGCATTTCTCGGAATTAAGAGAAGTCGCTGTCGTGTCGAGTCGTTGTTGTGTAAAAGTTAAGATTAAAAGTTATAAGAAAGTTGTTAAATAGTCTTTTTAAATATATGTAGTTTTTATATAAAATTAAATAAATAAATAAATAATAAATTAATAAATTTAATAAATAAATCCCAACAAAAGTACATCGAACTTTTGAGTTGTATATCATAAATTAATCACTTGATTAATTATCATAGGATTTATAAAATGATCTAAAAATAACGTGATATAAGATAAATTTATGTAACAACATAAATTCTATAAAATACATAAATTTTATGTAATATAAATAATTTATAAATGAATTAAGTTTTATTTTATTTCATTTTAAATAATTTATTTTATTATATTTTTTATTATTTTTAATAATTATTATTTTATATTAATATTTTATATTTTATTAATTATAATAAATTTATATTTTTATTAATATTTTATGAATATTTTATTTTAATATTTTATATTTTATCTTATACTTTTATATTAAATACTTTAAATACTTAATAGTTATTCTAAAAGAATTAATTAATTAAATAGTTTATTATGAATTTCAAATATAAAAACAAGAATAATTCTTTATAATTATTCTTTGCACAGTTTTATGCCAAAAATTATTTTATAATCCTTTATATTTTCAAGATAAATATTAAATACATGTATTAATTTTGTAATAATTTTTAAATAATAAATAAATAAATTTTATAATTAAATAACTACTTAATAAAACTTCTCCCAACAAGAGAACTTGAACCTAATAAATTAATTTCTAAAAAATTTAAAATTTAATAATAAAATATTTTAATAATTTTAGTTTAGTTTAATTTTAGTTTAGTTTAATTTTAGTTTAGTTTAATAATTATAAAATTAAATAGTAAATATATAATTAATAGTATTAATAATAAAAGAATAATAAATAAATAATAAATAAGCACTTATTCAATTTGAATCGAAACAAATTGAATAAAAAGTTTATTGAATTAATTTTAGTTATTTTATAACTTTATTTAATTTTAGATTAGTTTTTGTTTTTATTATATTAAATATATATTTAAATAAATTAAAATAGTATATTATAATATAATTAAGAAAAAATATAAATACATATAAAATTATTTCATTTTAAAAAAAAATGTAGTTGTTATTAACTATTTTACAGTTAATAACTAATAAAAGAATTTTTTAATAAAGAGATAATAATAAAAAGAAGTGTTTTAATAAAACTAATTTAATTGTGTATTTTTGTTAATAGTATTTTATGTAATCGTAATCTGTTCTATACGAAAACGTTACAATAACAACTACTTTGCTTGAAAAGTGGGAAACGTTACGGTTACTACTTGAAGAATTACTTCTTGAAGAATTACTACTTGAAGAATTACTAATTGGAAAAGTATCGTAATTGCCGCAGTGGTTGAAATATTCAAGAATATTTTTATTTAAACTTAATATTATTATAATATACTTGTTTGCTCGACGGGCACCATTTCAAGTGGTTAGAGCCAAGTCAACTTTACATAATATTATTATAATAGTAAATTTAAATAAAAATAATAATCATATATAAGAATTCTTTTTATTAAAAAAAATTTTTTATTATTTTTATTATTTTCAAAGTGGAAGAACTTAATATTAGACTAAGTCTCAAAGAAATACCCCATTTATGATAAGGAACTTCTCGCTATTAAATTTGCTTTAGAACAATGGCGTCACTTTTTAGAGGGTGCTCGTCATCCCTTTACTATTTATACTGATCACAAAAAACCTAACATTTCCTAGAAAACCGGAAATGCTTTTGCAACGTCAAATTAGATGGTATGAATTTTTATCTCGTTTTGATTTTAATATTGTCTATAGATCTTGGAAAAAATCGGGTAAACCTGATTTACTAGCTAGGAGAAGTGATCATTTTTTTAATTATGAATTTAATTCTTATTGTCGTGTTATTAACTGTCTTACTATTAATAATGATACACTGACTAATTCTATTTTGAATGCTCTTGAACATGATGAATTTTATAATTCCGTTAGAACGTCCTTATCTATTAATAATTCTAATAACCATAAAATTAAAAATATTAATAAATTTGTGATTGATAAAGAAGGATTTTTACTTTTTAATAATTTGATTTATGTTCATAAATCGATTCGAACAAGAGTTCTTAAACTCCATCATGACTCTCCCACTGCTGGTCATTTTGGTGTTTCTAAGACTCAAGAATTATTAAGCCACAATTTTTGGTGGCCTAATTTTTCTCTTGGTGTTAAAAAATTTACTAAGTCTTGTGAAGTTTGCTATAAATCTAAAATTCCTAGACACAAGCCATATGGACTTCTTTCACCTCTGTCCACTCCTGATAGAGTTTGGTCTGATATTTCTATGAATTTCATCGATGAATTACCTAAGTCCAAAGATATGACTACAATAATGGTTGTTATTGATCGTTTGACTAAAATGTTCATTTTATTCCTTTTCGTTGTCTTCCTTCTGCTTCAATTGCTATTGATGATTTTATTTCAAATATTTTTAAGTTACATGGTTTCCCTGATTTTATTATTTCTGATAGAAAATCGCAATTTACATCTGAATTTTGGAATCGCTTATGTAATCTTCTTGATATTACTCATTCTCTTTCTACCTCCAACCATCCGGAGACTGATGGTCAAACGGAGAGGGTGAACGGAATATTGGAACAATATCTTCGTTGTTTCATAAATGAAAGGCAAAATAATTGGGTCGATTTACTACCTTTCGCTGAATTTGCTTACAATAATACTTTATATCATTCACCATTCTTCGCAAACTATGGTTTTAATCCTAAATTTAGTCCTGAGATTCCATCCTCAGAAAGACCAAGTAGAGCTGAAAAAAGGATATTAGATATTAATAATAACTTTGAATTTTTGAAAAGAAGCTTAGAAGAAGCTAAGAAAACTTATAAAAAATATGCCGATTTGAAAAGATTTCCTTCCCCTAATTTTGAAGTCGGTAAAAAAGTTTGGTTACTTAAAGAATCTACCACAAAAAATGTTAAAAGAAAATTTGCCAACCAATTAATAGGTCCTTTTGAAATAATTGAAAAAGTTAGTCCTTTAGTATACAAACTTAAACTACCTAATAATATGCATTGTCATCCAATTTTTCATGTTTCTTTACTAGAACCTTATAATGAAAATGAATTTGATGATAGAAATGTTAATAGACGAAAGAGTATAAATTTAACCACAAATAATTTTGATATGATTCCAGATAAAATAATTAATATGAGAACTTATAAAGGAAAGAATAGTTTTCTTATCTTTTGGAAAGGATCAAATGAAGATTCCTAGATAGATGAAGATCAAATTTTAGATAAACAATTGATTCAAGAATACTTTAGAAAAAATAAGAAAAATAAAACAAGTACAAAGGATCAAGAATCTATTAAGAATGATGATCATACTAATGATTATATTGTTAGACATAAATATAAACCCTTTGTAATAGAACTTCCCTCAAGAAATGATTCTCGCAGAAGCTCGACTTAAAGGGCGAGATTGTAAAGATATGATCAATATCTTTAGTACATTAATTAATTTAATTTGTATATTAAACTATTTAATGTAATCCACGTTTACAAATTAATGCTAATACATTAAATTATGTAAAATATATTAATTTATGTAATAAATTGATTTATATAAATTAATAATAAATTTATATTTTTACAATTTATAAATTAATTTCTAAAAAACTTAAAATTTAATAATAAAATATTTTAATAATTTTAATTTAGTTTAATTTTAGTTTAGTTTAATAATTATAAAATTAAATAGAAAATATATAATTAATAGAATTAATAATAAAAAAATAATAAATAAGTAATAAATAAGCACTTATTCAATTTGAGTCGAAACAAATTGAATAAAAAGTTTATTGAATTAGTTTTAGTTATTTTATAACTTTATTTAATTTTAGATTAGTTTTTGTTTATTTTATATTAAATATATGTTTAAATAAATTAAAATAGTATATTTTAATATAATTAAGAAAAAATATAAATACATATAAAATTATTTTATTTTAAAAAAAAATGTAGTTGTTATTAACTATTTTACAGTTAATAACTAATAAAAGAATTTTTTAATAAAGAGATAATAATAAAAAGAAGTGTTTTAATAAAACTAATTTAATTGTGTATTTTTGTTAATAGTATTTTGTGTAATCGTAATCTGTTCTATACGAACACGTAATACTTATAAAAATTATTATAATCTTAATAGTCAATTTTATTTTCAATTAAGAATTCTTCTCACATAGAGAACTATACTTAATTTCATATATAAATTGCTATATTATCATGGGCAATTTTTATCTAATACAAATATGTGTAGTAACATATTTGTATATTTAATAGTCATTATTAAATATTAAATTAATATCTTTTTTGATAATAATTTTTATAATATATTATTAGTTATTCATTATTATATTATAATTACAATTATAATATATATTAAATTGTTAAATTATATATTAATTTATAATATATTGAATTATATATACATTCTATAGTATATATTAAGTTATATGTTTATTTTATATTTATTTTATATTTTTACATATAATATACATGTATTATTTAAATGTAGATATTACATTCTTATATATATATATTATATTATATGTTTAAAATGTATTTTATAATATTAAATTTATAATTTTAAAATGTAAATTCCTTATAATAATCAATTTCTAAAAAATTATTTGAAAAAGTAATAATAAATTAAATAAAGATATAACTATATTAATATATATTAAAATATAACTATTATATTAAAATATAGCACATAAAAGTCCTGTATATCGAATGTGGTGCATTTCGCCAATTTTTGAAATACAAATTTTCAATACGCCATTTATTTTTAATGACTTGTAAAATTTTTTGTTAACACTATAAAAAATTTTAATAAAATTATATGTAAAAAAAATAAATGTATAAACAAATAAATAAATAAATACTGTAATAATTTAATTATATAAAAAAAAAAGAAAAGAAAAGAAAAGAAAAGAAAAATAAAATAAAATAAAATAAATAGTAGAATATTAAATATTAAAGTACAGATTGAATAAAATAAGATATAATAAAATATAGTAAAATAAATAAATATCAATTTTTTATTTTATTTATTAAAGAATATTAAAGAACAATGTTTTAGAATGAAAATTTTTTACATTTTTTTATATTCAAGTAATGATGTGTAAAGATATCTTTATATCTTTAATAAATTTATGTAATACATTATTACATAAATTTATGTATGAAATTTTTGTCACGATATTTTGAATAAAATTATGTAATATACATTAATTTATGAATTAAAACATTTTTCATAAAACAATTATTTTAATAAAAGAATTTATTTTATAATATAGTGTTTTGTATTATTATAATCTGTTTTGATATAAAACTCTTTATAATAACAATTACCCACTAAGGAGTAACAAAACACGTTATAATAGTACAAGAAATTACTATTTAGGAGACTACTGTTTAGAATAACTACTATTTAGGAGACTACTGTTTAGAATAACTACTATTTAGGAGACTACTGTTTAGAATAACTACTATTTATGAGACTACTGTTTAGAATAACTACTATTTAGGAGACTACTGTTTAGAATAACTACTATTTAGGAGACTACTGTTTAGAATAACTACTATTTAGGAGACTACTGTTTAGAATAACTACTATTTAGGAGACTACTGTTCGAAATATCTACCGCTGGAATTAATTAATCGTTTGTATAATTTGGCTAATTGTTTCGTATAATTAATTGAGTGGCTTGAAGAATTCGCTTCTTTTTATTTGAAGTGGCTAGTAGTATTCAAGTGTAGTAATAAAAGAGGCTTTCATTTTATTTTTACTTAACAGGTAGCATTGAGAAATTTTATTTTTTTAAAGCAATTAAAAGAAATAAAAATTTTTAATTATAATATTTGTCAGCATATATCGAATAACACCCCTTCAATTGGATTGGGTTGTTTCGATTTTACGATAATTATAATTAAAATAAATTGTTTTAAGCAATTATTTTATTATATTTCTCAAAGTGGAAGAATTACAACGAATTTTTAATAACTTAAATTTAGGAGAAAATATGGAGCAAAACCAAGGTTCTCCATTAAAAGTGGTTAACGACCCACCAATTTTCTCGGGTCGAAGGAAGGAATTAGATGGGTTCTTAACGAGAGTGGACCTTGCAATCGAAGCCAATCCTAACAGATTCCAAAATGATGATTCTACTGTCCTTTTTTTAATGTCCTACCTCATTGGAAGACCTCTTGAATGGGCTTCTTGCCTCCGAAGGAATAATAACAAAGTTATCCATAATTATAATAATTTCGTTCAAGAACTTAGAAACAACTATGGGGACCCATACTTAGAGTCTATTGTTGCTAACGGAAAGTTATGCAACATCAAACAAAGAAGCTACGGAAGAGTGTTGGAATACATTACTGAATTCCAACGAATAAGCCAGAACTCAGATTTCAATGAGCCTGTTAAGATTTATATGTTCATTAGGGGTTTACATTTCAAACTTAGACAACAACTCGCTACTGCTAACCCAAATCCAAATAATTTAAATAGATTAATCAATGACGTAATAGCAATTGAAAACCTCTCCAAACGTCAGGATATTAATGAATTCTATATTAGAAATCGTAATCAGCCTAGTTCTTCCCACTCTGCTCCAAGAGATGATCCCATGGAAGTTGACTTGTATAGGATCAACCAAGGGTACAAAGATGTGAGATATTTCCCCTCTCACAAATCACTGTATGTAGAAAATACAAGAAATTATGATGAAGAAAGAAGAAAAGGCTTGTGTTTTCTTTGCAAACAGCCAGGTCACTTACAATTTAATTGTCCCAACAGAAAAAGGCCAAAAGGGTTGAAGATGATTAATAAAAAGAATGAAAATAATAACCAACTTTCCACTACTTTGAGAAGAATCAGAAGAATCTTGGATAATGAAAATGTTCATAAGGTTAGGGAGATTATTAAAGCTGAAAATTCTCTTATTAAACAGAAAAACAATATACTAACTTTTCATTTAAAAACTAACAATATTGAAGAAGTTCCGGTTAGAGTTCTCATCGACTCTGGGTCTGATTTGAACTTTATCCACCCTAGTTTCGTCCGGGCATTTGGTATTGAATCTTCAAAAATTGAAAAATCTTTCAAAGTTACTGGCCTAGGTAACGGTATTCGTACAGTCTACAAAGAAACGGAGAAGTGCATTCTTCGTTTCAGGAATCATTTCGAAGTATTAAAATTTTACTTTTTAGAAATTCCTGATGTTGATGTAATTCTAGGTCTGCCATGGATTGAAAAGCATTGACCATTGAACTACCATGATGCAAGAAAGATCACCTTTGGTTCTAGCTATTGTGCTTCTTACTGTAACCATGGAAAGAGGAAAAGAAGAGGTAAGAAAAGAAATAATAGAAAAAACAAAGACAAACTTGTAACTACTGAAGACTTAATAAAGAAAGAAGAGATGCCTATTGACGCTCCTATTCCCTCTTTGAAAAGAAAGTATGCCTGGGAATCTGATGAAGAAAAAGATGATGCTGAATACGTTAGAGGCCGCCGTGTTAAAACAATTAACGAGTCCGATGATAGTGATTTAGAAGATAATTTTATGAATGAGTTTATTAGTGATAGTGAATTAAATTGTATTTTTAATAATAGTGATATTTATAATTCATGTAAAAATGATAATTCATGTAATAAAAATTTTTCATGTAATAATATAAAAAGTTTAAATAAAAATAAAAAATTGGTCACTGAACCAACAAACTATTTTAGTAAGTGTTTTAATAATTTTAATTATTCTTACTATAAATTGAAATCGAGTGAAATTGATTCTTTAGTTGATAGTTTTAATTGTTATATTGATGTTGATATTAAAAGATGTAATTGTATTAAGAAAATATGAAAGGACAATTTTAAAATTAAATTAAATAATAATAAATCTATTGTAATTCCTTCCCATTGTTTAGATTTTGCCGCAGTCTTCAATGAAAGAAACTGTGATGTGTTGCCACCACATCGGGAGTATGGTTGTGAAATTAAATTAAAGGATAATTCAAATTTATTTTATGGTCCTATTTACCCTTTAACAGAAACAGAAAGGGACGAATTAAAAAAGTATCTTAAAGAAAATTTAGAAAAAGGTTTCATTAGGAAATCTACGTCCCCAGCTGGTGCTCCTATTTTATTTGTTAGAAAAAAGGATGGCACCTTAAGATTATGTATTGATTATAGGAAGTTGAATGATATGACAATTAGAAATTCATATCCCCTCCCTTTAATCGGTGATTTATTAGATAGAGTTAAAGGTGCTAAGTATTTTACTAAGTTAGATTTAAAGTAGGCTTATAACTTAGTAAGAATTAAAGAAGGTGACAAGTACAAAACTGCCTTTCGAACTCGTTATGGGCATTTTGAATACCTCGTCATGCCTTTCGGGCTAAAGAATGCCCCTGCAACATTTCAACATTTTATTAATGATGTTCTCAGCGATTATTTGGATGATTTTGTTATTTCCTATATTGATGATATTCTTATATATTCCAATAGTCTTGAAGAACACCACGAACATGTAAGAAAAGTTTTAAGAAAACTACTTGATAATAAATTATATGTTAATTTAGAAAAATGTGAATTTGATGTTACAAAAACCACATTTCTTGGTTTTGTTTTATCACAAGATGGACTCGAAATGGATAAAGAAAAAGTAAAAGTTATTCTTGATTGGCCAATCCCTACTACAGTAAAAGAAGTTCAATCTTTTATAGGTTTAAGTAATTATTACAGAATTTTCATTAAAGATTTTGCTAAAATCGCTAATCCTCTACATAAGCTTACAAGAAAAAATGTTCCTTTTAATTGGGGTCCTGATCAACAGAAAGCTTTTGATAAATTTAAAGAACTTTTTACTTCTGCACCTATCCTGAGACATCTTGATAGTAATAAGCCTTATATTGTAGAAACTGATGCTAGCAATTTTGCTGTTGGTGCTATTCTTTCTCAAGAATTTGACGGACAACTTCATCCTATTGCCTTTATCTCTACAAGCTTAACTAAGTCTCAACGTAACTATCAGATTTATGATAAAGAATTACTTGCCATAAAAGTTGCTCACGAAGAATGGCGTCATTATTTGGAAAGTGCTCGTCATCAATTCATTATCTATACTGATCATAAGAACCTTACTTTCCCTCGGAAACCTGAAATGCTTTCTCAACGTCAAATTAGATGGTATGAATTCTTATCGAGATTTGATTTTAAACTTGTTTATCGTGCTAGTAAAAAATCTGGTAAACCTGATCTACTTTCAAGACGTAGTGATCATTTATTTGCTAATAACTCTCGTTCCATTTCTTGTTGTGTTATTAACTGTATTGATAGTAAGAAAGATTCTTTGATAAACTCCATATTAGCTTCCTTAAAGGATGATGATCTTTTTATTCGTATTTCTAAATTCATTAGTGATGATAAAATTGATAATGCTCCAATTAAAAATATTGATAAAGTTTCTTTTGATAAAGAAGGTTTTCTTTTATTTGATAATCTAATTTATGTTCCAAAATGCCTCCGTACTAGAGTTCTTGAATTGCATCACGATTCTGTTTCAGCTGGTCATTTTGGCATCAATAAAACTGTTGAACTTATTTCTCATAATTTCTGGTGGCCTAAATTACATAATGATGTTAAAAAATTCATTAAGGCTTATGTCTTGTTGTAAATCCAAAATTCCAAGACATAAGCCTTATGGATTGTTATCTCCACTTTCTACTCCTAATAGAGCTTGGTCTGACATCTCTATGGATTTTATTGTTGAATTACCAAAATCCAAAGATATGACCACTATTATGGTTGGTGGATCGTTTAACTAAAATGGCTCACTTCATTCCTTTTAGATGTTTACCTACTGCTGCTATTGCTGTTGATTCTTTTATTAATAATATTTGTTTTCCGGATTCGATCATTTCTGACCGTGGTACTCAATTCACTTCTGATTTCTGAAATCGGTTATGTTCACTTCTTGATATCAATCATTCATTATCCACTGCTGACCATCCCCAAACAGATGGTCAAACGGAGAGGGTGAACGCGATATTGGAACAATATCTATGTTGCTTCATTAATGATAGACAAAATAACTGGGTTGATCTCTTACCTTTTGCTGAATTCTCTTACAATAATACTTTGCAACAGTCTATAAATCAATCACCATTTTTTGCTAATTACGGTTTTAATCCAAAATTTAATCCAGAAATTTCTTCAAGTGATAGACCTCATAGAGCTGATAGAAGAATTTTAGATATAAGTAAAAATATAAAATTTTTAAAAGAAAATCTAAATAAGGCTAAAGCAACTTACAAAAAGTACGCCGACATGAAGAGAATTGAACATCCTGAATTTAAAATTGGTAACAAAGTGTGGTTACTCAAAGGGAATATTATAAATAATAAAAATACTAAAAGAAAATTGTCTGACCAAATGATAAGTCCTTTTCGAATTATTAGGAAAGTCAGCGATTTAGCTTATGAGTTAAAATTACCTAGTAATATGCGTTGTCATCCTGTCTTTCACGTTTCATTACTTGAACCATATCATGAAAATGATTATAAAGATAGAACTTTAAAATGTAGAAAGAACATACAACTCACTACAGACAGTACCGATAGAATTCCTGAAAAAATAATAAAGAAGAAGACTTACAATGGAAAAAATCATTATTTAATAAGATGGAAAGGTCTCGATTCTAATGATGATACTTGGATTGAAGAAGATCAAATCTTAGATCAACAACTGATTCAGGAATATTTCAGAAAACTTAGGAAAGACGAAAAGAAAATTAATAATGAAACTTATGTCAACAATGATGAATCAAATGAGTACATTGTTCGCCATAAATTTCAACCATTCGTGATTAATCTTCCTTCAAGTAATAAATCTCGCAGGATCTCGACTTAAAGGGCGAAATTGTAAATATATCTTTATATATTAATAAATTTATGTAATACATTATTACTTTAATTTATGTATGAAATTTTTGCCACGATATTTTGAATAAAATTATGTAATTTGCATTAATTTATAAATTAAAACATTTTTCATAAAACAATTATTTTAATAAAAGAATTTATTTTATAATATAGTGTTTTGTATTATTATAATCTGTTTTGGCATAAAACTCTTTATATGATGTAATTTAATATTATTGGTTGTTAATAATCTCATTAAATATAAATGATTTTTTTTTTTGCTTTCTAACATATATAATTAAATAAAACATTTTATTTTTAAAAATAAATTGTCTTTAATATTCTTTAATAATAAAAAATAATAAATATTTATTTCATTTTATTTTATATACTTGTACTTTTATATTATTACATTCAATATTTATTTTTTTTTATTATAATTTATTTTATTTTATATACTTATTACATTCTTTATTAATTAATTATATATTTAAAAAACTAATTTTTCAAAATTAATATTAAGAATAATATTGGTAATTTTAATTATATAATTAAAAAATATTTATAAAAATATAGAAATGGAAGAAAATCTAGTTATTGATGTGAGTCTAACAAGGGAAAAGAGCAAATTATTATTAATAAAAAAAATAAATTTAATTTTTCATATATAAGAAAAGATAATTCCAAAGTGTATAAATGTACAGAATATAAAAAAATAAATAAATGTAAATCTTTTATTATTTTAAATGATAAGAAAGAAATTTTAAAGTATAATAGTTCACATAACCATCCTGAAAATGAATACGATGTATCTTTATCTATAATGAAACATAAAATTAAAGATGGAATTGAAAAAAGTTCAATTCCTTTTGGTATAAAAATAAAACCCCTATATATAATAAAATTTCTAAAGAAATGAGACTTATATGTCCAGAATATAATTCAATTAAATCCCAAATATTAAGAAATTTAAATAAAAAATTATCATCCAATGTAACAACATTTGCTTAGATTCCTAGTGAATCTGAGTATTATAAAACAAAGCGAGTTGAAAATTTTATGATATTCAAAAATTTTAATTTGATAATTTTTCAATCCCCTTTTCAAGCAAAATTATTTTGGGAATATAATGATGATATATTTGTTGATGGTACATTTTTTATTGCCCCTAAATTTAGTTATCAAATATTTATTACAAGAACTTATGTTAAAGAATTAGATAGTTTTTACACTATTTCTTTTGCAATATTAAAAAATAAAGAACAAGAAACATATAAAAAATTATTTGAAAAATTAAAAAAAATGCTAATACATGTAACAATAATACTATAATTGAACCAAAAAATTTGCATTGTGATTTTGAAAGGGCCATATCTAAAGCAGCAAAAACAATATTTCCTAATATAAATATTAAATATTGCATTTGGCATTATAAAAAATCACTAGAAATTAAAAAAAAAATTATGCTATAATGAAGTAAAAAATGATAATAATATATTTATTTATTATAAAGCTATTTCAAATTTACCATTTATAAATCCTGAATATATATTTGATATTTATGTTATAATTAAAATTAAATCCATTAAAAATAATTATTGTCAATTTTTAAAATTTTTAGAATATTTTTATAAAACATATTTAATTGATTATAATATGAAAATTTGGAATTATTATAATAATATAGAACATATAACAAACAATGCCTCAGAATCACTCAATAATTATTTAAATAATTTATTTCCAACAAAACCATCTTTTTATGAATTAATAGATAAATTAAATGAACTTGAACATTTATCATATTATGATTATCAAAGAAAAATAAGAGGAATTTGGAAAATAAAAAAAAGAGCAATAAATAAAGCTAATGAAATCAGTGTCTTAATTGAACGCTACAAAAGTATTGAAGCAAAGTTAATTGATGCTAAATGTGATAGAAATAATATTATTAATTTGTGGTTTAATTGTTTAACTGATTTTAATAATATAATATAAATATTACTTTATAATAAATAATTAAGAAATGAGGAATGACCAAATGAAATAATCAGAATTCTATCATTCAGTAATTTAATTTATAAAGCATATTAAATTTATACAGTTTCAATAAATATTCAAATACAATGTATAATTTATAGTTTTATCATTATAATCATTATTTCGTTTAATAATTTTTAAAAAAAAAGAATTATTATTAATAAAATTTATATTTTTAATAACATTTGTAATTTTATATAATTTTTTTATTAATAAAATTTAAATAAAAAAAATATTATTATTAGTTTTATATTTTTAATAACATTTAAGTAAAAAAATTATTATTAATAACATTTATATTTTTATGTGTTTTTTTTATTAATAACATTTAAGTAATATAATTATTATTAATAACATTTATATTTTTAATAACATTTAAATAAAAGAATTACTATTAATTACATTTATATTTTTAATAACATTTAAATAAAAGAATTAAACTCATAAAATCTAACCATTATATGATTTATTTAATTATTCACTTAATAATTAATTTAAAAATTGAAGTAACAAAATAATACAATAAAGTAATATTATATAGTGCATAATAGATAAAGCCACATATTTATATATATCACGTGAAAATTGGCGTAATGCAACTTCCCCCATAAAAATAAATTAATTAATCACTTAATTAATTATCATAGGATTTATAAAATTATAAAATGATCATGGATGCTGTTACTTCAGGTTTTTGATTGAAAATTTTGTTCTTCCTTGAGGATGGACAATGTGATCCACAATGTCTTCCGATATAGTATATCTTGTTTGCCTGATAATTAATATACGGATTATGCTATGACAGCCAATCTCTTCCTAAGATTCCATTGATACAATTTAGTTGCAGATTACCAATACAGAATTCATATATTTCGCTATGATCCATGATTTTTAACCTCAATGGTTTTGTTGTTTGCTTAATAATCATATTTTGACTATTAGGCAATTGAATGTTTATTGGTGTTGAAAGCCCTGAAGTTGGTATTTTGTTTGCGTTAGTGAAGTTTTTACATAAATAACTTCTTGCTGACCCTGAATCGATTAAAAAGTTGGTCCTAACGTTTCTTCCATTTATTATAATAGAGAATGTTGTTTTCATTGTAGAATTCCCACTTGGTGTATAATTTGCTGAGAGTATGTCCCTTTTGAATTTGTTTTTCTTATTTTTATTTCTTTTGAATTGGTTTCCTGTTTTATTCAGTTTGTGCCTTCTTTTATTAAAGGTTTTATGGTTCTTGTAGTGATTGTTGTTGGATTTGTGTCTTATACAGCTTTTTAAGTAGCACTTCTTATCTATTCTAATGATAATGTTTGTGACTTCAAAAAAGGTCTTAGGCTTTTGTTGTTTATCGTACTCTTCGCAAACCCGATCAAGTAATCCTTTTCCAATAATATCTACTAGCACTTCGTCGGGCCATCCTAGACGTCCTGCCAATCTTCGGAATTCAATGGTATAATCGGCTACGTTTCCAAGCTGATGTTGTTTTAAGTTCCATAATTGATCCATAATTACGTACTTCTGTTTTCTTTCGTCACCCGCATCAAAGATTTCTAATAAGAGTTTCTTGAATTGTTCATATGGAAGTTTTTTGAGAGTTCCATCCGTTAAGAGAGAAAGACCCCATCCTCTTGCTGTTCCACTAAGTTTATTGAGAATGAATGCACTTTCTGATTCATCATCTTGGTAAGCGTTTGGATGACTTTTAAAGAATTCTTCACTTTGTGAAATAATCAACAAAACTATGATATATTTGTTTCCATTTTTGGTAAGAGGAAGAGGTCCAACCAGATCCAGTCCCAATTCTGGAAAATAGTTACTCAAGTGGTGTCCCTATATTTTCAATTTTGCTATTAAGTGGTTGTCGTCATCAAGTCTGACACTTATGACAACATTTAATAAAGTTTGTGACATCTTTTTACATACTCATCCAGTAGTAGTCTCTCATTAATTTGTAGTAAGTTTTATAGATTCCTTCATGCTATTCGCTATGTGCTGCATTAATTAGTTTTATTTGTTCATTTTTATCTTTAATCTTGTATATAATACTCAGTACCATTTATATTAATAATTCTCTTTCTCATAAATTCTTTCATATATGTATTGATAGTATCAGAGTCAGACTCAGCATTAACATTAGAATGATTATTATTAGTACTAGTAATTATATTAATAGTTTCTACAGGTTGTTCCGAAACAAGTTTGGAGGAAGAGATATCATTAATATTTAAATCATTTTTATTATTATCATTATTATTAATTGTTACTATTCTCAATAGTACATCAGCAATGAAGTTATTCTTACCTTCTTCATACGTTACTTGGGCATTTAGAATACTGATAATCCACTTTAAATGACTACTGTTAGTTGATTCTTTTTTGGAGAATATATATACAAGTGGTTTATGATCAGTATAAACCGTTAAAGTAAAAGGATTACAGTTTAAACTTTTGTTCACAGTGAGAGACTGCCTTTTCTTCAAGGTCTGCGATACTGTAATTTAATTCCGAATTGGATAAGGAACGACTTTTAAAATAAATTGAAACTTCTACGCCATCTTGGTCCCGCTTGGATAATACATCTCCTTGACCATTACGAGAAACGTCAGTTCTAATAATAAAAGGACTAAAATAATTAGGGGCTGTTAAATAGGTGTTTCAATTAGCATATTCTTTAAGGTGTGAAATGCAATGATACATTCTTCAGTCTAACAAAAGTGTGCATCTTTCTTAAATAATTGATATAAAGGCTTTGCAATCATAGCGAAGTTCTTAATATATTTCCTATAATACAATACTACGCCTAAAATGATCATACCTGTTTCAAAATTTTCAGGGGTAGACATTGAGAGATGAACTTTACTTTGTCATTTAAGGGAGATAATCCTTTTGTTGATGACATATGCCTTAAAATTTTCACTTCGGTTTGAAAAATGGAACATTTTTCTAAATTAATTAATTCATTTTCTTTGAGAATTGTAAATACTTTATGTAAATGATCAATATATTCATCTAGAGATATTGAAAAAATAATTAAATCATTTATGTATACAAACATGTAGTCTCCTATCAAAAAGAAGAAGATTCGATTCATCTCTCTTTGAAAAGTTTCTTGGGCATTACAAAGACCATAGGGTATAACACGGAAGTTGTAGCTACAGAACATAGTAGTAACAGTTTTATCCTTGTCAACTGTATCCATGGGAATCTGGTGATATCTGGAATATAAATCAATAGTGGATAGAAATTTTATATTATCACCAGTCAATGATAAAATATCATCAATAAAAGGTAATGACTATGAATCTTTTATAGTTAAATCATTTAATTTACGATAATTCACACATAACTTCCAATCCTTATTCTTTTTTGGTACTAAAACAGTAGGCGATGACCATTGTGAATATTCTTTAAGTTTGCTCTGTAAATGTTTTTTTCCATATCATTCCATATTTTGAAAGAACTAAAGGTATCTGATTTATTTTTAATAAAATATATCCAATTAAATCTAGTGAAATCGTCCAGTATCATTAGAATATATTTATTTCAGTATAAAGATTAGGTAATGGGTCCTACTAGATCCATGTGTAAAAGTTGAAAGGGATATGTGATTTTTGTTTCTGTTTGATAAAATGATATGTTTCTAAGTTTTGATAAAAACAGATTTTACATTTGTTACTTATTTATATTGGAAAGTTTATTTACTATGTTTTTGATATTAAAATGTGCATGTCTACTATTCCAATTTGAAGGTGTTTTTCAGGTTTTGTAATACATTCCATAAGGATATTTTGTGTTTAATTATGGTAACCGATTTGATTTTTGGACATCCATAATTCATAAATATTAGTATTGCGAGTTGAGTTTACTATGTTGATTCTTTTAACATTTGGTGAATACATGATCATGTATTTTCTAATGCTTATTATTCTAAAAATAAACCTATAATTTAGTTCAGTAAGTTTGGATATAGAAATTAAATTTTTGTTAATCAGGGAAATATAATACATCATTTAATTCTGTTTTGTTATTGTTAATGAATACATAAATCTTCATTTGAATAAAAATTGTATTTTGTTTCCGTTAGCAAAAGTGATATAAAATGAAATATTCAAACCTTAATTAATATAAAATTAGTTTTTATTATTCAAACATAAATTAATGTCATAAATCAAATTTAAATCTAATGATTTTACAACAATTTCAATATGTGGCTTGATTTCTTAATATTAATTATATTTATAATTAATAATAAATTTTATAGCATAAATCAATGTTTTAATTATATTCTTATTATTTTATATTTATATTTATATAGTTTTTAAATATTTCCTTAAATAATAATTATTAATAGTTTATTCTAATCACAAGAACAATTAATTAAATAGTTAATTATAACTAAATAACATAAAAATAAAGCATTTCTCTGAATTAAGAGAATAGCAGCAGTCGTCGTTGTTGTGTAAAAGTTATATTATGTTAAGTTAGTTTGTAATTAAAAGAATAAGAAAGTTGTTAAATAGTCTATTTAAATATATGTAGTTTTTATATAAAATTAAATAAATAAATAAATAATAAATTAATAAATTTAATAAATAAATCCCAACAAAAGTACATCGAACTATTGAGTTGTATATCAAAAGGTATAGATTCGACATGATCGATTAGGTTAGTAAATAATTCTAGTTTGTTTGTAATATGAACAGACACTCCAGAGTCTACTATCCAATTATATATATTTTTTGAGTGGGTTTTATATCGCTTGCTATTTTGGTGGGTGTATCAGATGTAAAAAGTTTACAGTTGTTACTATTGTTATCTAAAAATAACAAGAAACGTTTTCAAAATCCGAATTAAAATCTTTGGTGAATGCGTCTTTACATAAGGTTATCATTATTGTAATTTGAATTATAAAATAAATTTGGTATAAAACTGTGCAAAGAATGATTATAAAGAATTATTCTTGCTTTTATATTTGTAATTCATAATAAACTATTTAATTAATTAATTTTTTAGAATAACTATTAAGTATTTAAAATATTTAATATAAAATATAAAATGAAATATAAATTTTAAAATAAAATATTCATAAAATAATAATAATATTAGAAATTTATTATAATTAATAAAATATAAAATATTAATATAAAATAATAATTATTAAAATAATTAAAAATATAATATAATAAAATATCAATATAAAAATAATAAAAAGAAATTTATAATTTCAATTTTAACATAACATAAAATTTATTACATAAATTTTATGTTTACATTAATTTCTATGATCTTGCATAATTTTATGTCTTTACATAATTTTAATTTTATCACGTTATTTTCAATTACGTTTTATTTATGTCACGAATTTGCAAATGCTTTATTAATTTATTTTTATGTAATTATTAATAAACTAATTTATTAACTTTAGTTACAATTATGATATAGTTGTTGAATTAAATTTTATTATATTTTTAATATGTACTGGTCTTTCTAAAGGTAATTTTGTATTTGGGTCTACTAATTTAACAGTATTAAATTGTTTTCCTGTAACTTCAAATGGACCTACAAAATAAGGATCAAGCTTATATCGAGAAAAATTTCTAACTTTCACTAAATCTCCTATTTTAATTTCATTTTGCTTATTCATACTTGTAATTTTTTCTCTTTGAGTTTTCCAAGTAATTCAAAACTTGAATATTTAATAACTGAGTTTTTCGAAGTTCTTAAAACCCATAAAGCAAAAGGTAGGACAAGATCCATTCTTTTTCTTTACTTACTAATTGACGTAAAAGTTTTCCTATTTCTCTATTTCTATTTTCCGTAAGACCATTTGATTCAGGATGATACGTTACAGTAAATTTAATGCATACGTCATACAAATCCAAAAATATTTTTGTAAAATCTGAATTAAATTGTACACCATTATCAGTTGTAATTGTGTTTGTTATACCAACTGTTGCAAAAAATTGAGACAAAAAGTTTTGACGTCGTCACGTGAAGTAATGGTAGATAGCGGTTGTGCTTCTACCCATTTTGTGAAGTAATCGACAATAACTATAATATTTTGATTTCCACTACTGGTTTCTGGTAGTGGTCCTATTATATCTAAGCCCAAGTGCGTAAAAAGGAGCTTCTACTTGAGTTGCAAATTATCCGTAGGTTCAGGAATTTCGTTTCTTTTATTTAATTGACAATTTTCACAATTAGAAATGAACCTTTTAATGCCAGTAAAAAGAATTTTTTAATCGTTGATAAGTTTTCTCAGAATTTAAAATTTCAAATCTCATTTCAATTTCAAAAGTTAAATGATTAAAATAAAATAATTTATTTTTAATATTTATATTATTAATATGGATTTATACCAATTTCTATTGACTTCAAGAGACGAAGTCAAGGTTAAGTAGGGGGTTTTGATACTGTTACCCACAGAAAAATACAAATTAATTAATTATATAAAAATGTAAATTAGTAAAGATAAAAATTTAATGTACTAATAACCAATTAGATTTAAGATAATTTAGTATAAAATGGCATAATTAAATAAAAAGGAACAGAGTTCTTTATGTTTTTTATTAAGAATTCTAATAGAGATAAAAATAAAAGTTTTAAAGGATAATAAATTAGTCTAAATATATATCTAAATAATTGAGTAATTACTTTTAAATGAAGATATTCAACTCTTATTCTTTAAATATAATTAAATTTGTTAATAAAAGATATAAATTGAATTATTAAATAATAATTAATATTCAGAGTTGTAATAATTTTTATATAAATAATAATAAATAAATAGATATAAGATTTAAAAATAAATTTATAAATCTTTTATTTGTGTGGATTATTACTCATTAACTTTGAATTGAAATTTATATTATTCTATAAATTTCCCTCTTTTGCTTGATCTAATTAAAATAAAATAAATAGGAAATTGATACTTTATTACTTATATTGTATCAACTATGTAAAAATGTATTATAATACATTCTTAAATAAATTGATGATTTATTTCTTATAATACATTATGTGTACATTATTATTTTTATTCTTTAATTAATTTTTGATTTAATTTTAATATTTGAATTTTAATAATTTATTAAACTTTATATTTTAATATTAAATTTTATATTAATAATAGTATTTCTATATATTTGAAACTTATTAGAATTATATTTTTATTATTAATGGAATATTTTAACAATTGTAATAATTATAACCAATTAAATTAATATGTATTTATAATATTTTGGATATATTTTTCTTGTATTTTTAAAAAAAAAATAAAAAAAAGTATATATTATTACAAATGTATTTTATTAATATTATTAGAATTAAACCAATTTAAATTTAATGAATGCAATAATAACTTTTATACCTTAAAAAGTATAAATAATTGTAAATTTGCAATTAATTTTTAGAGATTTTTATTAATCTAATTAATCTAAATTAAAAAAGAATACAATAAAATAAATAAAAAATAAATAAAAAAATTTGTGTCTATTTTCTATTTTAATTATCTAAAACTTAACAACTATAAAGAGTAAGTTTTATATAAACTAATATAACGAATAATAAACAATTTAAATGTTAAGATAATTTAACACCTCTCTATTCGAGTTGTACTAAGAAAAATTTTATTATACTTTTAATAAATAATTGAACATTTAAAAAATATAACACTATCACTCTATCTGTTAATGGGAGGTTGAGTTTACATTAAGTATTTACAATTTTATATTTAATTATTTATCTTAATTTAATAATAAAATGATTTTATTAATAGAATTTAATTGTAGTGCGTTAATTTTACAAATACATGTTATATTTATACAAGAGAATATACTTAATGATTTGATACATTATTTAAACTTATAAATCATTTATAAAACTATCTAAAAATAAATTTAACGATATATAGAATTTAATAATAAAAATATAATAAAATAATTGTATATTTAATGAACAAAACTAAACTAAGAATGTAAAAATTGAAGAAACGACTTATATAATAATTGATAAAAGAGAATTACCACTAATAAAATAAAATTTTGAAAATTTAAAAATACTTATTCAATAGGGACAAAACACTTTAAGTGTTTATTAGAAAAATATTCTAATACATCTATAATTGAAATTATAATTTGATATTTAATAAATAAACATTGGGCTATTAGTAATGTACTATAGTTATACATAAAGGAATCTTACCCTGTGATAATCTATTTCCGCTCTATGAATATACAAAACATAATTAAATATCATAATTATAAATATGTAAGCAATCATATAATAAACCAAGGTTTTGTTAAACCACAAAACCTACTATTATAAGTATAGTTATTTTAAACTAATTTATACATATCAAACACTTAAATTGACAATAATAATGGAAGAGACTATATGTCAAAAATACCATACATAGTAATTTAAAATATAATATCCCAAATATTCAATGGAAATATAATAGAATGACAATTCTTTGGGTAAAATAGGTACTTTCTAATAATTATAGTATTATTAAATTTAGCGTGATTTGATTTTGGATAATAACTAAATTAATATAATAATAAAAACCTTCATAATGTATAATAAAATAATAAATATAACTTATGAGTTATATGCAAATATATTACGTTTATCCATCTGCAACTTCAAACTATTAATTATAGTAAAGTATTCAAAAAATTATAATTATTAAATTTTTAACATTAATATCATTAAAAAATAATGAGTAAATTCAAATATATATAAAATCTTTTTAAAAGTTAGGATTTTAGAGTCGAATAGGTAATATAATGTAAAATTATAAAATAGTACAGTAAGATTACTGAATTGATTCTCTGTTCTAATTATTCAAAAGTCATATTTATTTTTAAAATGTAAAAAAATAGCTAAATAAAGTAAATTGAATATTTAACCATACAAGAAGAAATTAACTGAAATGTTAAAATCAATTTTGAAGTAAATTTTTATATTATGTAGTGATAAGCTTAAAATGGTTATAATAATATAATTGGTATAAATGTAATTCAGTTTTAATACTTCAAAATCATAATTTAAAAAGTTAACTGATATATGATAATTTACTTTAATAGCTACCACTAAAACTAAATAGAAAAAATATATAAAAGTTAGAGCTAATCGGATTATAATTGAAAGAGAAGAAATATTTGAAATTCACAAATACATTAACTTTACAACCTTATGCTAATTCTTTTTTAACGATAGACTAACAGATAATAAATTATTTGAGTAAATTGTTACAATACTAAATTAATATATTACTTTTATCACTTCATTTCAGTCATATTTTTTTTAGTATTTAGTTTATTTTCTTTATTATTATATTTATTTTCATTAATTTCATTATTAATATTATTTTCTATTTGATAAATATTTTTACCTTAAATAGAAGATTCATTAATAATTGATTTTTTGTGTTATTTTGTTCTTGTACTTTTTGCATTTCTTCATCTTTGTCATTTCTAATTTTTCTTCTTCTGCTATCTCTAATATCTTTCTTTTGTTGTTTTATGTTTCTAATATTTGATTGATTCAAATAGATGATTAAAAAATTTTTATTATTTGGAGAAATTTCTTTTTATGCTAATTTTCAGTATCGATCTTTTTTTTTGAAAAGTATAAATTATTTGTAGATAATTTGGTTGATATTTTTAATATTGTAATCCATTTGAAAATTGTCCTTGGGATGCAAATTTAGTTAAATAATTTAAATGATCAAGTTCATTTATTTCAAGACAAATCTTCTTCAACATGACATATTTCTTTACTATTTAAGCATAATTAATTTCTAAGTTAGAATTTTGTAATTTCTTATAAATCATCATCGTAATAATTTACGACATTTAAGTTTATTTCTTTTATATTCGATCTTTTGATTTATATTATTAATATTATTATTTATTATTGTTATTATTAAAATTATTATCAACATTTCTATTAAAATTATGATTTTCAATATTATTATATTGATATTCAGTTATTTTTTGTGAGTATAAGATTTTATTTCATTTAGTATTAATTTTAATTTATAATTCTATTAAAATCAACTAAAATATATGTTTCTACTTAACAGTAATTTTCATAATATCATATAAGTATTTAGTTCAACTTCTAAAAGAGCTTTGTAAAATTTTACAAATATACGAAAAAACATTTATATAATTTGATACAATAACTTTATCAGAAAGTTTAATCATTATTATTATGTATCAATTTAATATTAAATTTGATACATCATAATAATGATTAAACTTAATAATTTTTCAAATTATTAATTTATAAATTTTACTATAATATATTAATTAAATTTAGGTTTATCTTGTTGTAACTTAGATAAACTTATTCATTATTGAATAATTGTAAATAAATATATTTTAATACAAAAATTAATACTAAAATAATTTTAAAAAATATATAAACATATAGAATATTAACCAGAGCTTGTAACAGGAAAATTAATTATTAGTGAAAATTTTACAATTTTCCATCTATTGATCAATAGTTTGTAGTTTAAATTTAATAGAAATTAAGCAATAATTAGATATATTATTTAAATTAGGAAGTAATAATTACGTTTTTCAAGGAATAAGTTTTAAATAGTTAATTTTATATAATTATATAAAGTTAATATATTAATATAATAAGATATTTAATAATATATAATAATAAAAAATGTAATTATGAGTATAAAATTTTAATAAAATATAATTTTTTCTTTTTGTTTTTATTTTAATTTTTATTTAATAATAAAGAACTTTATATTAAATCAATTTAATTAATGAATAATAAAATATTAAACTCTGTAGCACATCATAATAAATATTTTAGTTTAAAATAAACAATTATTAAAGTAAATATAAAATTAAGATAAATAAATTTTTAAATTATAAAGCTTGCATTTTATAGTTTGTTATATAAATTTAAATTAGATTTTGATATACAACTCAAAAGTTCGATATACTTTTGTTGGGATTTATTTATTAAATTTATTAGTTTATTATTTATTTATTTATTTAAAATTTATTTAAAAACTACATATATTTAAAAAGCTATCTAACAACTTTCTTATACTTTTAATTACAAACTAACTTAACATTACTCAACACAACTTAACATAACACTTCTCTTAATTCAGAGAAATGCTTTATTTTTATGTTATTTAGTTATAATTAACTATTTAATTAATTGTTCTTGTGATTAGAATAAACTATTAATAATTATTATTTAAGGAAATATTTAATAACTATATAAATATAAATATAAATATTAAGTAATAAGAATATAATTAAAAAATGGATTTATGTTAATAAAATTTTTTATTAATTATAAAATAATTAATATAATTAATATATAAATAAAAACTATTTTATATTAATTAAAGTTTGAATATTTCATTTCATATCAATTTTAAATTATTGAAAATGAGTAAATTTTAAAATGTATAATTCTATCTAAGAAAATTATAAAACTGAAAAAAAATATATTATTTAAAATACTACTCTATTTTAAATTGTATTTAAATATTTTTTTAAATAATAATTAAATGCAAATTATTAAATTTTATTAATGACAATTTTATATATTAAGTTAAAATAATTAAAGTTAACCATGAATTGAAATAATTTGAAAGAAATTAAGTTCAACCAAAAATTATAATAATAAACTGAAAATAACGATTACCAACTATAAAATAATAAATTGGTTTGAAAACATTTAAAAATAATAATTGTTTTAAAATAGTTACTATTTAATAATATTTTAATAAAAGAATTTATTTTTAATATTAAAGCAATATTAAATAACCTATATAAAATATACATTAAATTAAGAATTTATAATAATTAATAATATTATAATTAATTTTAATATAAATATATTTTGATTAAACAAATAATTATATATTCAATAAAATAAATAAACAAGAAATATTAAAATTATATATTTTAATAAAAAAATTCAATCATATAATTAGAATAATATATAATTCAATTAATTATTCATACTAATAAAATTTAAATATTTACTGTATTTATTTAAATTAACAATTAAATTTAATATTTCTATTAATATAAAATTTAGATGACTAATTCAAGATTAACCAATTATTATCAGTAAATTGAACTGATATTTAAAATCTGAACTTTAATAAATTTCAAAAGAAACAAGTGACTAATAATTTACTATTGTAATGTTGAAAGCAATATATAAATTATATTCCAATATAAACATTTAAAAGGAAATTTAAAAAATATATTAGAATATATAATATATAATTATTAACGTTTTAAATGACATTAAATTAAGTTACCACTTCTATGAAGGTACTGTTTCTAGTTCCAATTACATCCATAAAAACAAAACATAGACTTGCACATATGGGTACCCATCTCCCATATGGCCATACAGTTATTAATTAACTGTAAGGTGATGAGTTATTGGCATACTGTATCAGCTTCGCCGCTCTCAATCGTCGTTACACACTGCCCGGAGATGCATTCCTAACGTTCCTACATATATCTCTAATGACCACGAGCATCAGAACGGAACCATTAACTCCTCCCTAGTGGGTGTAATCATTGGCGATTGGAAATTTTACAATCATCAAGGTCTATGCTTCAATTCAAAGCGTAGTATCAGGGTTGGGTGAAATAATCATCTGAGGGAAAGCCTTATGGACATCACGTGTGGTCTCATGATATCCCAGGATAGAAACCTCATCCGATTATTTGGTGCCATGCCGAGGATTCGAACCCCGCCCTCTACAGTGACCTGTATCGTCCTAACCGACTGGACCAACATGGCCCAATTACATCCATAATAAGGTCCATACTCCATACCATTTTTTGTAAGTTTAATTCCACTTAATAGGTTTGTATTGACATTTTTCGAATATAAAATATTTTCTAATTTGATTTATAAACTGTTTTATGCTACACTCAAATGTGCCAGTACCTTTAAACCTACTAAGAGAAATTTTAGTACATTTTAATGTCAGATTTTCTTTTAAGTTAGAAAGAATATTTTATTGTTATTAATGTGCTCAGAAGCATCTATATTAAAAGGGCATATTGTTTTATCATCCATTTGTACTAACCAACTAGATGATATGCAAGGCTTCTTTACTTTTCATATATTTTTGATTATCTGATTTTCCTATAGTTTCGATGCTATCAAAACAGTTATCATACATTAATTTGAGCTCTTCAAAAGAAACTTTTTAATCGGATGGATTTTTCTACATATTCTATATTGTTGAGAGATTTCCATCTTTCTTTTTTATTATTTCTTTTAGATTATTTAATAAATAATAACTATTTATAATATTAATAATTTAATAATTAGTAAAATAATATTTAATTAAACATTCTTTTAAATCACTTTTTCTTACATTATTGTGGTATATATTTATTTTTTACTATAAATTCATATAATAAACTCTATTAAATAAAGATTAATATATTTATTTATATTTCTTATTAATAATTAGTAAATAATTAATAATTTAAATTGATATAATAATATTAATTTTCAAATTAAATTATTACATCTAAGTAATTGAAATTTGCTAATATTCAATAAATTTATCAATTATTTTTATTTAATAATTAATTTAATACAATAAATTATTAAATCTAAATAATCAATAATATTTATATTATTAAATTAATATTATTAGAAATATTATACTTTTATTTAATAAAAGAACAATAAATTTTATGTATAAATATTTTATAAATATTTTATATTATTAGGATATAATATATAAATTGTAATATGGTACATATATGACATATAAAGAACACTTATGCAATAAATGGAATAAAGTAATAATATAATTAAAATATATATTGTAAAAAATATATAAAATAAAAATGTTAATAGTTATTAAATAATTTTTTATTACAATAATAATAAAATATTAATAAATAATAAATAAATGATAAATAAAATATTGATAACTCAAAATTTTAAATATATATTTTCATAGAATAAGAATCTTAATTTAAGCATTAAAAATATTAAAAGTTGTTTTTAAAATTAAAAAATTTATATAACAATTTTTTTTAAATATTGTTTTATTTTTTGAAATTTTAATATTAAATTTCAAACTTAAAAATAGATAAATATATAGTGAACAACTCAAACAGCACATTCAAAAAATTTGAAGTTGACAACAATTATTATTTGGGTAATATGAATAAAACAATTATTTGTTATAAATAGCTTTGAGAAACATATTGAAATGAAATATGCAAGATCATGAAAACTGAATCTGAATTTAAAAAAGGAGTAATTAAGGTAACTGGGACCAATAACCAGTTTTATAAAAATAAGTAACCAAAAATACAATTAAAAAGAAAAAAAATTAAATGAATTATTAATGAATTACTCAAGAAAATATGTTTTGAGGAGGAATCTATATATATTATTTGAAAAATATTAGAACTTATTTTATTAAGAGTAACAATGCATTGAAAACCGAAATTAATTGAAATACGAAAGAAGCCAATATTTTAATTTATTCTTATCAAATATGATAAACAAATTCAACAAATTATAGGAATTAGACACAGAGCCATCTTTAGATGAAAAATTTAAGTACCAGAACTGAAATTTTTAAAGATAAATAAAGCAAGAAAACGAAAAGAATGATATAATTCAGTCACAATATTAAAAAATAATTACAAGAACCCCAATATGAAGAATATTTTTAACAATGTTATTTGTTACAAATTTTATAAAAGGGTACACATACTGCAAAATATTGTCCTAATAAATAAATAAAAAGGAAAAATTGATACAAATTTACAAACAAAAATGAAAGTCAATCAATCAATCGTAAAAACAGATTCAACAAAAGAATATACTAAACTAATAGTTATTATATTTTGATTTTCTATGTTATACATAAAAATCAAAATATGATAATTTTTATTCAGAATCATTTCACAGCCAATTATAATAATAATGAAGAAAATCAAAATAACTTAGTAAGAGTCCTTAATAATAATAAATATAAACAAAATATGTAAAATCCAACAATAAATACTACTACATAAAATTGTAATACTGTATTGAAGACAATACACGAAAATTAATAGATGAAAATTTCAATAATAGCGTACAACGTTGAGCATTGAAATCAAGTGCCTTATATCATATGATAGACGAAATTAACATACTTATTAATTTTAAAAAGATATTTAGATTATTTTATTACTGATAAATACATAGCAAAATTTATCGGACTATCTATTAGGTATATCAATAATACAAAAAGTAAATTTAATAATGAAAACATTATTTAAATATAGAGAAGTCAAAAGAAATCCCGTTTTAATCAAACAACTTATAAATAAATATTGTAAAATAATTTTTTATAAATACATAAAAATTGAATTATAAATAAACAATAAAGAAATAATAATCAAAACACTAAACTTTGTAAATATCTAAGTGAATGGATATTAAACTCGAGAATTATCTAGGGAACATAGATTACCTAACAGATATAAAAATTATAATCACAAATTAAATTTTGCAATTGGAGAATTTAATTGAATTGGAAATTATTCAATATATATTAACGATAACAAAATTACTTTAAAAATATTATATATATATCTATAATATAAATTTAATTTTTATTGATTAATTTTCATATCAAAATTACGAAGTGTATTTTATAAAAAAGGAAGATAAAAATTACATCAATATATAATAGTAAAAATAATAAAATATATTCAATCACATAAAATAACTCTAAATACATCATAGTCTAAAATAAACTGTAACCATAATAACGATGTGTCTTATAATTATTTTTAAATGATAATGATATACAACAAATTTGTTATACAACAAATTTGTCAAAGACGCCCTAGGTCACTATCATTTAGGAATTTTAAAGGAAAATTAAAAATTTTAACATTAAATGTAAAATATGTGCTAAATCAAATTCAATAGGTATACCGCATCACATTCATCAGATAGTAGATCTAATTTCTAATTTACTATTTGAATTGGTTCTAATAAACATCTATTTATGAAAATAAATTTTTGTCTATATTAAATAATTATACAAGATTTAGTTGGATTCTCTCTATAAAATCAAAAGATAATGTTTTTAAAGCATTTCTTTCTTGGTATATTGTCATTAAAAATATTTCCAATAAAATAAACACTTGAGAACAGATAATGGATCAGAATTTAAAAATTTAAAAATATTAAATTTCTGCAAAAGTAATGGCATAATTCATGAATTCTCTGTTTTTTATGAATCCCAACAAAATAGTAGAATTGAATGTTTTTATTTTTCTTTCTTATAAATGCTTGAAGAATACTAGATGACGTTCATCTTAATAAAGTTTTCTGAGAAGATACTATCCATACAGCTAAACTGTATTCATAATGAAATTCCATATAAAGATATTAATAATAAAACCCATTATGAATTAACATATAATAAGAATATAAATTATAATAAATATTTAAGTTGTTGGGATATGTCAAATTTCTTCTGTATTCCTAAATAATTTAGAAAAAGAATTCTATCTTTATTCTCCTTGAAATTTTCTTTTGTTATGATTTAAATCTGACTATTTAAAAATTTTACGATATCACCGATAATAAAATTGTTATAATAATATAATGAACAAAATACTAAAAAAAACAATAATATTCAAAATCATAATACTAACAATATTGAATTTATATACAATAATGCAAATTATTCCATACCAACAATTGAATTAGAACAACTAATATAATTTACAAAAATATTTACATAATAGTATGTATTTTGTTCCAAATCAATATAATTATTTTACACCAAAAAATAAAAATTATCCTATCACTACATATTATTTTATTAATTTAAACGAAATAATAATTCTTCCTTTATACAAAATGCCAAACAACCAACTAAATTATGAAAAATATAATAGTTTAAATAATTCCAATCTTAATCAAAGCAATTTAAATCAATTAAATAAATATAAATTAGTCAATCACACAGAACAGATAATTTAAATAATAAATTTGAATATTTAAAATAAAAACATTGAAAAAGTTTATTTAAGTAAAAATCAAAATAATAAAGTTAATAAATTAAATAATTCTAATAATTTTATGAACATAAGCAATAAAGAAGAAGTGAATAGTAAATTGGATGAGAAACTATTTGACATTTTAATTGAAGACAATAAAGGAAAAAATTTAAATCCAAGAATATAAATATTAATAATTAATAATTTAACAAACAATTCTTCAAAACAAAAATACTTAATAAACCCAATAAGAAAAATAAATGTTAGTAACCTTGAAAATAAGAATTATACAATTGAAAATGCTGATGGAACGAAATGAAAACTGAAAATATTTTGAAGAAAAACTTGATAAAACAATAAGAAGTTCAAAGCATGTAATTATCGAGGAATTAGGAACACCAAAAAATTATAAAGACATTTTTAATAGAGCAGACAAATTAGAATAGATGAAAATGGTTGAAAATGTATTATTCAATATAAAAAATAAAAAGGTTTATAACTTGTTTAGGGAAGTAAGAATATAATTTCGGCTAAAAGTATTTTTCACTTATAAAAGAAATGATGTCTGAACTATTAGAGTACAATGAGAAACTAGTCTCCAGTTGTTTTACACAAATATACATTACAGACTATATTGAAATATTTTAAACTCACAAAGAATAATTATCTCAATTTCAACTTATTACAATTTCAGCATTTATCAAACTGACATTAAAGCTGCATATTTAAATGTAGATTTAAAAGAAGAATTACATATGGAATACTTGAAGTGGATAATATAAAAGGAATTAAATTTTTTAAATATAAAAATGGATAAACCATCCATTAACTTCAATAATTACATGAGATTTTAGATAAATTTAAAATAGAAAATATCATAAATAGTATGATGTATACTGAAAATAAACAATTGAGAGAAAAATAATTTAATAAAAGAATATATATACAGTATGTGCGTAGTTTACTATATCTAGATATAGGAACTAGACTTGATATAATTTTCAATATCAGAAAAGCATTATGAAAGAATCAGAATCCAATATATGAGGTTTGGATGAATGTATTAAAATTATTTATATAACTGAACAAAATTTATTACAAATTAATAATATATCGGCTTAAGAGTATATGCGATATTCTTATCAAGGAGGTGATAATAAAACAAATAAATCTACAACTTGTTTTATAATCTTTGTGAGTTCCCCTCCAATATCTTACTATTCAAAATTATAGTACGCTGTGTCCAGATGAGAGAGAGTACTTTAAATGGATGCTTAAAGTGTTTATGGTAAAGAAATTTATTATCATTAAATGAATTATAGAAATAAATGTAAACTGTATTACTATAAATGTTGACAAAAAAGTAGCTAATTATAATAACAAAATTTACAATACATCCAAAAACAAAATATAATGATTTAAGTATTATAAAATAAGAGAATTAATAAAAGAAAGTAAAATAGATATAAATTATATTAAATCACAATATAACCTTGAAGATTATTTCAAGAAATGTTTGAACTGACTTCTAACAAAAGGTATAAAAAATGCCTTGTTATTTGAAATAAAAGAACATTAAAAACTTATGAGGGAATATCAGAAATTAAGTTTAATATAACAGAAATTAATATAAAATATTTATGTAGTATAATATAAATGTATAAGTTAGTGTTATAATCATCTAATAAGGGTATGTTGATATACTTAAATCATTCCTATACGACCTTTTAATAAGTATTATAATCAATTATTAATATATATGAGATAGATATTATTTCTAAAGTTTAATAAATTTAAAATAATATATGTTAAATAAATTAATATTTGAAATAATTTATAAATTGTTGTGTTTTAAAATATTTTATGTTTTAATTTTATTTAGACACACATAATGAGTACCTATCACCAATTATGACTATAACAGATATAACTGATAAATGTGTTATACTGGCATACTAGAACAGCATAGCCCCTCCACACTTCGTTACACATTTCTGCTTGGAGCTGTATTCCCTAACATTCCTACATAATATCTCCATTGACAGCGATCATCGGAATAGGATTTTATTTTATATTTTAATGTTTTATTGTTAATGTTTTATGGTTAATATTTCATTATTTAAAATTTTTAGATTAGTTTAGTTAATTTTTAGAATAGTTTAAGATTTTTTTTTAATTTATTTTGATTTATTTATGATTATTTTATATTAAATTAAAATTATTTAGACATAGTTTAAAATTATTTAACAGTTAAAGAAAATTTAAATACTACTCTATTATTCTAAATTTAAGTTATTGCATTATGTTTTCATATTGTTTTTTTTCTTCAAGTTTTATATAGTTAGAATTGAAGATTTTATTAATAAAATAATATATTCTAATAATTAATTTAAATTAGAAAGCTGCCCTTTAAAAAATTAATTCAAAGCATCATCAAGTAATAACACACTAATTAGTAATATAGATAAAGACCTTCCATGACATAGAATTTCGGATCAATCAAACAATAATTTTCCTATATATGAATTCTTAAAGTTTCAAATTTGTTTTCTAAAGCCAAAATATTATTTGATTCCAGCTCTCAAATTAATTAAATGGATATTTACTTCATCAAAGAAAACAATATTCTTTATTCTAAGGATACTAATATACCAAAATTCTCTGGGTATTGAAGGCAATCTACCAATAATTGGAGAAACCATCCCAATTTCTCTAAATATGAAAACTTTATTTACAAAACAAAATTCTATGTGGTTGATCTTATTGCGCCATCCTTGACATTGAATAGTTTACTATTCACAATCCAGTTATTGATTTTGTTTCCAAAAAATCTCCTTTAAATAAAATTACTATTTTCCAATTTGCCTTGTTATTCCAAGTACCCTCTTTACTTTTGTTGCTGAAAAGAAAGAACCAAATAAAGATAACGAAATTCAGAAAATCTTACCAGTCAAACTGTTATTCTTTAAAGATATCTTAGACGAAGGATCTGCAAACAAATTTTCACCTCTTCGCCCTTACGACTATGAAATAAAACTTAAACCTGAATCTATGATATTTTATAGTTCTATTCATAGAGAGAAAAGGAATTTACTGCTTTAAAGGAGCATGTTGACGAAAACCTGGCCAAAGGCTTTATTAGAAAATCGAAATTTCCTGTTTAGGCCCCTGTCTTTTTTGTTCCTAAAATGAATAAGGAATTAAAATTTGTTGTTGATTACCGACAACTAAACAATATTACATTCAAAGAAGAGGACGAATACAAAACCTCATTCACTCGCAAATTTGATTACTTTGAATATATGATTATGCCTTTCGATCTTAAGAATGAATCTTCAGTATTTTAATAATTCATTAATGATGTATTTGAAGATATCTTTGGTGTGTATGCTTTCAGTTACATAGTTGATATTATAATTCTTTCACTAGACTTAGATACTTATTTTAATCATCTTGATGATGTTCTTCGTCAAAGGTTAAAAATTATGGCTTATTCACTTAATTTGAAAAATATGAATATTGCATTCCATTCTTAGATTTTCTGGAACACCGGATTTTTACTGATGATATCTTTATGGACCCTAAAATATATCTTCTATTCTCGAATGGCCCGCTCCAATCAACGTCAAAGAATTCAATAATTTCTGGTTTAATCAATTACTACAGTCGTTTTATTGAAAACTTTGCAAAGTTTTGTAAGGCTATCATTGCTCTCCTAAAAAAAGATGTTACGTTTAGCTGGTTTTATTAATCTCAAGTAGCCTTCGACACTATTAATTCAAAATTTACTTCAATTGCTATCCTCTCTTATCCAAATTGTAATCTTCCTTTTATGGTTGAAACTGACAGCAATAATTTTGGTATTGGTGCCATACTATCTTAAAAACTTCTTATGATAATAAGGTTCATCTTATAGCTATCCTTTCGAGATCACTTACTACTGCAGAAAGAAACTACCTTATTTATGACAAAGAACTTCTTGTCAATATCGAATCACTCGAATATTTGAGGTATTTACTCGAATGAACTTCTCTTCCATTCATCACTTTCTCTGACCTTCGTAATTTGCTTTATCAGAAAAAAAAACTGAAAAAATGATTCAAATGCTTGTTCATTGGGTACTTTTCTTATCTGAATTCAATTTTAAAATCGTTTAACTTTCTGGCTCTTCCAATAGAAAACCTGATGTTCTTTCCAGAAGACTTGATTATTCTTTTTGTTATAGATGACCGCTTTTCCAAAACGGCTCACTTTTCTTTCTTTCCTAATGTCCCTTCTGCTAGTATTACTGCTTTATCCTTTATGAAAATCATTTTCTTCCTTCACGGTTTACCAGATGAAATTATTTCCGATCATGAAAGGAAATTTTAGTTTACAAATTAATAATTATATAAAAAATTTAAAATTATCAATTCATAATAAATAACTTACAGTTCCAATATCTCTTGTTGGGAGAAGTATTATTGATGATTTATATTTACTTAGTTAATGTATTATTTATTTAATATTTAAAATGTAATTTTAATTTATTCAATACTGTCATAAAATAAAATATGAGAAAAAAATAATTGTTACATTTTAATATTACTTATTAAAAAAAAATTTTAGAATTAAGAATTTTTCAATTAATTGGAGGATAGGACTAAAGGTAGGAAAATGAATGAAAAATTAATTAAAATTAATAAACTTATGCAATTTCAATTCATTCAAATCCTTTCTGATACAAATAAGGATGTTGATGTTTGGTATAATCAAATAAATACTTTATTCTTTATTTTTATAATTAAATTTGATAATTAAAAAGCTTTTGAGATTTTATTTTTTTAAAAATATTATTTAAAATAATTAAATTTAAAAAAGATTTATTATTAAAGTAACAATAAAAAAACAATATACTAAAATTTATATATGGAATTATTAATTAGAAGTTAATATACAACTCAAAAGTTCAAGATACTATTGTTGGGATTTATTTATTAAATTTATTAAAGTATTATTCATTTATTTATTTAATTTTATTACTAAGATTACATATATTTATTTACACATTCAATTACACACTAACTTATTTACTTACTTATACTTACTTAAATTCAGAGAAATGTTTTATTTTTATGTTATTAGTTATAAATAATTAATTAGTTTTTATTGTGATTAAAATAAACTATTAAATAAATATAAATATTAATAATTATTATTTAAGAAAAAATTTAATAACTATATAAATATAAATATAAAATAATAAAAATATAAATAAAAGCATTGATTTATGTTATAAAATTTATTATTAGTTATTCGTATAATTAATATTTAAAAATCAAGTCACATATTGTTATTAATATAACATTATAAAATCTTTAGATTTAAATTTGATTTATAATATTAATTTATGTTTGAATAATAAAAACTATTTTATATTAATTAAGGTTTGAATATTTCATTTTATATCAATTTTTGAAAATTAAATGTTGATAAAGTACGCCTATAGGTTCAAGTTCTCTTGTTGGGAGAAGTTTTATTTAAGTAGTTAATTAATTATAAAATTTATTTATTTATTATTTAAAAATAATTATAAAATTAATTAATACATGTATTTAATATTTATCTTGAAAATATAAAGAATTATAAAATAATTTCTGGCATAAAACTGTGCAAAGAATAATTATAAAGAATTATTCTTGTTTTTATATTTGTAATTCATAATAAACTATTTAATTAATTAATTCTCTTAGAATAACTATTAAGTATTTAAAGTATTTAATATAAAAGTATAAAATAAAATATAAAATATTAAAATGAAATATTCATAAAATAATAAGAAAAATATAAATTTATTATAATTAATAAAATAAAAAATATTAATATAAAATAATAATTATTAAAAATAATTAAAAATATAATAAAATAAAATATTTAAAATGAAATAAAATAAAACTTAATTCATTTATAAATTATTTACATAACATAAAATTTATGTTATAAATTTTATGTTTACATTAATTTTACGTATTTTATAGAATTTATGTTGTTACATAAATTTATCTTACATCACGTTATTTTAGGTCACTCAAAATAACTCGAATGATGAAAATCATTGAGACACCATAATTCCTGAATCTATCTCAGAAGATGAACTCTTTGATGACATTTGTGCCGTAATGATACCTGGATCAACCAACAATAAAGAACAACTTAACAAAGAAGAAATTATTAACAAATATTATTATGATCTAATAATCGTATTTGAAAAGAAAAATGCAGAGAAACTTCCACCTCATCGAGAATATGATATCTCCATTGATCTCATTCCTGGAGGTCAATTATACTTTGGTCCAATATACTCTTTAACTACTACTGAATTAAAAACTTTAAAAGAGTATATTAAAGAAAATCTAAAATAGAAGTTCATTCGCAATAGCTATCCAATTCCAAGAATAGGTGATTTAATGGAATCGTTTAAAGATTCAAAAATATTCACTAGGTTGATTTGAGTTCGGCTTATAACCTTGTTAGAGTTAAAGCTGGACATGAATACTTAACTGCTTTCAGGACTCCAATTAGTCATTACTAATATCATGTAGTGCCTTTTGGATTAAGAAATGCTCCTTCGGTATTTCAAAGATTTATACAAGATTTGCTTAATGATGTCATAGGTTCTTATGTTCAAGTATATCTTGACGACATCATTATCTATTCCAAAACTATTTCAGAGCATGTAAATCATGTTTGCTTTGTATTAAAATTACTTATTGATAATGGCTTATATGTAAAATTAGAAAAGTGCGACTTTCATGTTACAGAAACTACTTTTCTAGGCTTCACTGTTTCTATTAATGGTCTAACAATGGATCAAAACATAGTCAAATCGGTCTTAGAATGGTCTACTCCAAAAAATTTAAATGAATTTCAAAGTTTCCTTAGGCTTTATAATTTTTATCGCAAGTTCATTAAGAACTTTGCTAAAATTATGGAACCTTTTCGCGTTCTTCTTAAAAAGGAAAATAATTTTAATTGGAACTCGGAAGCTGAAGATGCTTTCATAAAATTAAAAGCATCGTTTACAACTGGTGAGGTACTTATCTTTCCAGATTCTGAGAAAGAATTTGTTGTTGAGACCGATGCCAGCGACTTTGCTGTTGGCTGTGTACTCTCACAAATTAGTAGTGCCGATAATTTATTACAACCAGTGACCTTTCATTCTATGTCTTTAAATAAGGCAGAAGTCAATTATACAATATATGATAAAGAACTTCTTGCCATAATTACAGCTTTTGATGTTTGGAGGCATCATCACGAGGGTGCCAAATATCCAGTTCAAGTAATAACCGATCACAAAAATTTATTATATTTCAAGAAGCCCAACACTTAAATCAAAGACAAATACGTTGGAGCTTATTCCTTTTCAAATTTGATTTTCGGATTTCTTATAGGCCAGGAACGAAAGGTGGTAAACCTGATGCATTATCCAGAAGGTCTGATTATAAAATCGAACTTCCACCTAATATTAATTCAGTTATTAAATCTGATTCTTTTTGTTGTGCTATAAATGATAATATTTAAAGTCTTATTAAAGCACAAAATGCATATAAATACTGCAAGGAAGTCTTATCAAAAATTCGTAATAAGTCAAACGAAATTAAAAGTTCATTATTTAGCCTCGTTGATAGCGTTTTGCATTTTCAAAAACGCGTAATAGTACCATCCTCTCTCAAGGCATCAATTTTAAAAACTTTTCATGACGCACCAACTAATGGACACCATGGGAAATAATAGGAGTCGACTATATTGTCTACCTGCCAATTTCGCAAGGTTGCACTTGTATAATGGTTGTGTCTGATCATTTAACTAAAATGATCCATCTTGTGCCTTGTTCTGATGTCCCAACTGCAGATCTTACTGCTAAGCTCCTTCAATAATGTTTTTCGATACCATGGTTTTCCAAAAATTATCGTATCTGATCATGGTTTTAAGTTCTCCTCTGAATTTTGGACTTCCCTCTGCTCTGCATTCTATGCTAAACCAAGATTAGCTACTGCCCATCATCAACAGTCAAATGGCCAAATCGAACGTGCTAACTCTTTTGTTGAACAATATCTCCGTTGCTACTGTTCCACTACTCAAAGTGAATGGTGTCTTTACTTTCCACTTTGTGAATTCGCTTATAATAATTCCATTCATAAATCCATTGGAAAGTTACCTTTTATGGATGGCTAATTATGGTTTTCATCCAAATTGCACAATAGACTCTCCTCCAGTACTTCTCCAAGACAATGCTTCAATTCTATTTAGGAACTGGTCTGCTCACTTTGATACTCTTCGACAACATTTAATAAAAGCTAAAGAAGACTTTAGGAAATACTATTCATAAGAAATTTCATAGCGGTAGCGTCATCAGTAATAGATTTTTCTGAAGTATCTTCACTGTAGTAGATATCTGTTGTTCGATCAATTAAAGTTTATGATTTCTTTTTTTCCTCACTAAGTTTATCACTTGTAACTTTTTTTAATTAATTCTCTTATAACATGTTGTTCTAGTTTCTTTTCTTTTAGAAGCAAATATAATTGTTGCTCCTATAATTTGTAGTTGGAACTATCTAAAATATCTTTAGTTCCATTCTCCTCCTTATTACTCATTTTATTTATTTAATTTTATTAAATTTTATTTCACTATAAAATACACTATTTCGATTTTTAAAACACACACCTTTTTAAAATTTAAAAATACATATATAAATTCACTATTATTAACGTAGAGTCTTGAGACTTTTAATCTGTTATATCTGTTATAAAATTACACTTTATTTATTTACTATTAAAAGTTCCGTACATTAAAATATTACATTGTTAATTATTTATAACATACATTTTATAATAATTTTTCATATATATATGTGTGGTATATATCATCTGATATAATACGCCACTAACATTTATACATATATTTTATGTTTATGATATTATAATTATTTATTATTAACTATATTTATATTTATCAATTATATATTATATTAACTATACTAAACTTATTTCTAACAATATTATTATATTCTAATATAATAATATATAAATATAAAATTAATATATAATTCAATATATAATAATATATAATTTAATATATATTATAATAGTAATTATAATATAATAATGAATAACTAATAATATATTATAAAATTTATTATCAAAAGATATAAATTTAATATTTAATAATTAATATTAAATGTACATATATGTTACTACACATATTTGTTTTAGATCAAAAATTATCTAAAAATAAAGTAATATAAAATAAATTTATGTAACATTATAAATTCTATAAAATACATAAAATTAATGTAAATTTTAAAACACAAAAATAGAATATGTTTGTTTTTAATGTTCTTTATTACAGTATATTTTTAATATGTTATATTATAAATTATTATTTAATTTTTAATAGTAAAATTTACAACCTTTTATACTTTTCTTATCAATATGTAACATAATTAAAATATTTATTTTAACAATTTATTTAATTTATATTTAATATAAATAATATCATGTGTATATAAAATTAATAATTTATATTTTAACATTTTCCCTCAAATATAACTTAGTAAAGGTTTATTTGTAATTTCATATTATTTATATTTTAGTAGGTTTTTATTTCTTCTTGCTTAGTCAATAAAGAATTTCTAAATTTATCCATTAAAGAATTAATAAAATATTTGGTAAAGCTGTTCCTTTTGTTTGAGTTCTGATTTAACATATTTTAATTTAATTTTGTTATATTTAATAAGTTCTCTTATATTATGGTATCTTATATATATATGTTTGGTTTTTGGATTAATTGATTGATTTTTATGATACGGGCTGGGGTTGAAACACTAAGATATTCAAAACAAAAACAATAAATATTAACACATAACTATAAAAATAAATTTGGAAACAAGAAAAAAAAAATTAAATTTTAAAATATTCTTTATTTAAATTTAAATTTAAAATTATTTGTTCCAAGTATTAAAAAGAAAGAAATTTATTCTTCTTTTTATACTTTTATTTTAATACATTTTATTTATTATTAATATATTCTTTATAAAAAAAAATCTATTAAAACTATTTTATTTTATTTTTAACTATTATTTTAAATTATTTTTTTAAAAAAAATAATACTTATTAAATTAAAATATAAAAATTAATTTAGAGATTATATCACGAAGGGCATTCCGGGCGGTACTTCTTGATATTGTTTTTCAGAGAGAGAATTATACAGAATTGATATTTTCTTTATTTTAGATCATTTTTATTATTGGAATTCTTCTGTATTTTAGTTCATTTTTATTTTAATAAAGATTTAATTTATTTTTGATTTTTGTTTTATTTTTAGTTTATTTCAAAGGTTTAGAAAATATTATACAGAAACTTATAATTCTGTATTTTATATCAAATATTTATTGAAATAGGTTTTTATTATTCTTAATATAAAAATAAGAATTAGTAATGATTTAAATATTATATAATTTTTAATAAGAATATTTAGTAATAATTTTTATTATATTTGATATTAATAAAAGAAATTAATAAGAGTATTTAATAATAATTTTTATTATATTTGATATTAATAAAAGAAATTTATAAGAATATTTAATAATAATTTTTATTATATTTGATATTAATAAAAGAATATTTAATAATAAAATTTAATAATAGTTTTTATTTTATTATTATTATTGTTAAGATAATAACTGAATTTCCATTTAATTCAATTTCAATTTCAATTTCAATAATTCAGTTATTTGAATTTCAATATTAATAATTAATAATATAATATATTAAAATATTTAGGAAATAGTCTAGGCCAACTAATTGACTAAATATTATTAACATATTGAAATTAATATATATTAAATAATGTAAACACGTGATTGTCATATTAAACTAATTTCTATATTAATTTATTATCAAAATCTTTACATATTATATTTTAATTATAAAATATAATATTTAGTTATATTAGATTCTTATATTTTATTTATATTAAATATTTATATTATTATCTTATTTTATATTATCAATATAAAACTTATATTAATACTATTACATATTCATATTAATAATTAATATTTTAATAATTAATTATTTTATATAAATACATGTTTAAATCTTTTGATTAATCCTTTGTAGGATTATTGTAATTTAAATTATAGTAATAATTATATAAAAAAATAATGTAATAAAATATTATTAAGATTAAATAAAATTTATATTTTAAATAAAAACTTATTTATAAAATTTATTAATAACAATATGTTTTAAACAAGAGTAAAATTAAATTATTAATTAATTACTATAATTTGGCATCTTGACCGTTAAGACCAAATTATCTCAAAACTTTAACAATTAAGATAATTTAATAGGAAATACAAGGTATTTAGTAACACCCCGTATCAATTTACTGTAATGAAACCTATTAGTCTAGTGGTTAATAGTTGGAGCTCAGTACAAGATGTGAATTGTTTGACTCCATCTATTACACTTTTTGTTTATTGAAAATATTATTTTGTTAAATTTTATTACAAATTATTTTACCAATCAAATCATTAGGTTTGATTTTATTTTGATATAAAAATATGTAGTTTAAAATTAGTTTAATAATTTCGAGGTTTCATTAACATTAAAACATTAAATAACATTAAATAAATAAATAAATAAATAAATATCTTGATAAAATAAATGATTTGTTAAATAATATTTTAATATTTAAAGTATTTTTCAATATTTTACATTTATTTGTTTATTTAAGTTAATACACTAAACTGGTGATTAACCAAATTCGTTACATGTACTATTATATATAGTAGCTTTATTATATAAATTTACTGTAATATTTTTGTAATTATAATTCATTTCATTCAATAAATTTAAATACCATATACAATGTTTGCTATATTAGCTTAAACTGTAGTATTCAAATTCGGCTGTAGAAGTAGATACGCAATGTTGGAGCTTTGAACACCAACTTGTTGGTGTATTTCTAATTTTTAAGATATATTTGGTTGTTAATCTTCTTGTTTTTTCATCACCCCCGAAGTCTGAGTCAACATAGGCTTCTATATTGCTATCCTTTATTAAATTTAGACCATAAGTGATTGTACCTTTTAAGTATTTTATTATTTTTATAACATTTTCCCAGTCTTCCATATTTGGATTTTCTTGCTGCCTTGCTTACTGAAAAAATGATATTTGGTTGAGTGCATATAGCTAAATATAATAAATTTCCAATTGAACTTCTATAAAGTGTTTCGTTACATTTTATATTTTTCAGCTTTTCATTCGCTATTGGTTTCATATTTCTAATTGGATATTCATTATCTAGATTAAATATTTCTAAAATTACTAAAATATATCTTTTTTGATTCAAAAAATACCCGTTAGTATGTTTTATGAATTTAATACCAATAATGAAATCTACATTACCTATTTCTTTAATTTTAAATTTATTTTTTATTTTTTTTTAAATGATTTTATTTCATCTTCACTTCCTGCAATTAATATATCATCGATATAAATACCAAGTATACAAGTAATTGATTTTTTTTCATTTTCTTTTTTATATAAATGTGGTTCATTTAGTAATCTTTTAAAACCAATTTTTTTAAAGTAAATATTTAGTTCATTATTTCACCCAAACCATTTTGTTTTAACCCATAGATTACTTTGTTTAATTTTAAGTAATTTTTATTGAATTCAGGGTGACCTTCGGGGGCTTTCAAATAAATTTCTTTTTTTAATCTTGTATTTAGGTATGCCGCCTTAATATCAATTTGTTCAATATTAAATTATTCTAAGTATCAATTGAAGTTAATATTCTTATTGAATCATGTTTTAATGTTGGTGCAAAAGTGTCATGATAATCAATTCCTTGTTTTTAAGTGTAGCCTTTCGCAACTAATCTTGCCTTTCTTTTTACAATTATATGAATAAATCTAAATTTTTTATGTTATTTAATTCTTCATTAATTGCATTTAACCATTCCATTTTGTTTGGAAGTGTAAAAAATTCTTTATGTTGTTGGTTCAATAATCTCTTTTTATCTTTTTATTAAAAATATTAATAATATTATTATTTAATTTCCTTTTTACATCTTTTTATTCGTTTGTGAAAATAATTTCATTATTTTTTTTATTTTCTTAATTAATAAATGTTTTGTAATTTTATTTTTGACATAATTTTTAATATTATATTATATTTATAATTTTTACTATACATATTTATCTATTTTCTATATCATTATTATTTATATTGCTATTATTACTGTCAGTATTTTTATTAGTATTGTTATTAATATTAATGTCAAAATTATTATTTTCATCATTATAATTATCATTGTTATTGCTATTATTATTGTTATTATTATAATTATTAATATTGTTGTTACTGTTATTATTGTTATTATTATTATTATTGTCGTTGTTTTTATTATTTTTATTGTATTTTCTTTTTATTTTATTATTGTTGTTATTTATTAAATTTTTATTGTAAATATTTGAAATATTGTTGAATAATTTTGAAATTTGAATGTTATTATTGAATTCTGTAGAATTATAAGTTTTTGGGTGTATATTTGAATTGTTATAACTGTTGTTTTCAAAATAGGTTGTATTCTCCCTGATTTCGTTATTGGGTATTAAATTAGAAGGAAATGAATATAATTATTTCCTTGGTTGCTTTCAAAAAATTCAACTGTTCGAGAAAGAATAATTTTTTTATTAGTTATATCAAAAATTTTATATGCAGAAGGATTTTGATTATATTCAAGGAAGATATGAAGAGTGTTATCAAATTTACTACGAAATATTTTGGTATAAAAAAGAATACTCTTAAACCAAATACCTTGAGTATGGAATAATCAAATTTTGATTTATAAAGAATTTCATAAAGAATTTTATATTTGATTCCTTTATGAGGGAGTAAATTATGAATGAAATTAGCAGTATTGATTGCAATCTTCCCAAAAATGATGGCTTAATTTTGCATCGTTTAGGAGAACTTATGTTGCGTTAATTAAAGTGCCATTTAAACGCTCAACACGTCCATTTTGTTGAGGGTTGTACGGTATAGAAAATTAGTGTTGAATACCGTATTGTAAACAAAATTTATTAAAGTTACTATTTTTGAATCCTAGTCCATTGTCTGAGCGTATATATTTAATTCTTGTATATTATTAATTTTTAATTTTATTAAACAAATAATAAAATAAAGAATATGTAACACTTTTGTTGTTTAAGAAAAGGACACAACTGAAGCGAGAAAAGTCATCGAGTATGGTAAAAAGATATGAATTAAGTCAATGTGAATGAGTTCGAATATATATTTTGATTTATTCAATGCTGGCTTATAGGGTTTATTTTTTAATTTTGAACTACCGCATAGGGAACATTTTGCAGGAATATTAATTTTTAATAATTGTTTTTAATATTATATTTATTCTTAATCATTCCTTTTGTCTTTTCTACTTCAGAAGGAATTCCGGCTATTAATATGTCATCTACATAAACAGCTAACATACACTCAATATTATTATTCATATTAAATTTAACGTATATACATGGATCACTTTTCAATTTTGTAAAATTTATTTTTAATAACTCTTCATTTAATTTATTGTTCCATTCCTTATCTGATTGCTTCAGCCCATAAAGTGCTTTTTTTAATTTCCAAAAATACCTTTTAACAAATAAAGGATGCCCTTCTAGAATATTCATATAAATATTTTCATTTAACTTAGCGTTTAAATATGCTGAATTTATATTTATTTGTTTTATAATAAAGTTTTTCCGTACGGCTATTGCTGTGATGATTCTAATAGAGTCATGTTTAAGTGTAGGAGAAAAGGTATCTTTATAGTCTATGCCATATATTTGGGTGAATCCTCTTGCCACAAGTCTTGCTTTTCGTTTTGCAATATTCCCATTAGAATCCCTTTTGTATTTAAAGATCCATCTTGAAGATATGATATTTGCATTTTCTGGTATTCTCTGAATGACTTTGTAAACGTTCATGTTTTTCATATTTTTCCAATTCATTATTAACGGCTTCCAACCATTTATTCCTATTCTTTAATTTAAATATATCTTTGTAATATAATGGCTCTTGTAATACTGTCTTTTGTTTTTTAATTATGTTACTTTTTTTATTACTTAAGTTTTCAAATTTTCTTTTTTTTTCTTGAGTTGAATCGAATTTAGTGTTATATTCATCAATATTAATATTATTATAATTAATATTATTAAAATTATTTATATTATTATTATTATTATTATTATTATTATTATTGTTATTATTATTATTGTTATAGGTATTATAATTATTATTAATATTATTATTATTATTATTATAGATATTAAAATTATTATTAATGTTATTATTATTATTTTGAAATTTTTGAATAACATTTGGTAAGGAATCATATACATTTTCTCCTATTTTGCAATATGGTAAAAAATTTGAAAATGAATTGCAATTTGAATTAAGATAGATATTTACTGAGTCATTTTCAAAAAACTCAACAGAACGAGAAAAAATAATTTTATTATTTGTTATATCTAAGATTTTATAGCTGGAAGGATTGTTAGTGTAACCTAAGAAGATACCCGGAAGTGCAATGTTATCAAATTTATTTCTGAAAATTTTTGGAACGTAAAAGAATATCTTACATCCAAATACTTTAATATTATCATAGTCTACAGGCTTATTAAAAATAATCTCGAATGGAATTTTATTGTTAATAGTAGAATGAGGAAGGCTAATATATATATAATTAAAAGTATATATTGCTTCTTCCCAAAATCAGTGATTTAATTTTGAATCATTTAAAATAGATTTAGAAGCTAAAATTAGTGTACCATTAAAAAGTTCAGCTCTGCCGTTTTGTTGCATAGTAAACTGGTGGTCTATTCCATTATAAACACCGAAATTATTAAAATGATGATTGGAAAATTCTATTCCGTTGTCGGTACGAATATGTTTAATCTGAGCATTGAAAATATTTTTAATTTTTAAATACAAATTATAAAATTTGTTAAATGTATCACCTTAACTTTCCATAAATATGACCCAGCCATACCTAGAAAAATCATCTAATATGGTGGGGAAAAATTTATTACCATAAATCGATTTATTGATAGGATCAACAAGGTCGTCCATATGAATTAAATCAAAAAGTTTTGATGATATTTTGTTAGATGGTTTGAAAGGCTTATTTTTTAATTTAGAGTTGGAATATGTTTGACATTTATTATGATTTGTAATGTTTGGTAGTTTTGAAAATAGTTTGTCAATGTTGAAGTGGCATAAACATCTATGCCATAAATCATAATTATTTCTCCAAGATGTATGATAAAATTTGAAAGAATTACTGAATTATATTCAATGCTGTATTTGGTAAAACAAACTCTGAAAGTATTGGAATTGTTAGAATCGGTTTTGCATATCCTTACTCCAGAATTGTCATATATAATAACTGACGCTTTGTTATTGATTGATATGAAGATAATTTTTATTATTTGATTTCTTTTATGTTATGCAATTTAGTCTTTTTGTTAGGATTCCATTTGTTTTGATATTCTTTCTTTTATTATGGCCCGGAATTTATTTTTGTTGAGGTTATTAAATCAACAGTCATAAGAATAATGTTCATATTTGTTACATATGGAACATTTACTATTTTTTCTTTTATTGATTGAGAATTTTGGCTTATTAATATTTTTGGACTTGTTAAAATTTTTGAAATTTTTAGAATTTTTAAATTTTGAATGAGAATATCTGGTGATTGGTTTTGATTGTTTAATTTCTTTGTTGTTTGAAAATATGATTTCAGGAATAACATCTTTAACATATTCGTAGCATTTATTCCAATTGGATTTGTACCGTAAGACGTTTATAAACCTTAAATTTTTTGGTAAAGCTCTATTTAGAATACCTGATTTTATAGGATCAGCCATGTCTCCTTCAAGATTTTCAAGGGCGTTGATGGAATTTTGGAGCATAGCTATGAATGTATTTATATCATCATTAATTGAATATTTCATATTGTCGATTTCTTCTTTTAAATCAATTTTTTGCTGTTCTTCACTTTTAGTATAAGATTTTCGAAGGATGTTCCATATTTGGAAAGAGGTTTTATTGCAACCTTGAATTATCCTTTTTGTGTTATTACCTAGACTATTGGTAATAATCCACTTGACTAAGATCTTGATTAGAAGTGTCCTTAACATAAACCAAAGAATCATCGAATTTATTAGGAATATAGTCATCTATTTTATCTTTAACATCGCGTTTTCTTAACAGTTTCACTTTCTCTTTGCTAACATATATATCTAGTTTATTTATGCACAGTAGGTAAAGTATACTTATTCTCCATTCCATATAATTTTCAGGTGTTAATTCTATTATTCTATTGAAATTTTCAAAGTAATTAAAAGTAATACCATTTGGTATTTGAGAATGATTATTATTAATGTTTAAATTTTAAATTTTTTTTATACGATTTAAGATTGAAAATATTTATGATTTAAGGTATTTATATTAAATTAATTAAAAGTAATTTATTATTGTTATTGTTTATTTATTTAATTATAATTACTTTAAATTATGTTTTAATCACATTTGTGAATTTTATAGGATAAATAGATTATAATTAATGATTTTTATATGAATTTTATTTTTAGTAAATGAAATATTTAAAATATATTGCTAAATATTTTCAGTTCATATTAAATTTATAATGTATGGCTAACTATTTTCAGCTCATATTAAATTTGTAATATATGGCTGTTTATAAATATAATTATTATAACAATAATCATACCGATGAATGGGATATTGCTATCCAAGATGAACTCAAAAATTAATATGATAATAATACAATGACTTTTGTTGAAAAATTACCAAGAGGAAAGCGACCAATTTCTACAAGATGGGTTTTTGCCATTAAAAAGGATGTAAATAATAAAATTATTAAAAGAAAAACTGGACTTGTTGCAGGAGGTTTTGCTCAAAGATACGGCATTGATTATAAGCTTACATATAGTCCAACCTTAAACATTGATTGTATAAAATTACTTCTCGCTTTTGCTACTCAATTTCAATGGACTGTTTACCAATTAGATTTTAAATCTGCCTACCTAAATACCGTCTTAGACAAAGAAATTTACACCGAAATTACATACGGCGATGAAAACTACGGTAAAGATTATTGGGTACTAAATAAGGCATTGGATGGTCTCAAACAATCAGGCCGCCAATGGAATAAAACCATTACAAAATTTTTAACTGAAAACAAAATTCATCAATCCACCACTGATCCATATGTTTTCTTCAAAAGGCAAAAGGATAAACTAACTTGTATCATAGGACTTTATGTTGATGATATGCTGATTATAGGTGAAAATTTCGAAATAGTTAGAATTGTTTCAAAAATTAAAGATAACTTTAAAGTATCAAAATGTGGATTTACTAATTTCATATTAGGAATCAAAATAGAAAGAGAAAATAATAACATTTATATCTCACAAGAAGTATTCATTGATGATCTGTTATATAAATATGATATAAATAATAAAAAGAAAATAAAATCACCATGTGCAGGAAATGAAAATAATGAAGATAAGGAACCTGTTGTCAAAATAAAATTCAAAAGTATTATTGGATCTTTAATTTATCTTGCAAGATGTACACTTCTAAACATTGCGTTTGCTGTTAATTTTGTTGCTAGGAAATCAGAAAATCCAACTCAAGCCGATTGGAAAAAAGCTATTAAAATATTAAAATACTTAAATGGAACAAAAAATTAGAAAATAAGATGACGGTAAAGGTAAAATAAATGCACATACAGATTCAGATGATAGAAAATCTACTTCAGGACACATTATCTTAATAGGTACAAATCCTATTTCTTGGTTTTCTAAGCTGAATATTTAATGTATTAAGAAAGTATTACAAATTAAAAATTTACTTTATGAATTATTTGGAGAAACTGAAATTATAGATATATACACAGATAATGAAGTGAGCAAAAGTGGCATTGAAGCAGGTCATTTAAACCCAAAACTTAGACATATTAATGTTAGCTACCATTTCAACAATGAAAATATATTAAATAAAAATGGTCAATTAAAATATATTAATACAAATGATATGCTGGCAGATCCATTAACCAAAAACCTTAATGGAAACAAAATAACTAATTTTACCAATAAAATTTTTATAAAAAATAATTTAATTTGGGGGGGAGTGCTAACTTTATTAATATAAAGTTACATTCTAGCTTAAGTTTAATAAAATATTAATTAAAATATATTAAATACATTGTAATTACAAATTAAATATAAATTAATATGTATCTAGAACAAGTCACAATTAAATATAAAACATGTAATTTTCTCTGTACTTTAAATCTTCGTTAACCATTTATTTATATTCGATAAATAATAAATTTATATTAATAAACAACCTTTTAATAATTTAATTTTAAATTTATTTATTTATTATAGTTTTATTTATTTATTTTTTATTTATTTAGTTATATATTTAAATTATATAAATTATTTATTTGTTTTATTATTAATTTATTTATTTATTAAGTTTTTAAAAAAATTTTTGCGAAATGAAACTTTTCCGAAATTGTTAAAAGATAAAAATAATAACATAGTTATATTTAATTTATATTAACTAATTATAATTAATTTGTCTATATTAAATAATATTATATGTAATATAAAAGAGAATGTAATTATCTAAATAAAAAAAACTTTTTAACTTATAATAAAATATATGACATTAAAAGACTTCATAAATAATAAATATAATATCTTTTAATAGATTAAGAGTCTCAATCTCACTGATTGAGCATGAATAAAAGCTAAGTAAAAATTTCATCATAGCATACCTTATATTTACTATTTTATATTGATAGCGTACTAATTATTAATAAATTTTAATATATTATTTAATAATATAAATATTATTACAATTGAATATATCGATATAAGAATTATTGAAGAAAGGATAAAAATATATGTGAACCCTTGTAAATACTAACTAACAGTATATGGAAATATTAAAAACTAAGTAAAACTATAAAACATTTATATAAAATAATATAATTATAAAATAAAATATAATATTAACTTTTTTATTTTCAATTATAATCTATAATATAAAAAATTAAATAAAGAAAATTAACTCAATAAATCACTCAATAATAACAAATAAATAAATATATAATTATACCATTGATCCTTCATGTTATTGCATGAAGGATCAATGACATAATTAATGCAATATATAAACATATAATATTCATTAGTCATTTTAAATTAATATAACAATAATAACATCACAATTAAAATTAATATTATTATTATTTACTAATTTATAAAAAATGTGAAATTAAATAAAAGGAATAAAAGGAATAAAAGGAATAGTCAACCATCTTTAAATGAATTGAACAAGCATAGTATTAATTAAGTTAAAAAAGGAATATGATAATATAATTCCTTTTATTGAGTTGAAATAATATAGTCAACCAATTTTATTTAATTATAAGATAATAAAGTTTGAAATTACCCTATAAATAAGAACAATATTGACTAATATATTAATCAATCAATAGTACAAAATAATTACAATATGAAAATAAATTAATACGAAGATAATAGTAGAAATTAATTAAATTTTTATAATTCATTGAATTCTCAAATCTCCTCAAGGAGAAAAATAATAATAAAGTAAATTATATTAATATCAGATCAAAAACTTAAATATTAAATCAATAATATAATTAAAGCCCTCATGATCAATAAATAATATCAATTGCTTAAATATTGGCTATTCAAATATTAATAATAAATATTTAATATAAATGGCATAATAATATTTAACCAATACAATTAGAATCATTATTAAAATAAAAATTAGAATATAAAATTTTAATCAAATAAAACCAACAATTTCGATGTTTAAAAATATAAATATAATATTTTAATTATTCTCATTCTTATATTTACAATTTAAATTCAGAAACATACATATGTTTACATATAATTAAAACATAAATATAAATAGTATGACTAAATTCAACATAATATAATTAAATTAATACAATTCATTTTTAAAATAAATATAATAAAAATCTGATATTGCACAAATTCAACAAATAAAATATTTAAATTAACAAATCTGAAATGAGAACCAGAAATAATCAAGACATAGTGATTGAAAAAAACAAAGTTACTCGAAGAGGAATAAACTTTAGCTACTCAGAAAGCTTTAGTAAAACCACTGAGCTAACTACCGAGAATTATCCAGAATGGAAAAGAAAGATTCTATATTTACTATCAATAAACAAATTAACTAGGTACGTCATGAAGCCTATCGTAAACAAATTAAGAAAGAAGGATATTAAAGATGACTTGTCCAATTACATTGAGGATGAATTAGATGAAACATTTGTATACGGCAAAGGTACAAGTGATGTTGATATAGACAACGACATCACTATAAAATGGATAATAATGAATAGCCTAGGAGAAGAATCTCAAAAATTAGTTGAAGGAAACGAAAAAACTGGATTTATAATGTGGAACATTCTTAAAGGAACATTTACAATAAGTATTTGATAAAGAAAGTTAAAATTAAAAGAAAAGATAGAAAATGCCAAATTTAATATGGACTATGATATTAATATTTTTGAATTAATTCATATGGATCTCACTGGTCCTATCACAAAATCACTTATAATAATAAATATATACTATCAATCTTTGATGATCATTCGAGGTATAGATGGGTCCTTTTCATTAAAAACAAAAGTGACACTTTTGAAAACTTTTATAATTTGTTTTCAAAAATTAAAAATATCTTTTATACTAGAATTAAATTTATACGTTCTGATAATATCACGGAATTTAAAAATGCTAAATTTTATGATTTTTGTAATACGTATGATATACAACAACAATTCGCTATTCCTTATAATCCATAATAGAATGGTAGAATTGAAAGATTTAATGGAACTATTATAAGCATAGATAATGTTCTTCTTAACGATGTAAAACTCAGTAGACAATTCTGGGAGGATGCAGTTGCAAAAGCTAATATAAGTGTTCCGTTAAAACGTTCGGCTCTACCACTTTGCTGCGGATTATAAGGGATGGTGAATTGGTGTTCGATTCCTTTATAATCACAGAAAATATTGAAATTGTAATTGGAGAATTCCATCCTATTGTCAGTTCTAATATATTGAATATTAATGTTGAAAATATTTTTTTATATTTAAATACCGACTATAAAATTTATTGTAGGTGTCGTTCTTATTTTCCATAAACAAGACCTAATATGGTGAGAAAATCATCTAATATGGTGAGAAAATATTTGTTTCCGTACATAGATTTATTGATGGAATCAACAAGATCCATATGTATTAATTTGAAAGGTTTAGCTGAAATTTTAGTGGAAGGATTGAAAGGTTTATTTTTAAGTTTTGAATTTGAGCATATTTGGCAATTATTATGTTTTGAAGTATTTGGTAATATTGATATTATTTTATCAATATTGAAATGACACAATCGTCTATTCCATAAATTATGATTGTTTGACCATGATAAATGATTAATATTAAAAGAAACACCTGGGTTGCTTATGTGTGATTTATTTTCATTACTGTATTTTGTAAACCAAATTCTGAAGGTAATAGAATTATTGGAATCAATTTTGCATATTCTGGTACTGGAATTGTGTAAATTAATGCAGAAGATTTATCGTTAATAGAGGTGAAAACAATTTTATATTTTTGTTTAGCTAAAGAGCTAACTGAAATTAAATTTTTATAGATATCTGGAGAGAAAAACACGTTGTTTAAGTTCACTTATTGGGTGTTAATGTAACCAGAAAAATCTCCGACAAAGTTTGCAATGACTATCTTGCAGTTAACTAGAGAAATTATTTCATGACATGGCTTGATACTTGTTAGTAATCTTAAATCAGAGCAAATATGGATGGTAGCACTGGAATAAAGAATCCAATTTATTATTATTGAATGGGTTTTTGTTTTTGATAATTTGGTTTGACATTTCCTCTGAATTTAGCTGAATATCATCTGGCAAAGTATAGTCGTGGTTGAATATGCTTTCTGTATAATTATTTTCAATATGATTATTATGAAAGTATTTATTTTTAATATTTGAATTCCATTTTGATTTGATGTATTTTCTTTTATTAGTGATTCTGTATTTATTTTTATTATTATTTTTGTACCAGCTGTTATGGAAGTAATAACTATTAATTGCAAAAAGAACATCTTCCATTTTTTCTTTTTTATTCTTTTGAAATTTTGGTTTATTTATATATTTAGATTTATATATGTTCTTGAAACCGTTAGTTTTTTAATATTTGCGCTGAGGATATCACTTGTAATTGGTTTTGATTTTTGGGTTTCTTTGCAATTTGAGAATATAATTTCTGCTATTACATCTTTCACATATATGCAACACTTAATCCAGTATGATTTATAACGAAAAGCAATTATCCGGAATGTAGCTATCTAAAACGTTTTCTAAATTTTTTAATTCTTTCTTGACTTACGTACATTTCCAGATTATTTATACTTAAAAGATAAAGAATATTTGTTCTCCATTCCAGGTAGTTTTCTGTTGATTGTAACGAATCCTAAAATTGGTAGACTCGGGGTTGACACGTATAGAATTAAAATCAAGCAGGGGGGGACGGGTATTACCCTGCTTTGATTTTAAATAAAAAAAATTTCTTTTTATTAAAATTTATTTATTATTTATTAATATTAAAATTTATTTTTTTTAAAGTACATATATTTAATTTTTAAGAAATATTTACAATATTTATATTTTTTTATAAATTTAAAGTATAATTATTTGTTTATAATTTAAGTAATTTTATAGAATTATTGAATTAATTTTATATCAATAATTCATTTTTGTTTTAATTTTTATAAATATAATAATATAATATTCAAATATAATTTAATTAAAAATAATTATAAAATAAATATATAGAAAATAGTTTTTACTATTTTCTTTGATATTTTTAAGTTAAATAAATTGCTTTTAAAGATTAATATAATAAATTTAATAATCTTTAATTATTTTAAATAATACTTGTAATTATTTTCAAAAATAAAATAAAATTTTTATAATATTTAATTAATAAATTTGATAATATTTAGATAATAAATTTTTATAATAATTAATAATTTTTAATAATAATTTTTTAATAATAAATTTAATTAATAATCTTAATAATTTTATAATAATATTTAATAGTTATAATAAATAAATTTTTATAATAATATTTAATAATTTTAATAATTAATATTAATAGTTTATAATAATTTTTATAATAATATTTAATTAATAATTTTAATAATTTAGTATCTTAAAAGTGTAATTTTAATATTTACAATTGTATTTTAATATATACATATATTTAATAATATAACAATAAAGTAATTAATTAAAATTGATTTACATTATTTACAAGTTAAAATTAATTTATATCAAAATAAATTAAATTTTATTATTAAGTTTAGGTTATCAAGAATATAGGAAAGTACAATTTAGTAAAGAATTATTAATAACAAAATAAAGGTTATTAATTCATTCTTTACCAAAATTGATACGGGCTGGGGTTGAAACACTAAGATATTCAAAACTAAAAAAATAAATATTAACACATAACTATAAAAATAAATTTGGAAACAAGAAAAAAAAATTAAATTTTAAAATATTCTTTATTTAAATTTAAAATTAAAATTATTTGTTCCAAGTATTAAAAAGAAAGAAATTTATTCTTCTTTTTATACTTTTAATACATTTTATTTATTATTAATATATTCTTTATAAAAAAACTATTATAACTATTTTATTTTAATTTTTAACTATTATTTTAAATTATTTTTTAAAAAAATAACATTTATTAAATTAAAATATAAAAATTAATTTAGAGATTGTATCACGAAGGGCATTCCGGGCGGTAGCTTCTTCTTGATATTGTTTTTCAGAGAGAGAATTATACAGAATTGATATTTTCTGTATTTTAGATCATTTTTATTATTGGAATTCTTCTGTATTTTAGTTCATTTTTATTTTAATAAAGATTTAATTTATTTTTGATTTTTGTTTTATTTTTAGTTTATTTCAAAGGTTTAGAAAATATTATACAGAAACTTATAATTCTGTATTTTATATCAAATATTTATTGAAATAGGTTTTTATTATTCTTAATATAAAAATAAGAATTAGTAATGATTTAAATATTATATAATTTTTAATAAGAATATTTAGTAATAATTTTTATTATATTTAATATTAATAAAATATTTAATAATTATTTTTATTAGATTTGATATTAATAAAAGATTTTAATAAGAATATTTAATAATAATTTTTATTATATTTGATATTAATAAAAGATTTTAATAAGAATATTTAATAATAATTTTTATTAGATTTGATATTAATAAAAGAATATTTGATAAATTAAATTTAGATCTATAATAATATTCCTTATGGAATATGGTATACAAGGGAAATAAGTGTATGATCTATCTTTCAGCTTTAAATAAGTAATAAAGTCACATGTTACTACATGCGTTTTCCATAACATAAAATAAATTAAAAATTAATTAAATAAATATTAAAAGATAATTAACATAGATTTATACAAGACGATAGATTATAATACATTTAAGTAATCATTAAATATAAATAAACAAATACACATAAATATAAATAAATACTATAAATAAATAAATTAAATAATAGTTAAATTATGAGTGCAGTCAACACTCCCCCTCAAATAATATTTTTAGATAAAAATGTTGTTTGTAAATTTTTGTATCTTTGGTCCATTTGAGTCCTTGGTTAATATGTCCGCTAGCATGTTTTCAGTATCAATATATTCTAATTTTACTTTCTTCTTTACAATATTGTCCCTGTTGAAATGATATCTTACACTTATATGCTTTAATTTTGTATTTATTTCTCCGTTCTCCATTATTTTCTTACTTGCTTGATTATCTGTAAAGATTTTAACAGTTATCCATTTGTTTAAAATTTCTTTTATTATATTTCTAATTCATAATATTTTCTTTATATTTTCGGAAGTGCTTCAGCAGTAGACGTAGCAACACTTGTTTGTCTCTTAGACAACCAGCATATCGGACTTGTTCCCATTAGTATTATTCCTCCTGAGGTAGATCTTCTATCTTCCAAACAGCCGGCAAAGTCAGAGTCGGTATATGCAACAAGCTCCCCCTTTCCATTATATTCTATCTTAAATTCTTTGGTACTGTTAATATATTTTAGAATATTTATTATTTTGTTCCAATCCGATATAGTTGGATTTTCACATTTTCTTGAAGCTTTATTTACAGCGAAAGCTATGTCAGGTCTAGTACATTTCGAAAGGTGTATTAAGGAACCTATTGCGCTTTTGTAGATTGTTTTATCGAAAGGTTTATTGTTTTCTGATATTTTATTATCACCAGTACATGGTGTTTTTCTTTTCTTTGTATTATCAATATTAAATTTATATAACATATTATTTATAAAATTTTTCTGTGAAATAATATATGAATTATTTTCTTTCTTTACTTCAATTCCTAATATGTATTCAATTAGATCACATTTAGATATTTTAAATTTTGATTTTATTTTATTTATTATTTGTTTAATGTATTCGTTTTCTCCAGCGATGACCATGTCGTCCACGTATAAGCCGATAATGCATTTTGTTATATTATTTTTTGTAAATTTGAAAATACATTGTTCGGATTTAATTTGAATGAACTTATTTTTTATTAGAAATTTTCTAATGGTATTATACCAATGTCTACCAGATTGCTTAAGGCCATACAAAGCTTTGTTGAGCTTCCAATATCCCCGCCCAAAGTGCGTATCGCCTTTAGGAATAGTAGTATAAATATCTTTATCAAGCGGAGCATTAAGGTAAGCGGCCTTTATATCTAGCTGGAAAATATTCCACTTAAGAGCAGCAGAAATAGCGAATATTAATTTAAGACCATCAATGTTTAGAGTAGGAGAATAAGTTAATTCATAATCGATTCCCCATTTTTGTTTAAATCCGCCAGCAACTAAACGAGCTTTATATTTATAAATATTATTATTTGAATCACGTTTAGTGTTGAAAACCCATTTTGTGGTAATGATGTTTTTGTTTTTAGGTACATTTTTAACAAAAGTCATAATATTATTAGAATAAAGGTTATTAAGTTCATCATTAATAGCCTCAATCCAGTTATTTTTGTCTTCACTGTTTATTGCTTCTTCATATGTATTAGGAATGTGACAAAATATAGAAGCAATAATAATGTCGTTGATTTGATCTAGTTTTCTACGAGAACTAATATTAGTAGGTGCAGTCTCTTTATATTTTGGACTAAGTGGTCTTTTATAGATGTTGTCATATTCTGTAATGGCTACAATGTCATCCATAATTTCATATTTATTAAAATCAATAACACTTGATGCATCTATAAGAGATTTGTGGGCATAATTTTCTTTGTTTACTATATTATTGTTGTTAAATTTATTATTTATTTAGTTATTATTAGTAAGTGAAATTTCGTCTGTTTTTTGAGAAATTTGGTTGGTTGAAGAATCGGTTATTAAAGGTAAATTCTGATTAATATTATATGGAAGAGTTATATTTTTAAGATTTTCCATTACCGTATTTTTATTATCTGAAGGAATATTATTGATATCTATTGTAGGAGTGGAGAAATTATAGTTTTTCTTCATAGAGTCGCTGGATTTTGAATATTGTTGAATTAATTCATTATTTTTCGATAAAAAAATTTTATTAATTAAATTTTGATCATTTTTTGGTAAATTTTTGATATTCATTGATTTATTTGAATTATTAATAGATTTATGTGAATCATTATTGTTGTCATATGTTATATGTGATTCATTAGTGTTATTTGAAATTATTGAATTATTTGAAAATTTTTTGATATGATATGAATGTGATTTTGCTTCAGCCAATAGATTTTCTTGAAAATTTTCATCATTTTTTGAAAAATTTTTATTATTAAAATTTTTTTTAATATTATTATTATTTATTGTAAAATTCTCTAAATTTTGGCTTGATTTTTCATTATTTAAAAATATTTTATTTTTATCAAAATTTTCAAATTCGGTTATTTTTCCTTTTCCTTTGTTCCTGCTGGAAGTTGAGGCGGCATAAGCAGGATTTTCTGGTTTATATTTTTCAATAATACTAGAATTAAAATTGGTATTAGTATTATTTCTAAAATTTTTATTATAATTTTTATTTATTATTTCTAAATTTCTATTTATCTTATTTAAATAATTATTTTCAGAATTATTTTTGTCAACATTGTTGAAATTGAATTTCAATTTAAATTCACAATTATTTTTATTTTTAATTTCAGGATTAATTTTTGAATTAATTTCAACATCTTTATTTAAATTATGGTTATTTTTCTGGTTTATATCTTTATTACCAAAATCTTGGTTTTCTTCATTTAACGATATATTATTGACATGCTTATTTTTAATGTAATTACTTTTATGTTCTGTATTAGTAGTCCTTTCATTATTAATATTTTCATTTAAAATGTTTTCTTCATTTAAGATGTTTCTTCCATTAAAATTATTTTCATTGTTTATATTATTATCTTCATTTATATTATTATCATCATTTACATTATTATCTTCATTTATAATATTATCTTCTGGATTCCTATCTTTTCTATTGTTGTCTTTCATAAATGAGAAGTAAGAGTCTTTATAATTGCTTGTTTCGTATTTGTGTTTACTAGGCTCTTCTTCAACGAATTCTACATCGTTAGTATAATGCATTTTATTATTTTCAATGTCCATGATAATATATGAATATTTTTTATCATCAAATCCCAAGAATACGCCCTTCTTAGCATTTGGTAAAAATTTTGATTTGTGTTGTGTATCATCCCTGTAATAACACACACAACCAAAAGTTTTTAAATGTTTTAACTCTACCTTTTTGTTGTAAAATACATCATTGGGTATTAAAAATTTATTTCCTGAATGGGGAATTAAGTTATATATGTAGCATGCCTGTTTTATAGCAAAATTCAAAAAGTTTTCTGATAATTCTGCCCAATATAGAAGAGTTTTAGCTGAATTTCTAAGAGTTCTGTTTATTCTTTCAGCTTTTCCATTAATTTCAGGACAACCTGGGGGAGAATAGGTTTTTTCTATTCCATTTTCTTTACAGTATTTATTAACTGTTTTATTTTTAAATTCCTTTCCTCCATCTGATTTAAATATTTTAATATTATATTCTTCAAATTGGTTATTTAAGTACTTGAAGAATTCCACAATTAATTCGGGGGCTTCGGCTTTAGATTTTAAAGTATATATCCATACTTTTCTTGAGAATTCATCCATGAATGTAATAAAGTATTTTTTATTATTGATAGATGAATTGTATGGACCTGAAATGTCTGAATGTATTATTTCTAATATTTTCGTAGCTTTTGGTGTTTTTCCTCCGTGTGATTTCCTTGACATTTTAGCTACTTTACATTCTATGCATTTAGGAGTTTTTATTTGGTGTAAATTTAGATATTTGTTTATGTTTTCTAGGTAATAATGACCTAGTCTTCTATGCCAAATTTCAAGGCTTTTTTCATCAACTTCGTTTAAAGCCATAATATTTTTATCTTTTTCTTCAATGTTTTTATTAATCTTGTAAGTATTTACTAAGAATTGATTATCATTTGTAGAATAATAAGTTCCTATATATACATTATTTGGACCCCATAAGTTAAATCTACCACGTGTATAATCATCAGTGTCAATAATGACTCTATATCCTATTTTGGCCAGTTCCATTCCACTAATAATATTTTTAGTTGCAGATTTTGAATATAATACCCTGTCTAGTGGTACATATATTCCATTAATGTAACATTCGTAAGTACCATATCCTTCGAAGCTACACATTGTCCCATTGGCACATCTTAACTTTATTTTGCAGTGAATAAAATTATTTAGCAAATTAAAATCATTAGTTATATGTTCTCCAGCACCAGTATCATATAACCATTCACTAGTCTTATCATTTTCTTCATAATAATTAATGTTGTTTACATATAATTCCTTTTTTTATTAGGAATTGTTATTTCCTTTGGAATAATAAAACTGTCATTCACGTATTCAATTAATCCAGAAAATTTAACCTTATTGTTAATGTTTATTTCTTCTTGTTTTTTTATCAGTGCCCTTGCGTCTTCAAAATCAAAATTATCGTCATAACTACTGGCACTGTCTGGATCAGAAATTTTACTTATTAAATGTAAAGACTTTTTTGGATAATCATTTAATGTGGTCTTTACTTGAAGCTTTTCTTGCCTCCCTTTATTATGATTTGACTTCGTCTTCATATTATATATGCAGTTTCTGGTAGAGTGTCCTTTAACTTCACAAATGTAGCAATATGATTTATTATTATTGTCTTTGTTACTATTATCTTTATTATTATTGTTATATTGGTTACCATTTTGCTTTCCTCTTTTCTTAGAGTTAGAGCTTTTGTTATTATGGTTGTTGTGTTCATTTTTCTTTGAGGAATTACTAGTTCTTCTTCCTCTACTGATAAAATCTAGATCCATTGGATCATCTTTTTCAATGGTTTTGTTATCTTCCCAATTTTCTAAGTAAGATTTTGCATAAATAAAACTTTTGAGATTATTAATATATACATTAGGGTAACTATTCAAATTAATTTGAATGATATTTTTATAATCATCCTGTAGTACGTTATAGAGATATTTTAATTTTTCCTTATCAGTGATCTCCACATGTTGTTCTTCCATATCATCGAAAGTTTCTTTCATAAGTTCTAGCTTTTCGATGATTTGATTTCTATCTCTGGCTTTAATACTTCTTAACCTTTTAAGCCAGTATTCCATATCAGCATTTGAATTTCCATATTTTGATTTGAGTCTTTCCATTATACGGAAACCATTATTAAGTCTGCTGATTTCTCTTAAAACAGAATCATCGACATTCTTACTGATCATGAGTATCATGTCAGCATCGATCCTTTCTGCTTCCTCAACTAATCTGATATGATTAAGAGGATTACCAAAAAAGTTAGTTAGCTGAGTATTGATATCAACGTCATTGTTTCGATTAACCTCAGCATTATTGTTTCGAATAGGTGCGGCAGGAGCTTGCGGCAACATTTTGGTAATTAATTTAGTAATTACCTTGTTGATAACATCGTTGACATTGGGGTTGTAATTAAAACCTACATCATTAAGTTTTCCAACGACGTCGACTTCCATGAATTCCTTAATACCTTGACGTTTAGCGGCATTGTCAATAAGGAATTTCCACTCATTAAAGTTGGATTTTCCATGGAGGCGTTGGTCCTTAGCTAAGTTAAAGTCTTGCATGATTTCGAAGCGGTGAAGCGTATTAATTAAGTACTTTTAGTAATAAATGATATGAGTCAACTGAGACTCTTAATCTGTTAGCTTTATTAAATTTAGATCTATAATAATATTCCTTATGGAATATGGTATACAAGGGAAATAAGTGTATGATCTATCTTTCAGCTTTAAATAAGTAATAAAGTCACATGTTACTACATGCGTTTTCCATAACATAAAATAAATTAAAAATTAATTAAATAAATATTAAAAGATAATTAACATAGATTTATACAAGACGATAGATCATAATACATTAAGTAATCATTAAATATAAATAAATAAATACACATAAATATAAATAAATACTATAAATAAATAAATTAAATATATAGTTAAATTATGAGTGCAGTCAACAATTATTATTATTATTATTATTATTAGAATAGGAAATTTATAACATGTGATTTATATATTAGTATAGATTTATGTATTCATGTATAAAATAATCTATGAAATAAATTTATGTAATGATGACTCTTTTAAAATATAAAATATTAAATAAAATAAATAAATAAATTATATTAAACTTTATTATCTTTTGAGTTACTACAGGAGAAAGTCGGTTGACAGATTAAGAGTCTCAAACAAATCTTGAGAGAATAATATTATTAATTAATACAAAATGAATAAAAAAAAATCATTAATTGTTCCAAAAGGAACATCTAATTACATCTCCGAATATGCCAAGGAAAATAAAATTAAAGACATAGATGTGGATGATCCGAAGAAAAAAGAAGACCTAGAACACCTGATGAAAAATGCTACCGCCAGGTCTTTGATACTTCATTCTATTACTCAAGAAATCCACAAAAAGGTTGCTGGGATATTATCAGCAAAAGATATAATGGATAAATTAAAAAAGTATTTTGGAGGAGACAAGAATGGCACATCATACTGGATATCTAGGCTTAATTTGTTATCTACCAGTAAAGAAGAGAAAATTATGGAAATTCTTGACCAAATGAGGGATATTTTTAAAGTTATGGATAGCTCCCAGCTTAAAATCAGTGATGAAGAAAAAATCAAATATCTTTATAATGCCTTTCCGGAAGACTACATGGGAAAATTTATTTTGGAACAAAACGAAACTTTTGACTCTCTTTATAACAAAATTGATGCCGACCTGAAGAAAAGATCTTATATTAAAGTTTGGAATTATGATAACAGAGATGATGATCCCATGGAAATAGACCAAGTAAGAAAAATAAACATCAAAAATAAAAACAATTATAAAAATAATAAATATTGCTCTATTTGTGAAAAAACTAATCATAGTATAAAGGAGTGTTGGTACAACTTAAAAAATAAAACTAGCAAATTTACACAAATGTTAAATAAGTGTTCAAATGATAAAATAATAATTATTTTAATAAAGTAAAAATAACAAATATAAAGATAACTATAGTAAAAACTATAAAAACAATAATAAAAAGAATATAAATTCACCGGAAATATTTCTAAACACGACATTAACAATTATTATAATTCTGATGTAGATTTTGAAGATATAAAATTCATGTTCCTTGAGGATAAACAAGAGTTAAATAATAATAATAATAAATATAACAAATTACATGTATTTCAAAAAATAAACTTAAATAAAGATAAATATTTTAAATTTTATATAAATTATATGTGCATTTTTAAAAATTCTGGTGTTTTATTGATAAATAAATATAATATATCTAGTTGGTTATATGATTCTGGTGCTGGAGAACATCTAACCAATGATAAAAGTTTGTTAATAAATTATAAAGAAGAGAAATGTATTTTAAAATGCCCAAGTAACTCTTCTTGCGTTTTTGAAGGTTATGGTGAATTCCATTTTTTTATTAATAGTCAAGAAATCGTTTTAAAACATGTATTATATTCCAAAGAAGTTTCTAGGAATATTATTAGTGGCATTGAACTTGCCAAAATAGACATTAAAGCTTTAACTGAAAGGTCTGATAATAGAGTTAAACTGACCTTAATGGATAAAAATAATAATACTATCGGAACTTTTCACTCTAATAATAATAACGAAATTTTAAACACTGCTATACATAATGATAAAACAAAACAAAATATTAAAATTATATCTTTAATATAAATAAATTAAATCATGATAGTAAATTAATATGGCGCAGAAGACTTGGCCATTATTATATTGAAAACATAGATGATTATTTAAATTTACATAATATTAAAGAACCATTATGTACTAACTGTAAAATATCTAAAGTGAAAAGAAAACCTTATAATAAAGAAATGCCAAAAGCAAATGATATTCTTGAGGTTATTCATTCTGATATCATTGGTCCCATAAATGATTCTATTAATGGAATGAGATTTGTTATAACGTTTATTGATGAAAAATCTCATAAAAGTTGGATTTTCCTTATGAAAAGGAAAAGCGAAGCCATTAATATCATCATTAAATTTTTAAAATATTTAAATAATTTATTTAATGACAAAAAAGTCTAAATTTTTAAATCTGACAATGCCAGAGAATATAAAAACAAAAGAATTATTTCTTTTTGTGAAGATAATGACATTGCAAAAATTTATTCGCCACCTTATAACCCAGAAAACAATGGAATAGCGGAGAGATTTAACCAAACCTTAATTTCATGTACCAAAACTCTGCTTTCCTGGAGTAAACTATCAGAAAATTTCTGGGACTACGCAATTGCTTGTGGAAACTATTTATACAATAAAACTCCTCATCAAATTTCTAATAACAATATTCCTGATGAATATTTTTACAACCGCAAAGTTAAATTAGACCATTTAAGAACCTTTGGTTGTATAGCTTTTTACAAAATTTATGATCAAAACAAAAACAAATTTCATTCTAACTCTAATAAAGGAATTTTTCTTGGATTTGCAGAAAAAACTCATAGTTATTTAATTATGGATTTCAATAATTATAATCTACGTTCTGTCAGAGAAATATTTTGCATTGAAGATGAACCTGCAAATATTTTTTTATCTAATTCAGCTGCAAATAAAAATGATTACCTAACATTTTTAAAATTTGACTTTAATTTCAGCAAATATTCTACAATCAATAAAGATTTTTATTTCCCAAATAATAATGGAAATAATTCAGATATTAATAAAAATAACTCAAAAATAATGAAAATAATTCAGAAAACAATAAAAATATTTCAGATATTACACCTATAAATAATGACAATATCAACACTAAACAAAATAATAATAATGATATTATTAAAGAAAAAAATAATTTTGACAGTAGAGTTAACAATAAAAAAGACAATAATATCAACATTATCTTTAATAATAATGGAGATAGCGACGACAATTTCTACTCAGTTGATGATAATGAAGAAGATAATTTTTCAAAAAATGATGAAAAAAATATTTTAATAATAAAAATTTGAACGATGATGGAACACAAAATAATAATAATTTAAATTCAGAAAATTTTAATATAAGCAACCAAAATAATAATAATAATTTAAATTATGACGATTCTATTAATATGAATCAAAATAATAATAGATTAAGTTCAAAAATTAATATTTATCATAAAAACCTTAATAAACCAAAATTGAATATTCAAAATAATAAAGATTTAAGTTCACTAAATAATAATATATTATTTAATAATCAAAATATTAATAATGAAAATAATTTATATTCAAATTCAAATAATTTAATTTTTAACAATAGAATAAATGAAAATCAAAATAATTTTAATTTAATCTCTAATAATTATGATTTAAATAATAATAATAATTCTTCAAGTTCTTCAAACATTTAATATAATAATCAAAATCATGTTAATAAAAATTTAATTAATGAAAGTTTAAATAATTTTGATGATATTAATTATACTCAAAATAATTTTAATAATAATTTATTCAATAAAAATTTAATTAATAATGAAACCTTAAATAATAATCAAACTGACCTAAATAATACGAATAATATGAATATTGATGTAAATAATAATAATATCATACTACGCAATAATTATATAGATAATATACCAAATAATCATAATGATCATATAATAAATAAATTAAATTTTAATATCAATTCAAATTTCATTCAAATGAATAAAATATTAATATATACGAGAACAAAACTATTGAAAATGAAAATAATAACAATAATATTATAAACAAAAATAAACAAATCCCTCTCAAAGGCCACAGAACTTTAATTATAAATAATAAAAGTCCAGAGAAGATTACACAAAATTGTTCAAAAATAAGACATTCTTAATAAAAATAAATTCTATAAACCTAATAAAAATCCTTTTATTAATTCTCATACTTCTCTATTCAAAAGAAAAATATACAAAAAACATTATTATAATAATAAACATAAACATTACAAAGTTTTAAATAAAAATAGTAGTAATTCAAATACTTTAAATACTAATGATTTTTCAAATAAATTTATTGCTAATATAATTACAAATATTCCATTAAATTATTATGAAGCAATAAATTGTAAAGACCACTTAAAATGGGAAAAGGCAATTAATGTTGAATTAAATAATTTATATAACAATAAAATTTTTCATTTGTCAAATTTGTTCCCAAAAAAAAAAAATTTAATTTCAACAAAGTGGGTATTTACTAACAAAATTGGTCTGGACAATAAAGTTGTCAAAAGAAAGGCTCGTGTAGTGGCTAGAAGATTTAAACAACGAAAAAGTATCGATTTTGACTTAACTTACTCCCCTACATTAAATATCGATGAATTAAAATTAATTATTGCTTTAGCTTCTAAATTTAAATGGAATATGATTCAATTAGATAAAAGCTGTATATTTAAATGTACATTTAGATAAGGACATATATACTACTATTTCGCCAGGTGATCCTAATTTTGGAAAAGGATATTGGAAGTTGAATAAAGCCTTATATGGACTTAAGCAATCCGGACGTCAGTGGAACATTACTATCACAAAATTTTTGGTTAACAATGATTATCATCAACTCATTTCGGAAAAATGTATTTTTAAAAGAATAATTAAAAATAAGCTATTGGGCATTATTGGTTTATACGTTGATGATATGGTAATTACTGGTGAAGATAAAGAAATTAAAAAAATAGTTAATATTATTAAAAATAATTTTAAACTATCAAAAGTTGAACCAATTAATTATATTTTAGGTATTAAAATTGATAAAGAAGATAATAAATATTATATTTCTCAAGAAGGTTTTATAGTAAAATTATTAGAAACATTTAATTTAAAGTACACAAGAAAAACAAATACTCCATGTGTATGAGATAATACTAAAGGAGAAAACAAAAAACAATTTGACGTAACAATAATATAGATATAAGATTTTTTTTTTGAGTTAGAATATTTTGCTTTCTTCATATTAATCGATGTTGTATTTCAACATTTCCGTTTTCATGTTCATAAGGTATATTTTCATAAGCATCTGTATAAACCATGAAAGGTTCTATATCACGATTTCTAATATTTCTGTCAGAATCTAAATTTAAATCTTCGGTTTCATCAGGTACATTTCCTTCATTACCAAAGGAAATATAACCATGTTCATCAACAGGTAATTCGCCATTTCTGATAGCTTGAACTTCTTCACAAATATCAGGATTTTGTTCTTCATTTTGATTTTCTCTTTCATTAAGAGCATTTTCAATATTATTTCTAATTCTATTCCTCCAAGCTCTTTGTATTCTTATTGCTTTATTACGTCTTGTAAGATTGTTAATTCTTTCAATTCTTCTTCTTTCAAGAACGTTTCTCCAAGCTCTTTGAATAGTTCTAGCCTGGTTATTTTGAGTTAATCTGTTTATTCGTGAATTTCTTATTGATGTTCTTAACCTATCTATTTCAGCATGTAAATTTTCAGATCTAGTAGGACCTCCACTGGAGTCAATCTATGGTAATCATTCTTCACCATACTGGATGATTATTCAAGATATGGATGGGTCCTCTTCCTAAAAAACAAAAGCAATACATTTCAACAATTTTATAAATGATTCATTAAAACTAACAATCAATACAACATCAGAATTAAATTAATAAGACCAGACAATTGTACAGAATTTACAAACAACAATTTCAATCAATAATTCTCCACTTATGGCATCATACACCAAAAATTGTACCTTATAACCCCCAATCAAACGGACGTGCCAAAAGATTTAATGGTACCTTTATTACTGCTGCTAAAGCAATGATGAATGACGCTAAACTGAGTCATCAATTTTGGGAAGATGATGTAAACACCACGAATTACATCCATAACATTATATCCCAAAAAGGAAATAAAATAAAAGTTCCATATGAAATCTTATTCAAATCTGAAGTTAATTATAATAATCTACATGTATTTGGCAGCAGAGTATTTTTTTACATTCCAAAATACTTTAGGAATAAATATGACAACAATTCTTTATCCGGAATATTTCTTGGATACTCTGAATATCCCCCAGGGTACAATATTTTAGATACTTCCAATAATAAAATTGTGCTTTCAAGAACTGTCGTATTTTTTGAACATATTCTTGGAAATCACTTTTTAAATAATTGCCCATCTACCATTTCAAATTTCATAAATTTTACCCTCTTTCACCAAATCAGTGGGAATAACTCTTACTTCAATAACAATGGTTATGACGAAACTACAAATAATGAATTCACATTACCAAACAGCAACTCCCATTCATATAACCCAAATCAAATTTATAGTCAGCACAATGAAAATATCTATAAAATAAGTTAAGTATAACATTAATATAAACACTACCACCAAAAGAAAATTTAACAGAAACAAAAATATAGACAAAAATACTAATGAAAATAACTAAGATATCATTAATAATAATAATAATTGCAATAATAACAGTAATAATAATTATAACAATAGCAATAATTATAATAATAATAATGATAAAGATAATTTTAATAGTAATAATAATGATAAAAATAATTATAGTAATAATGATGATAATGATAATAATAGCAATAATAACAGTAATTACAATAAAGATAATAACAATTATAAAAACAGAAATAATAATAATACTAACTTTAATAACGATAATAATAACTACACCAGTAAAAATATATATATATCAATAATAAGAACAACTTATCAAATGCAAACAATAATAAAGAAAATATTATCAACAATACCATAACGTATAAAACTAATTATAAAATAAATAAAAAATAATAACCAAAAATGAAAATTGACAATACTAATATAAAATCAAATCAAATAAAAAACAAAAGTTAAACATTAAATTTGTTGAATCTATTACCTACAAAAATATTTTCAATTGTTACGATAAAATAGAATGATTAACGGCTGTTAATGAAGAACTAAACAATATGAAAAAATTAAATATATATACAACAGTTATATACTATTACATAAAAATAATATTATATCATCGAAATGGATATTCAAATATAAGAAAGATTCCGAAGGAAGAATTACAAAAAGAAAAGCACGTCTGGTAGCTCGTTATTTCTCCAAAAATACAGTATTGATTTTAAAGAAACTTTCTCATCAACCTTGAAACATGTACTGAAGAAGTTTATATGAAACCACCTGAGGGACATCCAAATTATAATAATAATTTTTGGAAACTAAACAAAGCAATATATGGACTTAAGCAGATCAGCATAGAATGGAATAATGAACTAAATAATTTCCTTATAAATTAGGATTTAAACAACTAGTAAGCGAACCTTGTCTCTATAATAAAAAGAAACAATCAAAACAGTATTAATTGTATACTTTGAGGAGTGCATGTAGATGACATATTAATAGCAGATAAAAGTAAAGAAATAAATAATACAAAAAATAAAATAAAAAATAAATTCGAAATAAAAGAAATTGGAGATGTTGATTTTGTGATAATATAAAATTTATAAAATATGAAAATGGTTATATATTAAATCAAAGTAGATATTTAACTGTTTATTTGATAAGTATAATATTTCAGAATTAGCTCCTTTGAAGAATATGAAACCATTAGAAAATAAGAAGTTAAGAAAACAAAAAATTGATGAAACATTATATCGGGGAACCATAGAAAGTCTCTTAAATTTAGCAATATGCACCAGACCTGACATCATTTTTGCTGTTAGTAAGACTACCAGAAAATCGAAGGTACCAACCATGGAAGATTGAGAGAATGTCAGAAGAATATTCATATACTTAAAAGGCACCATGAATTTTGGTTTAAAATTTTCAGAAAAGACATCCATAAAAGCATTCATAGACGCAGACTATGCTGGAGACGAAGAAAATAGAAGATCAACTACATGATTCATTGTATGTATGGGTGAAACGCCTACAAGCTGGTACTCTAAACTCCAGCATTGCGTGTCAATATTAACCGCTGAAGTGGAATATTATAGCCTCAGCGAATGCTGTAAACATTGTATATTGTATCTAAACATATTAAAAGAATTAGACTATAACATCACATAGATAATTGTACACGTTCATAATAAATTAACCATTTACGATAGCAAGAATCAATTAATCAATCCAAAAACTAAACACATAGATATCAGATTTCATTATGTAAGAGAATTAATAAAAGAAAATAAAATTAAACTTTACTACATTAAATCTGAAAGTAATTTGGCAGACGGATTTACGATATTCCTAAATAATACGCTCATGAACAAATTTAAAAATGCTATGCTTTATAATATCTACAATTTATAAATCACATATTAAACTTAAACTAGGTTAAATTTGAGGGGGAATATCAGAAAGAAACAAATTAAAAAAGTATATCATTTAAGAAAATATAACTTATATTAATTGATGACCAATAATATTTTTGTATTTAATAATAATATAATAAAATAAAAATATAAAACGAGTAATTTTGTATCTGAAAAATATGTTAGTATATATATAATGAAGATATAATAAATAATATTATAAAATAACTATATTTCATATTATTGCGTTTAAAAATTTCTTCTATATATATATCATAAGAATATTATTATATATAACTTAAATATTCTTATTTATTTTAAAGTTTATATCAAAAATATATAATTATCTCTATATATTATAATATAATGAAATAGTTGTAGTTATTTTAATTATAATTAAATATATATATAGTTGATATTATTTATATATCAATCATAATTTAATTATCCTAAACGACGTCCTATACATTCCAAAGTTCAAAAGAAGCTTATTGTCAATAAATAGTCTTAGTCAAAAACACTATAAGACTATATTCCACAGAGAAAATAATCAAAACCTCGTAACGATATTCAATAAGAAAGGGAATAAAATATGCACAGTTGTGGCTAACTCAGTCAAAGTCCATAGAATGTGGACATCAAGAAATAAATTCAATTTCAAAAGTAATATTAACAAAATTTGCAATAGTTTAACGAAAACCGATGACAAAATGCAGAATTGGCATAGAAGAATGGCACAATTTTATATAGAAAAATTAAAGAATAAATTAAAAGACATTGAAATAAAAGATTCATATTAAATCTATGCCAGCTCCAAGTTACAAAACAAACCGTACTTCACTTATAACAAACGTGCCTTCGAAGTTTGAGTTAATACACATGGACACAGTAACCATCGATAAACCATCCATGTATAAAAATAAATGCATTTTAACTATCCTAGATGATTATACAATATATGGAGGGGTTTTATTCACCAAGAAAAAATTTTCAATATATTCCTCAAATGGTACAAGAAAATTAAAAACATATTCAATAAAAACAATAAGTACATCAAAACGGACAATGGAAAAGAATTCAAAAGTTCAAGCTTTGAAACTCTGTAATAACAAAGGCATTATACAACAATTCACTGTCCCATTTAACTCACAAAAAGACGGCCGTTCCAACAGGTTCAACAAAACAATTATTAATTCAACAAAGGTCATGCTAAAGGAAGCCAAACTTAATGGGCAATTATGGGAAACAGTCAGTACTGCAAATTATATACATAACAGGATACCTCATAATGGTATTAACCAACAAGTTCCTTATGATATATAATTGTAAAAATGAGACAATCAATCCAAAATCAAAGTACATAGATATCATATACCATCATATAAGAAATTTAATTAGAGAAAGCAAAATAGAACTCAAGTATATAAAATCCCAAGACAACCTAGCAGACAGTTTTACTAAATATCTAAATAACACGTTGATGACAAAATTTAGAAATAACATATTGACAAAGTTTTAATAGAATATTAAACTTTAGGGAGAATGTTAAGAATAATAATTAAAGTTTAATATTATTTAGTATAGTTATAAATTATTTATATAATATTTATAATTTGATACATAAATAATAAGACTTGAATGAATAAATTATTAATTAAGAGTATAATTTTAACAAATGCATTTCATGTATTTGTTAAAATCATTTTTTAGTCCTTGTGTTACTATATTTGATTTATACTATACAATTGCGTTTAATAATAATACCATTAATAAAATAGTATCTTTTATTAATAAAATTTATCATTAAAATTTTAAAGATATTCTTTACGTTGTAGCTGGTTTAATAAGTGTATTTGAGTTATTAATAATTTTTATTAATATTTTATTATTTTATAAATGCAATATTATTTCTACCAAAGAAAAACAAAACAAGAATAATAATAATATTAATTATATTGTAAAGTATTAATAATATATAATTATAAATAAATATAATAAATAAGAATATTATATATTTTAATAAGAATAATATAAAATATTATATTAATTATATAAATTTTAATATTTTAAAATAAGAAGTACAATTTAATATTTATGAAATATATATAAGAAATATTATATAATATAAATAAAATATAAATAATATATAATAATATATAATGTATAATAATATATATTATTATAATAAATTTAATATCTGAATTTATAAATATTCAAATATAAAAATATGTTGCTACACATATTTGCTTTATATCAAAAATTTTCCTGCTAGAATTGAACTTAATTTCGATAGAAATTAGTGAAATTAAATTAATAATAATTTAAATTATTAAATTTTTATTAATTTATGTCGAATGCCAAAATTAGTGATATGCGGGACTTTTATGTGCTACTAATTTTTAATAGTATCGTTATATTTAATTAACCTTTATTAATATATTTTAATTTATAAAACCCAATTAACCAAGAGTCTTCTTTAAACTACCATCAAGAAGAGTAGTTATTATAAATCTTTATAATAATTTAGCAAATATTAATAATAATAAATATACATTTAAAATATAATAAATCGAAGTATAATATAATATATAATAAATATATATTAAAAATAATAAATATAATAAATATAACTATATAATTCTTAAAAATGAAATATGAATAATAAAGTTAAATATATAAGAATATAATTATATAATAAATATGAATATAATAAATAATATCAACTATATATATATTTAATTATAATTAAAATAACTAAAACTATTTCATTATATTATAATATATAGATAATATATAGAAGTATTATGTATTTTTAATATAAAATTTAAAATAAATAAGAATATTTTAAGTTATATATATAATAATATTCTTATTATATATATATTTAGAAGAAATTAACTATTTAATTTAATATATTTAATATATTTAATATATTTCATATTATAATGAATAATATATATATAAATATTGAATAATATATGAATAAGAAATTATTTCAAATATTATTATTGACAAAAGAGATATAAATTTAATGTTTATTAATTATTATTAAATATACAAATATGTTGCTACACATATTTGTTTTATATCATTAGTATGTAAAAATTTCATAATAATGATTATAATTATCCAATAGTATTCTTAATATTTTACTATAAATAACTCATGTAATTATTAAAATAAAATCAGTAACTTTAATAAAATTAATAAAAAAATTTAATAATATATATTAAATTTAATAATAAAAAAATGAAAATTTCGAAATATTTTCATAATAAAGTTTTAATAATCAATTCTCTTTATATATAATATATAAAATTAAGTTTAAGATCTTGAAATTTTGAAATCTCATTCATTAAAAGGTAATATATTTTTAATATGGAGGTTTCTTTCTAATTTTGTACCGTCCATAACATTCCTTAATTGAACTGTATTCCAAGATATGTCCCTAATTATATAGGGACCAAGGAAATACAGTTCAAGTTTAGTCTGTTGGTGATCTCTAATTTTTACTAAATCACAAATTTTAAAAAATTTCCTTATTTTTCATACTTTGTTTATCCTGTCTTTTGCCACTAGTTTATGGTTCCAATTATTTTTTTTGCAGATTGTTTTACCCATTTGGCATGCTCAATAAATCTTTCCATTAAAATTTCTTCTTTCGATAGATTAATATCTTCTAACATTTAATTTCTTAAGTTAATATTCATCGGTAGCAATTCTTTTCTTCCTTACAGTAATTCAAAACTAGAGTAACCAGAAACAGTAGATTTACTTGTCTTAAGTACCCATAAAGCTAGAGATAGTAAAATATCCCAATTTTTATTGTTATAAGAGAAATTTCTTAAAAGTTTTCCAATTTCTTTATTTCTATTTCTACTAAACCATTAGATTCAGGATGATGTATATTAACAAAATGGATATATACGTCATAAAGATCTAAAAATATTTTTGTATAATCTGAAGTAAATTGAACTCTATTATATGTTACAATAATTTGGGGTGTACCATGTCTAATGAAAACTTCCACTAAGAAATTAGTTAACGAAAGTGAACAAAATATTGTTAACGGAAGTGAACAGAATATTGCTATTAAAAAGAGAATTAGAATACAGACATTAGTAATTGACAAGTCTTCAAGAACAACTCTAGATAATGCATCAGCAATCAAATTAGCTTTACCAGGATGATAAACAATATCAACTTGAAGTTTACTAAATTTATCACACCATTGTTGATATTTAAGAGTATTCGACTCACAACTTTTAATAATAGAAACTAAAGGTTTATAATCAATATATAGAATAGTTTTGAAAGTATTACCTAAAATATAATGTTCAAATTGGACTAAGCAATAATAATTAGAGGTTCCTTCAAGTTCAGTTGTGGTATGATAGTTCTCAGATTTTTTAAACTTCTACTAAAAAAATAAATATCACAAATACAAGCGGTATTATAATTCATTTGAACAATTCTAAAAGGACCAATGTAAAAGGGGTCTAACTTTCTTCTTGAGAAATTTCTAACTAAAACTAAGTCCCCTGGTTCAAAAACAGTATTCATAGATTTTTGTTGTTTTCTTCTATTTTCCCATAATTTATTAGCATTATCAATATTAGCAGTGGCTTCCATAATCCATTTATGATGAGTTGTAAATTTTCTAATTAAATATTCATCAAAGGTTTCATTTATATTTCTATCATTATATGCAATTGTTAATTCGAATGGTTGTAGATCAGTTCTACCATATAAGAGTTCAAAACTAGAAAATTTTGTAACTTCACTTTTGCAAGTTCTTAAGGCCCATAAAGCAACTGGAAGAATTTCATCCCAATTCTTTTCTGTTCCTCCAAGTAGTCTAATATATTTTATAATTTCTCTATTTCTATTTTCAACTTGGCCATTACTTTCAGGATGGTAAGTACTGATGTAATGAACATAAACATTATATAAATCTAAAAATCCTTTTGTAGCATTGGAAGTAAATTGCGGACCATTATCAGTGATTAAAATTTCAGGAATGCCATGTCGAGAAAATACATTAGTAAGAAACTTAATAACGTCTTTAGATTCAATTGTAGGAAATGGTTCGGCTTCTACCCATTTTGTAAAATAATCAACTAAAACAATTATGTATTTATTATTTGATTTAGTGATAGGTAAGGGTCCTATAATGTCTAAACCAACTCGAGTAAAGGGTAAACCTGGTTTAGTAGCAAATGATTCAGTACCTCTATTAATTGGTTGTGGTCTGTTCATTTGACAATCATGGCAAGTTTTAACAAGTAATTCTACATCTTTGGACATGTTTTCCCAATAATATTTCCTTTTAAGTCTATCGTATGTTTTATAATAGCCTTCATGTCCAACACTATGCGCAGCTAATAATAGTTCTATTTTCTCTTCCTTGTTTTCGACAAATTTACGAATATTTTCTCCGTCTTTAAAATATTTAATATTATCTATAATAATTATTTTCTTTTTCAAATATTCTTTAATAGCAATACTATTATTTAATTCTTCAACCACATTCTCATTGTTAGGAACTGTTTCAACAGATTCATTTACGTCTAATATTTTCAAATTATTTATTTAACTTTTGATTAATAGATTTTAATCCATTCTTCTTTGTCGGTTAACTTGTACGTATATATCGTCATAATGAAGTGGTTCTCTTAATGTAATATTTGATTTGTGCTTTTTTGAATGGTTTGTATTCAAAGCTGTATAATGGATGTTTTTCTTTTTGTTTAATTGTTTTTTCGCTTAGTATGATGTTAATTTTTTTTTTAGATTTATCTTCAAATTTTAATAATGTTTGTTTTAGTGTGAATGAATCGTATTATTTACTTATTTACTTCATTGTTAAACGTTGAAATCAGAAGTATTATCACGAATGGTTTTGGTTTTGTTTGTTTTTTTTTGTTTTTTTTTTATAGTTCTTTAATTAGTATCATCATATTTTGATCGGTGGACTGAGTTAGGACTTAATGATTCATTATTAATAGGAATATTGATTACATTATTTTGATGATTGTTTTTTTTTTTTTTTTTTTTTTTGTTGAATTGATAAAATTGGAATTTGTAAATTCATTATTAATGGAAATAACGTTAAAAGTGTTATTTTGATAATAATTAGGATTCCTCCTAAATTCAGAATTAGGGATAAAAATTCGTAATGTTTTGCGAAATTTGTGGGTAATAAGAATTTCCAAGGAATTTAAAATTTCTAGAAAGAATAAATTTTATTGTTTAAAATGTCTAAAGTCTTATATCCGGTAGGATTGTACGACTATCCAAGAAAAAATACCAAAGGGAGAAGTTATTATCAAACGTTGACCTAAAAGCTTTAGGTATAAAGAAGTAGAACTTACAAAAAAAACTCTAATGTTCAAGTTAGTTTACCTTTGTCTTCTTTAATACTTCTAAAGATATTTTATTTTATGTTACCTTTATGTGGTAAAGGGTATCATTATTAGTTTATTATTAAACGAGTTGTATATTGTTACATTTTGGTTTACTATTATTATTATTATTGTCAAAAAAATAATTTTATATTTTTGTTGAGTCATTTTTCTAAAGCAATAACAAATTTTTTCTGTAAATCTGGTGAATAATATACGTCTTTAATTATTATTATGTTATTATTAATATATCCAATAAATGTTCCCGATAAGGTTTGCATTCAGCATTTGGTTATTGGTTTGGTAAATTTTTTCTTTACACGTTCTTAACTTGATTAGAATATTAATCTATTGATAATAGTAATAGTAGCTCAGGAGTCTAGGACCCAAGGAATTAGTTGCTAATGTTAATTAAAGCTCGTAAATTTAAGACCCAAGGAATTCGTTTTTTGTTGATTAAATTATCTTGATTGTATTAATTGTCTGAATAATTAACATCTGATATGTATTTATCATTATAATTACGATTGAACGAATCTTGGAATATGCTATCGTAATTATCTTTAGGAAGGAAATTTTTGTTAATTTCTATTTTTATTTATGTATTTTCTTATAGTCGGTCTTTTTGGATTTCATTTTTTTTAAAATGATTTTGTTTCCTTCTTCTATACTGGAAAAAATAATGGCTTTTTTTTTCTGCAGTAGTTAGTTACACCTACCGTTTCTTGTTGTTTTTTTTGGGGTTGTTTCTGGTGATGTTATTTTGGTTTTATTATTTAATCTTATTTGACTATTATTTTCCATTGAAAATAAATTTTTTTTACTATAATATGTTCTGGAGTTGAATACAGTAAAAATATAAATATTAATAATAATTAACAATTTATTAAATTTATTAAATACAATCAGTAATAAAGAAAATATGATCTACAACACCATAATGCATAAAATAGTATGGGTACTGGTGTGTTTGAATTAAAAAATATAAAAAAAAATTAAAGTATATAAACTAATTAAAGAATTACAATATAAGATTAAATGTTGTCTCATCGAAATGGTCATTCAGATATAAAAAAGAAAGATTACCGAAGGAAAGATTTCAAAAAATAAAAAAAAAAAAAGGAAAACCATGTCTGAAAGCTTGAGGATTCACTCAAAAATTTTGAATGACATAAACTTTAAAAAAAACTTTCTCAACAACTTTGAAACAGTACTCCTTTAGAATATTCACTGCTTTTGCTCATAAAAAAAATATTTTAATTTTTTTTTTTAAAATAAAACAAATTAATATCAAATACTTCTTATCTAAATACAAACCTCACTGAAGTTTATATGTAATCACCGGCACCATCTAATTCAAGTTTTTATATATACATATTATATTATAAAAGTGTTTACAGAACAGAGAAAAGAAATACCTTCTAAAAAAAAAAAAATAAGTTGCTGATTCTCCAAAATTATTAAATGGTCTTCATTTTAGATTACCAATATCACGTCATCATTAGAGTAACAAAATCAAGAAATGTAATTAAATAATAAATCCTCACAAATTCAAAATCAAAATCAAAATGCAAAATGAAAAATGAAAAACATATTATTAATATATAAATAGAAAAAAAAATAATTTAATTAAATATTATTCATCTGTTTCTTCTAATAATTCAAATTTATCTTAAAAAAAATATCAAAAATAAATGCCATTAATTCAATTGGCATAACAAAATTAATTATAAATAATTTAAATAATAATCAATGTTTTCTCAGAAGGTTTAGTCGACTCTAATTGTTCACAAAAAATAAAAAAAATTCAGTGAAAATTCAAAAGGTTCCCCTTTCTTCTTCCCGTATCTTCTAATTCTATATTATTAATATAAGAATGATCAATATTATTAATATAAGAATGGAGAGCTCGCTCCACCACCTATAATGATTGAATTACTATTACTAGTTTAAATAATGGATTACCTCATTCTCAACAACAAAAAAAAAACGATCAATCAACAACATCAATAAAGTAAAATAGTCTCAAGAAATAACTGCCACTTAAAATACTTAAAATAATAGATACTGTTAGCGTAATGGAACATAAAAGATATATAACAAAATACAATTATTTAATATAAAAAGAAAAAAAATGGATTGATCGATTCTATGAAACTAATATTGTAATATATAACATATCTATAGATATATACTATATTAATTAAAATGTAAATGGCAGTAAAATTCAATAAAAAAAAGTTATAAACTTTCTATTTATAAGGGGGAATGTTTATCAAGTTAATTAAATCTAATAAAATACAATTATTAAAGTTCTACAAAATCTTTATAACAGCTTTTTGATTTCGTAATTAAAATAAGATTTCTAACAACACTGAAAACAAGAGATGATAAATCTATTTAACTCAATTATTTAAACTAATAAAATTTTATAAAATTTATTTATACTAATATAATTCATCGATATTACCATTCAAACAACAACAACAACAACAACAAAAAAAAAAAAAAAAAAAAAAAAAAAATATTGATAATGAATTTCGAGAAATCAATAAATAAAAAATCATTTGTTATAATCCAAATTTATCTTTTAATTAACCTAATAAAATCCAGAAAAAAAAAAGATTCATATATTGAAGATACAATATGAATCATGTTAAACATTCAAAACACCTTACTCCAACTATATCAAAATCCCATATTAGCTAAAATTAAAAAAAAAATTAGAACAACTACTTTATAATAATCTATTCAATTCTAACTAGTTTATGAAGTTAGACTTGAAGGGGAATGTTAGAAATATAAATATTCAAGTTTTGTACTTTTATAATATTAAGGAGTTTTGTAATACATTTTTTTTAAATATTATAAAGTTGATGACTAATAATATATATTTGTTTAATCTTAATAAAAATAACTCTAAATATCTTAAAAAAAGATAAATTTCTTTAACTGCAACTCATTATCAATACAAGAAACTAGATTCTTATTTCTAAAGTTTTTTTAATATTATTTTTTTTATATTATTTTCATTTAGGAAATTCTTACTCTATTTATATCTCTATAATATAATATGTTGTTATTAATAAATAAATATCATTGTATAAGTACATACATATTACATTAATATAAATAATGGGTAAAGTATTTTCTAATATTTATTATAATAGAATTATCGATATTATTATATTTAGAAATTTAGAAACTTTAAATTAAAAATTTTTTTTTTCATTTCTAATTTATAATTTTTGAAATTTTGAAATTTTGAAATTTTGAAAAATAGAATAAAATTAATTATTACTTATTTATGTATAAATTAAATGTTGTAATAACATAAAGATGAGTAATATTTTGCTATTTTAACAGTAAACATTGTAATGAATGTTGAAATTTATTATTATTATTATTATTATTATTATTAGATTTTTAACAAAATCAAACAATTATTTTAGCCAATTTTTTTATAATGATTTGAATCATAAAAATTTTTGTAGTAAATTATTTTAAATTTGATATAAATGTACTATTAGAATATTTTTTAAAAAGCTAAGGCCATTAATATAGGTAAATAAAGTTTATAAAAACAAGAAAATTTCTATAAATTTATTTATTGTGTATTACTATGTTAAGTGTTGTACGAATTGAGCTTTAATAGCAGGGCTTATTTCTAAAAGATTAAGAGTCTCAAGAAAGGAACATTAAAACATAATTTATAAATATTAATAAAAATAAAAAGGAATATTAATAAAAATGGACAGAATAATCCTCAAGAAAAGAAACTATAAAATATGGAGTAATTTAATAATGAGTGAATTGGAGGAAGCTAACCTTGAACATGCAATTACTCTAAATCTTAGTGATAATACAACAGAAGGTACTACAGAAGGCATTACTGAAGGAATTTTGAATGTTAATACTATATCAGCTAAAGAAGACTCAAAACCAAAAAGGATCATACATATTCATTTGAGTGAAGTAACATGGGAATAAGTAGAGGATATTGACACAGTTTATGAACTTTGGGAATATCTTAAAGTATACTATTGTGAAACTGATGATGAAAATATAAAAAAATATAAAAAGGTTCTTGAAGACTAGTATATAAAGGAGAAGATGTCAGATTGTTTATTGTTGACTATGAGAATCTTTGGAATAAATATGTTAAGGCAGTAAAAAGTGTAGATCCATTAAACAAAGAGACAAAGCAATCCAATAAATTATATTACCTCCGCAACAGTTTCAAACAACATTATCAGAATATTTATGAAAGACTTACATATGCTGTTGTTAAAGAAGAAGATATGATAGTTATAAAACAAATGATTGAGTTATCATTAAATGAAAAGAAAACAAATGATATAAAAAATGAAAAGAACAAACTGGAAATAAAACATTTTATTTCTCATTACGATGCACAACCAGTTTATTGAAAGAAGTGCCACCTTTGTGGATCAATAGATTATCTTATTAACCAATGCAGTTTAAGAGATACTTATAACAACTGGAAAAGAACTGGACAAAAAAAACTAAAAGAAAAAGAAAAATCCTTCAACATAGAAGAAAACTACAATGTTGATACTAATGAGGAGGATCCAAGCAATAACAATTCTTTTTAATTGAATGGGTGATTGATTCAGGGACCACTCAAACTATAGTTATTAACCCTGAAATTTTAAAAAATAAAGAATTAAAAAACAGAATAATCAATTTTCTTAATAATAAAAGTAATAAGTCTAACATTTCTGGTAAATTAAAGATCAAAATAGGACCAGAGATAATAAGTATAGATGATGCTATTTTATTTAAGAATGGAAGAAGGAATTTATTATCTATAATAGACTTGTTAGATAATAATATTAGCTGTTTATTCTACAATCAAAACAATAAAAAATATTTAAAATTATTCAAAGATAATATCAACCAATTGAAAATAAACAAAGTCATAGATATTATCGAAATCGATAATGGTTTATTTAAATTTTTAACTAACTCTAAAATAATAATAAAATAGTAAGTACGAATAAAAACAAAAAGATAATTGAAAATTATTTAGTAGAACCTGCCAATGATAAATTGAAAAAATTTATATGGCATAATAGGTTTTTACATTATGACATAAAATATTTACAAAATAAAATTAAAAACATCAATGTTTCATTAAAAACGTGTAAGGATTGCAATGAGTCTAAAATTAATAAACTGCCTAATAAAGCCAGTAATCTTAGAGCAAAATCCAGAGGAGACTTAATTTATAGTGACTTACTCGAATTCAATAAAGGTAATAAAGGTATTGAAGGAGTAAATGGTGAAAATTATTCTATCATCTTTGTTGATGATTTTTCAAGAAAAATTTGGATATATAACATTGTGAGCAAAAGAGAAGTTGGTAACATAGTTAATAAATTTTTCAATTATATGAAGAATCATTTTGATTTGGACATCAAATATTTCATAACTAATGGTGCACCAGAATATAGTGCACCATTATTAAAGGAAATATATGACAAACATGGAATCATACACCTTACCACAGCTCCGAAAAATCCTGAGGAACTAGGAAGATCAGAAAGGACTAATATATCTCTCGAAAACTGTATAAAAAAAATACTTAGATATTCAAACCTAAATCTTAAATACTGGCCATATGCCATAAAAAATGCAGTAGATATTAAAAATATAATACCAAATAAAAGTATCAATAATAAAATACCTGACTTAGAATGGTATGGTCCTCACCATAATATCAGGTACGAGAAATTAAGAGCTTTTGGTTGTTTTGCCACCTATGATAGACAAGAAAATACAAATAAACTACATATATTTAAGAAATTCGGAATAAATCAAGGTAGAACAGAAAATGCAGATGCTTATAAAATCCTAGACATACAAAATGGAACCATATATTTAAGAAGAAATGTAGAATTTTATACAATTAAATTTATTAAAACTAAAGATATTAATATATTTAATATTAATAAAGATATAATTTCAGACAACATAGAAGATTTAAATGATGTTGAATTTTATCATGCCTTGAAGATCGTATTGATGAATTTGAAAATAATGAGAATGTAAAAAAGAATAATGAAATTAATATTATTGAAGATAACATTGAAAATAACAATTATAATGAGAATATAAATTCTAATAAAAATGAAAATAGCAATGAAGACAATAATAATGTGGATGATATTATTTCAAGTAGCTAATATGAACCGCTTAATATCAGATTAAATAAAATAATAGAGAATAATGATGAAGAAATTAAAAATAATAAGTGGTACAGAAAGCGACATAGAAAATGATTATAATACATCCAGCAATGAATTAGTACCATTAAATGTCAGAAAAATGAAAAGAAAGAGAGACTCATCCTCTAATGATGAAAATAATCAAAATCATAAACGTATTGAAAAGGACCCAAATATAATAGGTGAAACTAATCATGCTGAAATATGGAATAGTTTGCCAGAAATAAATTCAAAAGAAGTTTTCATTCCTAGTAATATACAAGAAGCACTGAGAAGCAAGTTTAAAAATTATTGGATAATTGCTATCAATGAAGAACTAGAAAACTATGATGCGCATAAAACAACTACAAAAATAAACAAGAATCAAATAAAAAAAAACAGAAAGTTAATAAAATTAAAATGGATTTTTTCTTTAAAAACTGATGAAAATAACAAAGTGTTAAAATTTAAGGCAAGACTAGTGGCCAAAGGATACACGCAAAAGAAAAATATAGATTACTTCGCAACATATTCTCCATCGTTGAAATATGAATCTCTCAGATACCTAATTACCTACTTTGACAGACATCACTGTGACTGCTACCAACTGGATATTAAATAAAGCACTATATGGTCTAAAACAAGCAGGCAGACTTTGGTATAAAGAAATTAATAATACATTAATTAATAAATTAGGATTTAATAAAACATATGCAGATAGTAACATCTATTATAAAATCATTAATGTTAATGAAAAAGTGATCATAGGTCTATACGTAGACGATATGATCGTCATAGTAAACCTTAGTAATATCCAAAACACCATAAAGGAAATAAAATATGTATACAGTGTTTCAAAATCAGAAGAAATAGATAGTATATTAGGGATTAAAATTACAAAAACTAACATAGGAGAATACACTATGAATCAGTCAAAGTATATTATTAATAAATTAAACGAATATGATATTAAAGAAGAGAAAAATAATACATATTAAGAAATAACTGATAGTGATCTAAATAAACAAAAGGTAGATCCCACTAAATATAGATCAGCAATAGGATCACTAATTCACTTAGCAAGATGCACTAGACCAGATATTAGCGAAACAATAAGCAAAACAATGAACTAAAAGGAACAACCCCACTATTAAAGATTGGAAAATGTTATTAAATGTTTTTAAATATTTAAATAAAACTAAGAACTTTTATTTAAGATTTGATGATAAAGAAGACATTATGGCTTACTCAGATGCAAACTTTGGACCAAAAGAAGATGACAATATTGCAAAATCAACTACTGGATACATAATATATATTGGAAGTGCACCAGTATGTTGGAGATCAAAGAAACAAAAATTCACAGCTAGAAGTACCACTAAAGCTAAGTTTAATGCAACTTCAGATCTAATCGAAAAGATCATTTGGATAAATAATTTAAATAAAGAATTAGAAGGAAGAGTTTTATTATGTCAAACATTCTGTGATAACCTTAGCAATATTAAAATATTAACTAATGAAAAAAGAACTAATTTGTCAAGACACTTTGATATAGATTATTCTTATGTAATAGATTATATAAAGGAGGACTTTATCAACATCTCTTATATCAATTCCAACAATATGTTAGCAGATATTCTAACTAAAAGAATCAGGAAGGACTCTTTTAATTACTTTATTGATAACATTTTTTATTATTAATTATTATAAAATTTTATTTTGAGGGGGGTGTTATTTTTTCAAACTAAAATTCCTTCTCTAAAATTAATAATAAATTTTTTTTATATTTGAAATTATAAAGTTATATTAAAAACTTAATTTATTATAAATTTAAATTTAATAATTTCACTTTAAGTATTATATTAAATTGGCTTAGATAAAAAAATTTTTTTCACTTTAATTATTATAATAAATAAAAGGTCCTTCCTATAAAAGATATATATAACAGAAGAAAAAACTATAAAACTAAAATAAAGTGAAACATCATATTTTTTAGCAATAATAAAATAATTATATAATTAATATATATATATATAAAAAATTTATATAAATACATATGAAGTTTCATTTTTTTAAAAAGTAGAGATAGAAAAAAAAAAAAGAAATTCGTTTTTGTAAAATATAACGAGGGAAGTTATATTTATAAAAGAAAAGTATATTTTTAATAAATAAAAAATAAACAAAAGAAAATTTTTATTTTTATGTTATTAAATTTATTATTATATATAATAATAAATTTTTGTATTAAATTTTATATTAAATAAAGTTTTATTAAAAAAAATCTTCTGTACACCATTGAGCTTTAATAACAGGGCTTATTTCTAAAAGATTAAGAGTCTCAAATGACTCATCACTTAATACTTGTAAAAATGGTCGTCACTACTTTTCAGGAAATAACTACTGTGACTAAAAGGATTTTGTTTTAAGGAATAACTAATATGACTATGAAAAAAGCATGGAAGAATCGGTCTGTCTCGCATAGAAATTATTGGATTATGGATTTTATTTATTTTGGTATCTATGGTACATGAATAGGCGATTAACATGTTTTATTTGGACTTTTTCTAGCAAACTAAAGTTAAAACTGAACAAATTTCGATGTTATTATAACATCGAAGTTAGGACTGGATAAGGAAAACTATCTCTTCTGAATTCATAATTATTTTATTTTGAGGGTGGAGTGTTAGATTTTTAACAAAATAAAACAATTATCTTAACCAATTATTTTATAATATTTTGAATCATAAAAATTTTCGTAGTAATGATAAGGTTCAGTTAAGAAATTAACTTTAAACACTTAAAGAGAGGTTTTAAGTATAGCTTTCCTTTAAGATCTTTTTATTTATTTATTACATGTTTATAACTATTTAGCTCTTTGAGCAATTGAACATTTTTTTGTACCATTTATACTTTATCTTAATTATAAATTTTATATTATAACATATGATTTTTACTATGAAATATATAAATTATATTAAGGAGTAAACATCAGGTGTTATAATAATATTCTCTAATAATATTCCTATTCTTAATAAATGTTATAAAATTACTATTTTTCTATATGAATTATAATAAAATATTCCTAAACTCTAATTAATATATTTTTCCTATTTACTATTTATCTATTTGTTTTACATTAATTTCTTACATTTTGTATTCATTAATTTCATGTAATACGTAATTATTATTTACATTTATATTTTATAATTATTTTATGATATTTTTACACATTTTCTTATTTTATTATCATTTCATATCATTTCTCCCTCCTGTAACACAACTTACTCTAAAGTTGTCCTATATTTTTGAACATTTTTAAGATGAGCAGGTCTTTCAAGAACTAAACATGTATCTGGGTCCGCTAATTTTACCGCATTAAAATGTTTTCCAATAACCTTATAAGGGCCTACAAAATATGGATCTAACTTGAATCTACTGAAATTTTGTACTTTTACCAGATCATTTTTCCTAATAGTATTTTGTTTATTATTTCTAAAGTTTTCATTCCTTTCTTCTTCCCATTTCTTATTAGTCTTTTTCATATTTTGGCTTGCTTCTAAAGCCCATTTATAATGATTGCAAAATTTTTCTAATAATTTTTCTTCATTTGTGGCTTGTACATTAGATATTGGTAATGTTGTGGCTAATTCGAATGGTTGTTGGTCAATTCTTCCATATACCAACTCAAAACTGGAATGTTTTGTGGCTGTATTCCTGGAAGTTCTTAGAGCCCATAAAGCAGATGGTAAAACTATATCCCAATCTTTTTCCTTTTGACCTAAAAGGCGTAAATATTTCCCAATTTCCCTATTTCTATTTTCCGTCATTCCAAAAATATTCTTGTTAATTCTGAATTAAATTGTGGACCGTTATCTGTAGTTACTACTTGTAGCGTGCCATGTCTTGCAACCACTCCACATAAGAAATATATTACATCTTTTGAAGTGACAGTAGCCAAAGGCTCTGCTTCTACCCACTTAGTGAAATAATCAACTATCACTATGATATATTGATTATTTCTTTCAGTAATGGGCCAATAATGTCCATGCCTAAATGTATAAAAGGCCCTCAACTGGGGTGGCGTAGCGTTCTGTGGCGTCAACAGATTTATTATTTTTACATAATTGACATTTAGAGCATAATTGAATGGTTGCTTTAACATCATTACTCATACCTTTCCAGTAATAGTGTCGCTTTAATCGTTGGTACGACTTGTCAAAACCCTCATGACCAATCTTGTGGGCTTCTCAGATAAGCTTTATTCTTTCTTCATATTCTTCTACAATTCTTTGGTAAGTTCCATTATCTAATATTTCTTATTATCAATTTCAAATATTTTATCATTGATAAATTTCTTTAAGAATTCAGTGTTTTCTTCATCATTTTCCTCTAAATTTAATGAATTTATTACTGTATCATCATCTATATTAATAATTGTATGGGATACTAAAGGAGTCACATGATCATTCAAAGAATCAAAAATTTTTTTGTAATTTAATGTATTTAAATTTTTTGATGTTTTGACATTTATTATGATAGTTCTCGACATCATACCACATTGCATATACTACGTCTTTACGTATCTGTTTGCTTCCAGAATGGATACTTAAACTCTCTATGATATTATTAAAATCAAGGCTGGTATATTTTGGTTTATTATTATCTAAAATATTCGATAAATTATTAATACAATTCATATCTGAAGCACATGTATCATTCATCAAGCCACTTGCAACATTATATATCATAGTGACTTTATTATTATTTTCTTCAATAGGAAGTAATCTTGAAAGAGAATCAGCCAAAGCATTTTTTTCCCTGGTTCATATTTTACGATAACTTTTAACATGCTTAAATCAATGCACAAACGAGCGTGACGTGCATTGTTTGGTTCTTTATTATTAAATAAACCGACTAAAGGTTTGTGGTCGGTGTATACGATAGTTTCATAAGGATTACCTTCTATATAGAATTTGAATTGTTTAACACAGTAATGAACAGCTGTACCTTCCAAATCTGTTATGCTATAGTTTCTCTCAGCTTTAGATAATGAGCGACTTACAAAGTGGATTGGACGTTCTAATTCACCAGCCACTTGTAGTAGAATGCCACCCAAACCTTTTTTTGATGCATCTGTTCTAATAAAGAATTGTTTAGTATAGTCTGGAAACATTAATATTGAGGTTTTAATTAAACACTCTTTCAAATTATTAAAACTAGTAGTTTCTTCTTTACTAATATTAAAAGTTATACCTTTACGTAATAATTTAGTAAGTGGTGCAGCAACTTGTGCAAATTGATTTATGAATTTACGGTAGTAACCAATTGCACCTAAAAACGACTTGAGTTCTGAAACATTATTAGAAATTACCCAATTTTTTATTGCCATAACCATTTTATCATCGGTTTTAAGTCCTTCCTTAGATATCACGTGACCTAATACATGTACCTTCTCCCTCATAAATTGTCATTTTTCAATGTTAATTTTTAAATTAAATTTTTCGAAAATATCCAGCACTAAAATTAAGTGTTTCACGTGTTCTTCAGGAGTTTTAGAAAAAATTAATACATCATCTATAAAAACATATACACAAACGCCTATCAAGTTAAATAAAATTTTATTCATTTCCCTTTGGAACGTAGCAGGAGCATTACACAGACCAAATGGCATTACCTTGAATACGAAATTGCCATATTTAGTGGTGAAACAGGTTTTATCCACACTGTCATCATCCAATAAAATTTGATGATACCCAGAAAATAGAACCAAAGTAGAAAAAATTTCCGCTCCTCCGAGGTTATCAAATATTTCGTCAATATAAGGCAAGGAATAAGAATCCGGAACTGTAATATCATTAAGTTTTCTATAGTCTACACAAAAATGCCAATCATTAGAATTGTTTTTGGGGACTAATACTACTGGAAATGACCATTCAGATGATGAAGGAATTATTATTCTTTTATTAATCATATCCTTAATATGGTCCTTAATAATGGCCGATTTGACATTATTAGTACGATAATATCGTAGCTTAATAGGGGCAACGCCCTCCTTAATTTTAATATGATGGGGTCCCAAGCTAGAAGGGGTCAAATCATTAGTTGAGGTAGCAATAACTATATGGTCTTCTAAAATAGAGGTGATTAAATCTACATATTTTTCATCCACGTGAACTAACATACAGTCGCTATTAATAAATTCACATGGGGTCATCTTATCCTTAACTTTTGTGGTGTAGCAGTGTAAATTATTATTTTCATTTACATCATCATCAATTTTTTTACAAAGCAAGCAATCTTTTCTGAGTCCAAATCAGAAATAGTATCACACACGTATTGACAAGAGTCTTCATTAATGAAATATAAAGCTTTTAATGGAGGTATTACAAAGAAGTTGTATTGGGCTTGCGTATAGTAACCAACTAAAATATCAAAATAAGCATCATCGTTTTCTATAATTCTAAAGGCGGTTTCGAATTCCAAAAATTCTATTTTTACAGGTAAGAATACTAATTGACCTTGAGAGGGTTCTCCTGTAGAAAGAGCTTGTAATATTCTTCCTTTACTGATACCAGCTGAAACATATTCTCCAGGTAGAGAATTAAAGAATCTGGAGGAAACAATATTAAGGTTACTACCCGAGTCTACAAGTAGTTGACACGTGACATCATCCACCGTGGCTGGAACAATACAATATCATCCTTCCTTACTTCCCTACTTTTACTAATATAATCACAGTCAACATTATTAACCATAATCATTTGTACATCTAAGTTATTAAGGGCACTTACAATATTGGTATTCTTTTCTAATTTTAGCCCCTTAATAAGGTCAGCCCTATATCTAGGACTACCATTTACCAATTGTGATAAAGATATATTACATTTTAAGTTAACTAATATCCTTAATAATATCATAAGGTTCCACATTATTCATTAGACGTAAATTTCGGGGACATTTCTTATTGACATTGGAACCCTTATTACTTTGGTTATTGGTATTGTTATTCGTACTATCTATTATCATATTTGAATTATTAAAATTATTAATATTATTATTATTGTTAGAGTAACTATTTTGTGGCGCATTACTGGTAGACAAATTTGTATCCCTATCAGATGATAAATTAATATTTTCAGTATTTAATACATTTGTACTACTAAAATTATTATTGTTAACATTGTTGATATAATTATGACTACTATTATTAATATTGTCGTTATCATTATACTTATTACTATTATTGTTACTACTTATATTATCATTATTATTATTATTATTATAAGCATTATTATTAATATCATTATTATTATAAATATTATAATTATTTTTATTATTATTATCATTATTAATATTATTATTATTATTATAATTATTATTATTATTGTTCTGAATATTTGTAAAATTATTTTGTGTTTTATTTAATGATTCTTTCTTCTTTAATTTATTTAATTGTGATTTAGGAATAATTAAATTCCTTAAAGATAATATTATCCCCTACATTAGTATTTTGGGTAATATTGTCTCTTGATGTTTCCTCAACATCATGAGATGAATTATCTCGTAAATTGTATTTTTTTTATTAATATTATTCTCCTGAGAATTAGACTTCCTCTTTGCCGCAGCGATAAGTAGCTTATTTGGTTTCTCGGGAGTGTAATAAGGGGCGGTTACTTTATTTTCGGGAGTCCGCAAACTCCCTTTATTTAGTTTTTTTCTTCAAGATTATCTAATTTTTCTAGGAGAGCATTTAATCTCTTCAGTTTGGGACAATCGTATTTCAAGGGTCCCTCTTGTTCACAAATGTAACAGGTCTTTATCCTTAAATTTTTCATTTTATTGGTTAGGTCTTCCATGGTGTTATTTTCTTTGGGAGACTTTACCTTTACTTGTGAAGGAAGAGTTTTAGGTTTAATTATTATCCTATTACTATTGTCTCCACCCTCTTGATATAAGGATCAAAAATTATTAGTCTTCCTTTTGTTTGTTTCATGGTAAATTTCATCATAGAGTTCAGCTTTTTCATAAACCTCCTCTAATGATGAACAACAGGAAGAATGGACTCCTGACCAAATCACAGTTCTTGGTTTCAGAGTTCCCTCGTAGTCATATATAGAAATATATTTCTTATTTCTTCATTTAGTTTCTTATATATTTCTTTAAATCTCTTGTTAAACTCGACTACGGTTTCATTTCTTTCAATAGTCATGTTTTTAATCTCGGATAATAGTTGACTTTGTTTCTTCTCGTGTAACCATTCTGTAAGAAGAAAATTTTCTAACCCCTCCATGGAAAGATTATCAGGATTTTGTGTAACATAGTTGTCAATATATTCCGGAATGTCTCCTGCGGAGGCTAATTTCATACAAAGGACTACATTATTCATATCTGTTTCTTCAAACAATTTCATCCAAGAAGTAATTTGCTTAATCCAAGACTTTACGTTTTTATTGCCAGCACCTAACTTCTGGATGGCGTTTAACATTAACATTTTATCCTTTGAATCAAATGTCATTTTGGACCTAACTATTGTACTTGAATTGTCAGAGTTAAAGGGAGAATTATTAACACTCCTATCTTCAAAGCTTGCGTTTGAATGGCTAGAACTACTAGATGATGAATAACTTTTCTTATGAATAAAGAAATTTTCCATATTAGATGTAACAATATATAAAGCTATATATATTGTTATATTAAATATCTTTTAATAAAATTTTATAATGAATATAACGTGTTAAAAGAATAAATATAAATATATTGAATTATAAAATTAATTATTTGGTTCATATTTAATTTATTATTATTAAATTAGACTAAAACCATAATACTCCACCTCAAATATAATTTTTATTATGAATAAAATTTTTATTTGAAAAATAAAGTATTTTCTTTCCACCTAAATCTTTGGTAAATATATCAGCAAGCATGTTTTGAGAATCAATATATTCTAATTTTATAATTTTCTTTTCAATATAATCTTTACTGAAATGATATTTAATATCAATACATTTTAATTTTGAATTTAATTCCCCATTTTCAATACTTGTCTTACTTGCTAAGTTGTCCGTATAAATTGTAATAGACTTATTAAATTTGAGTAATTCGTATAAAATATTTCTTAACCACAAAATGGTTTTTAAGCATTCAGCAGTACTTACATATTCTGCCTCTGCAGTGGATGTGGCAATTGTAGATTGTTTTTTAGAAAACCAAATTAAAGGTGATTTTCTTAGCATAATTATTAACCCAGAAGTTGATTTTCTATCTACTATATCACCAGCAAAATCAGCATTAGAATATCCAGTAATAGTCCCAATACCATCATAATAATTTATAGTTTATAGTATTGTTTAAATATTTCATAATATTTGTTACGGCTTTCCAGTCGGATACACAGGGATTTTCAGATTTTCTTGCGGCTTTATGTACGGCATATGTAATATCTGGCCTCGTACATTTTGCTAAAAATATTAAAGATCCAATAGCACTTTTATAAATTGTTTTATTAAATGGATCTTTATTTTCGGATATTAAATTATTTCCCGTACATGGCGTATTATTTCTTTTTGTATATTTAATATTAAATTTTTCTAATAATTTTTTAATAAATCCTTTTTTGGAAATGATAAATTTGTCTTTAATTTTCTCAATCTTTATTCCAAGAATGTATTTTATTGGTTCACATTTTGAAATTTTAAATTTTCTTTTGATTTTATTTATTAAAGAGAAAATTTCATTATCGTATCCCGTGATATTCATATCATCTACATATGTGCCTATAATAGCAATTAAGATTCCTTTCTCTTCCTTTATGAAAATACATTTTACGGAATTGAATTGGGTAAATCCATTGTTAATGAGAAAATTAGTAATATTTATATTCCATTGACAGCCTGATTGTTATAGATCGCATAATGCTTTATTTAGTAACCAAAAACCATTTTTGTAATTTTTGTCCCCAGGAGGAATGGAGACATAAATATTTTTGTCCAAGTCAGCATTAATGTAGGCAGCTTTTATCTCTAATTGTTGGACATTCCATTTGAACTTTGCAGCGATGAAAAGAATTAATTTGATGCAATCCAGATTTAACGTGGGAGAATATGTGAGGTCAAAGTCTACTCCTTCTTTTTGATTAAAACCTCTTGCTACCAGACATGCCTTGAATTTAATTATGTTGTTGTCTTCGTCAGTCTTTGTAGTAAACACCCATTTAGTTGAGATTATTTTTTGTCATTTTGGAATGTTTCTTACATAAGTCATTATATTGTTGTCGTATAAATTATTGAGTTCATTATTAATTGCATTCTTCCAGTATTCCTTATTTTTACAATTAATGGCTTCATTGTATGTTAGTGGCATATTGATTGATATTGATACTGGTTTTTAAACAATTTTATTATCAATACTTTTTGAAAAAGGATTATTATTTTCATTATGATTTTTCTTTATATGGAATTTATTATTAATGACAATTTTATTATATTTTGTTTTAGTATTCTCAGAATTATTTGAATTAGGATTATTATTAAATAAGGTTTGATTTTGTTCAAAATAATTTTTATTTAATTTATTATTAAAGTTTGATTTTGTTCAAAATTAATTTTGCTTGAATTATTATAGTTAATTAATATTTGATTTTGTTCTATATTATTTTTATTTGAATTATTATTGAATAGAGTTTGATTTTCATTATTGTAATTTTTTATATTTTGCTCATTTTTTGAAAAATTTTTATTAATAAAAACCTTTTTCCCTTGATCAATAAATAAATTATTATTTTTTGTATGATGGTAATCATTATTATGGTTGTGATTTTTATAGGAATTGTTATTTGAATTATTGAGTGGATTATGATTATCAATAGTATTTTGATAGTCCTTTATTGGATATAGGTTGTTTTATGCTGTTTTATAATTATTTTTAATAGAAAATTCAGAGTCAGTTTCCATCGTATTTTCGTCATAATTTTCGTTTAGATTTAATTTTTGAAATAAATTATTAACAATGTAATTTTCATCATTATATATTGTGTTAATTAAATTATTGTTGTTTGTTAACTGCATATTGTTGGTGAAGTTAAAATTTATGAAGTTGTTATTGGTTAATTCATTTATTACGTTTTCAGAGAGAGAAATATTGGCTGGTTCATTTTAAATACATTGAATTTCTCTTACCCGGTGAATTTTATAATTTTCATAATTCATAATAATGTAGCTGTAAGATTGTTCATTGAATCCCAGAAATATTCCTTTGATTGCATTGGAGTCAAATTTTCCTTTATCTTGAGAATAATTCTTGTAATATGCAATGCAACCAAATGCTTTAAAGTATTTTAAATTGACTTTTTTGTTGTAAAAGATTTCTTCTGGAATTTTATTATCAATACCACTGTGTGGTACTTTGTTATAAATATAATTAGCATAGATTATAGCAAAATCCCAGAAGTTTTCAGATAATTTACTCCAGAATAATAATGTTTTTGCACATGAAATGATTGTTTGGTTAAACCTTTCCGCCAGGCCATTATTTTCAGGATTATAGGGTGGTGAAAAGATTTTTCTTATTCCACTATTTTTACAAAATTCTAAAATTTTCCTGTTATTGCATTCTCTACCATTGTCTGATTTAAAATATTAAATGTTATTATCCTTAAATATATTATTCAAAAACTTGAACATATTGATAATTATATCAATAGTTTCACTTTTACTTTTTACTAGAAAGTATAATTTCTAATAACTCGGATGCCTTAGGGGTTTCGTGATTATGGGGATTTCTTTTCATCTTGGCTATCTTGCAATCCAAACATTCAGGTTCATTGATTTCATGATCCTTTAAGTATTTTTCTATTTCTTTATTGTAGAAATAGCCTAGACGTCGGTGCCAAATCATTCTATTATTATTATTATTAATGGACATAATTTCGTTTTTATTTACGTTGTTTACACGAAGTAAGAATTGATTTGATTTGGTTGAAAAAATTTTATGAATTATTTTATTATTTGAGTCCATTAATGTTAACTTTACAATATTTGATTCCTTATTGAGAGGTTCCGTGATAGTTTTTATACCTGTTTTGGCTAATTCAATTGCACTGATGATATTTCTTGTTATATCTGGAGAATATAACACACGTTTTAATTTAATTTTCTTATCATTAATTTGAAATTCGTATTCTCCAAAACCTTCGTAGCTAAATTTCGAACCGTTTGCACATGAAAGTTTGTTAGGACTTTTTGTATAATTAGTCAATAAGTCTTTATTGTTAGTGATATGTTCACATGCTCCACAATCATATAACCACTCTGTTGTATCTTCTTTTATAATGGACATTAAATAAATCCTTTTCTGTATTATCGTTATCTTCGGAATGACTTGTTTCTTCAACCAAGCTGATATTACCTTTAGTAAGTTGACATATTTCTTTATAATTAAGAGTGTCCATATAGTTTTCTTCTTCATCCGATTTTTCAGTTTGTGAGACCAACCTATTTTTATTGAAATTATTATTTCTTTGATGGTGGTTTTTATTGTAATAGTATCTTTTATGTTCTCTATTTTTTGAATTTTGTTTTGTATATTTTAAAGTTGTATCTGCATTCACAAGTAGTATGACCAAAAATTTCGCAAATATGACAATATCTCTTTTCTTCACAGTTTTTAATATAGTTTTTATGAAGACTTTCTTTTAATTCTTTGTTGTATTTGATGTTTTTCCTTGGCTTTTCAATTACATCTATTTCCATTGGATCATCTTGATAATAATAATTATAATCATCTCCTCCTTCAAGATACGCTACCATATTTAATTTCTTGTTTATCTTGCTGTACAGATCCTGTGGTTTCGTATTTTCATCAATGTCCAAATAGTTTCTAAAGTTTTTTGGCATTGAATCATACATGAATTTTAATTTTTCTCTATCAGATATAACTTGGTTCTTTCCTTTCAAAGTTTCAAATATGCTGAACATTTCATCAAGTACATAAGTGATTTCTTCAGTGTTGTTAGCTTTCAAGTTATTAAGCTTTCTGATTCAGTATCCAATGTCGGTTTCGCCTCCTCCATACTTCTTTCTTAATTTTTGCATAATTTGGAAAGAGGATTTGATGTTAATGAAATCATGCAGAATTTTATCGTCAATAACGTTGATTAAAACTTCCCTGACTGTAGCGTTGTTCTTCTTTACTTTGTTTAATTTTTCCTTTTTTTCTCCAGTTTTTTCCTTGGTGATTTTGTACATGTCACTTTCTAAATATTCTTCGAGACCCAATTTTTCTACGGCTGTAGTTACTCTGAATTCCCAAACTTGGAAGTGTTTTCCATTGAAAGATTTGATGTTTTCTTGAGACATGTCGATTGTTTGTTTAAAAGCTCTGAGACTCTTAATCTAATAAAAAATGTATTTTAATCACCAATTTTATAATTTGGTGAGATTTTTTTTCCCATACTTTTCTTTGAAGCTTTCTCTTCCAGTTCTCTAATAATTAATTTTTTTTCGAAAAAAAAAAATTATTATTAATTGTAGCATGCATCCTTTACCCATCTAGGTCTGTTCCAAAAAAAAAAAAAAAAAAAAAAAAAAAAAAAAAAAAAAACTTCAATGGGTTTTAAAGAGAAAGATACCTATCTTCCTTCCTCCTTCTTTCATCATAATAAATTCATAAAAAAAAAAAAACCTGAGGATTAAAATAAAAAAAAAAAACTATTCTAATTTTTTACCCATAAACTCTAAAAAGTTTAACAAAAAAAAAAAAAAAAAAAAAAAAAAAAAAAAAAACTTCAAATATCCAAAAAAAAAAAAAATTAATTAATTAATTAATTAATTATAGGAAATCAAAAAGAAATCAAGGATGACATCTATGAGAAGTGACTCATTGACTACGTTTCAGCTTCAAAGTCCCATAGAGTATAAAAAAAAAAAAAAAAAAAAAAAAAATAACCAATGGAATGTATCATAAACCTTTAAATAGTAGTAGTAATAGTAGTAGTAGTAGTGGTAGTACTTTGAAGAGGTTCTATTATTGTCTTAAAAACCTATATATTCTAACTAAAAAGGGTAGGGGCTTCCACACGGAAGGTCTAAATTATTCAATTAAAAAAAAATTAAAATTTAGGTGAAGATTTTTGATCTATTCAATTTGACATAGTTTCATAGTTTACAGATGAATATATTCTTTTTTTTTAAAAAAAAAATTTTTAATAATTAAAAATCATATCTATATCTATATATATATATATATTTTACAGTAATAGTTTTATTTTATTCTATGATATGTCTTTTGTAGTTCCTTCAATGACCAATTCTACGATGCCATTCCAATTATTTTTTTTATATTTTTTTTTTCCCATGTCATCATCTATAATTAACCAAACTATATCTTTATCTTTATATCTATTTTTTTCCCTTCAATAGTGATAATTCTGTCATTTAAAAAAAATTTTTCATGAATTCAGAAATATATATATATATGCATATTTTTTTTTATTTTTTCATTTTTAATATCATTTCAAAGGATTTAACTAATATTTTTATTAATATTGTTATTAATATTTTCTATATTATTATATTCATTAATATTATTGTTATTTGGGTAATTATTTTTCCAAATTATTATTAATATTATGGTTTTCATCATCATTATTATTATTATCTTTTATTTTATATTATTATTATTATAATTATTTTATATTATTATTATTATTATTATTATTTTATATTATTATTATTATTATAATTATTTTATATTATTATTATTATTATTATTATTTTATATTATTATTATTATTATTATTATTATTTTATATTATTATTTTATATTATTATTTTATATTATTATCATTATTACTATTATTATTATTATTATTATTATTATTATTATCTATTATCTATTATTATTTCCCTTTTTCTATAATGGTATTACCTATTCTATTTTCCTTTTTACCTTTACTCTAACTACGTGATAAAGCATCACCAGCGATATTAAAACCTTTTTTTTTCACCCTTAGTTGATCTATAAACTTCTACTACTACTGCTTTGTAAAGTTTTGTTTTTAAGTTTAACGAACTGAATAAAAAAAAATCGTTTAAAAACAAAACGGAAGCGGTCTCCTATCTCCTACATAAATTTGGTTCACACGACACCTTTTTTTTTTTTTTTTTTTTTTTTTGTAAATGGGAGGTAATGATTGATGAATCTGTAGGATAATACTGTTTAAATAAAAAAAATAGTTTTCATAATTTATAAGGTTTTTAATTTATGAATACAAATAATATACGGTAAATTCCTTCTAATTCAGTAATAGGGTAGTTACGTTCTGATTCTTTTACTTAAAAGAGCGACTGATATAAAAAAAAAAAAAATTTCCTATACTCTCTTATCATTACCTAAAAAAAAAAGGAAATGATAGGAGGGGAGGAGGAGGAGATTCTTAAACTTTTATCTTTCTAAGACATTGTGTTATCATAAGTTACCATTACCACCACCACCGCCACCACTACCCTACCCCAATTAATTCTCATCCTTACAAATACTACCTCCAATTAACTTGTATCTCTACGAATGAAAAAAAAAAAAAAACAGGAAAGGTTTTTATCCTACTGCTGTTGCTGTTGCTGTTGGAATGAAAAAAAACACCGAAATTAGAGTTAAAAGCATTTACACACACCGTGTATCTTTTTTTTTTTTTATTATTATTATTTTTTTGCTCATTCCTTTCTTCTGTCAAAAAAGAAAAGAAGCCTGAAATTTTTTTTTATATATATTTTTTATTTATTTTTTTTTTAAGGAATATAAAAAAAAATAAATAAATAAAAAATAAAAAATAAAAAGGAAAGGAAAGGAAAGGAAAAAAAAAAGAAAGAAAATGTATAGTTCCTGAAAAGTTATGTTATGTTAGTAATGGGATTATTTCCAACTTTTTTTTCTTTTTATTATTATTTATTTTTTATTTTATTTTATTTTATTCAATCTGTACTTTATATTTATATTTCAACTTTTTATTTTATTTTATTCAATCTGTACTTTATATTTATATTTCAACTTTTTATTTTATCTTATTTTATTTCATTCAATCTGTACTTTATATTTATATTTCAACATTTTATTTTATTTTATTCAATCTGTACTTTATATTTATATTTCAACTTTTTATTTTATTTTATTTTATTTTATTTTATTCAATCTGTACTTTATATTTATATTTCAACTTTTAATTTTATTTTATTTTATTTTATTCTATTCAATCAGTACTTTATATTTATATTTCAACTTTTTATTTTATTTTATTTTATTTTATTCAATCTATATTTTATATTTATATTTCAACTTTTTATTTTATTTTATTTTATTTTATTTAATCTGTACTTTATATTTATATTTCA
>JACVTC010000162.1:15000-142500 GCA_016946835.1 Neocallimastix lanati (nom. inval.) | reverse complement strand
ACCCCTTTTTTGCTGCAGACCACTTCTAAAGGATTTCAAATTCCTCTATAACTAATTTTTTTTTTTTTTTAGTATAAATTTTGTATTCTTGGTGGAGTGGAAGAGCATTTTCATCATCGTCAATTACTGAGATGAGATCGATACTCTCTCCTCCGTTTCCCAATTGGTGGTATATAAATCATATCAATCGAGGTATCTTGTATTGAAATTCATATATACTATTGTCTTTATTTAGTTCGATGATTCATTCATTTTTTTTTTTTTACCTTAAATTTATTATCCTTTTTTTTTTTTTTAACTATATCAATACATTCATCTAAATGTTAAGAGCTCTATTTTTTTTACTTCTTCTTCCTTTTCTTTAGACGCCTCTTTACAATATCATCTTCAATAGAAGAAATAATATGATATAGCTAAATTTTTTTTTTTTTTTTTAATTAGGATCGGTTATAGTAGCACCTTCTCTTGTGAAAACCAATGACTAATTCTAAATCTCCAAATCTTGGCATCTCTACGAGATAGATCTACCCAATTCTTTGGAGAGTTTTTGGTATGAACATCTGAATCATTAAATCTACTACTACCATTACTACCACTGCTAAGTACTCGTTGTTATTATTAAATTATTATTTATAGAATAACGTTTATATAATAAATTTATAGCATATAAATATTAATATATCTATTATATAGATTTATTTTACATTTTCTATTTTATTTTTATTTTTATTTTTATTTTTATTTTTATTTTTATCTTTTATCTTTTAAAGTAAAAATACTATTATTACTAGCTTTCTTAAGCTATTTTGATTGTCACCACTAACTCTTATTAATAAATATGATTTAAAAAAAATTTTTTTTTTTTATTTTTTATATATGAATATATAAATAATTATTAATGATGGCTATAATATCCAATATTATTTATATATTTACAACTATTAATCCTAATTTATTTACAGTAATATTATTATTTTCAACTATTTTTTATTTATTTTAATGTAATTAAAAAAAAACTTGCTTTTTTTTTTTTTTTTTTTATTCTGGTCCGTATTCTCAGTTGTCTTTATGTATTATATTTAAGTAATATTTTTTATTTTTATCTTTTACTATTAATATTATAATAATTACAAATACAATTCAATCAATAAAAAATATATTTATATGTATATGTATATATATATATTTTTAATGTTTTAAAATGACTTTGTAACCCTCAAATATAAAATTTTCAAAACAAAAAAATTACAAAAAATAACCCAACTCTGCTAGTTCACATCCCCGATATCTCCACCCATTTTGATTTAACTGGACTTTTCTATACTATTATTTTTTTTTAAACTGTATAATCATATATATATATATATTATGTTGTTATAATAAAAAAAAAAAAGCAATGATAGTCATAACAAAGATTGATTATAATTAGAATGATCTACGTATAAAATAATTATTACAATACTATTTAATTATAACATTAAAATAAAATATGAATAATAAAGTTGGAATAATATATTATTATTCAATTATTTATTATTTATTATTTATTATTTATTATTTATTATTTATTAATATATACTCTTTTTAATTATTTATTATTTATTATTATATTATTTATTATTTATTATTTATTATTTATTATTTATTATTTATTATTTATTATTTATTATTTATTAATAAATACTCTTTTTATTATTTATTATTTATTATTTATTATTTATTATTTATTATTTATTATTTATTATTATTTATTATTTATTATTTGATTATTATTATTTATTATCTATTATTTATTATTTATTAATAAATACTCTTTTTATTATTTATTATTTATTATTTATTATTTATTATTTATTATTTATTATTTATTATTCAATTATTCAATTATTTATTATTTATTATTTATTATTTATTATTTATTATTTATTATTTATTATTTATTATTTATTATTTATTATTTATTATTTATTATTTATTATTTATTATTTATTATTTATTAATAAATACTTTTTATTATTTATTATTTATTATTTATTAATAAATACTCTTTTTTATTATTTATTATTTATTTATTAATAAATACTCTTTTTATTATTTATTATTTATTATTTATTATATATTTATTTATTATTTATTATTTATTATTTATTATTTATTATTTATTATTTATTATTTATTTATTTATTATTTATTATTTATTATTTATTATTTATTATTTATTATTTAATATTAGTATGAATTAAATAATAATAATAATAAATAAAGTTTATTTATTAAAATTTATCCTGAAATTGGTACTCGTGTAATAAATATTTTAATTATAAAATAATTAAAATATTTATTAGTTCCATATTTTAATTATTTTTGATAACTGTCCTAAAATTATGTATATAATAATTATTGATGCACGTGATATACATGAATCTAATGTGGCACAAATGATGAATTGTTAAATACATAAAATGCTCACTGTAATATTTACATAAGAATAGAGGTTTAATTCCTAATAAATAAAAATAAAAAAAACAACATTAAAATTTATTAATCATAAATTTAAGTGAGTTAATAATTTTAAATATTTTAATTATTTTATTTATTTTAATTATTTTAATTATTTTAATTATTTTTTAATTATGTATTTAAAATAAAATTAATCTATTGGATTATCATTTAATAAATTATTTTAAATTAAAGATATAAAATTATAAAAAAAGTCGTAATTTCTAAAATGATTGTTTTATTTATTAATTAAAGAGTTAATAATAAATAGTTTAAAAAATATTTAAAATATCTATTTACTTGATAATAAATAGTTTAAAAAATATTTAAAATATATATTTACTTGATACGTATAAAAATGAACAATAGGGAATATATAAAGAAAGAATATTCAGTATTAAAAAGAATTCTTAGAAAAGAAAACAATTATTTTCTTCGTTATAATCCTTATTATAATGAAGAAAATATTAGTAGCTATAGTATAAAGAAATTAATTTTTAGATTAATAAAAGGTAATAAGACAGCTGATTTAGATTAATAAAAGGTAATAAGACAGCTGATTTAGATAAACTTTTAAAAGAGTTATTTGAAAATTATAATTTCTGTAGAGATTATGACTTTTATAAATATTTTAAATATGATAATGAATTTATTTTAAATTTACTTTTATATTATAAAAATAAAATTAAAATTTCAAAAGAAATGTTAATTTAATTTGATTAATATAATTTTAAAAATTTCAAAAGAAATATTTAAAATTATATTAATCAAAGAGAAAGAAATTAAATCGAATTCAATAGTTAATTTTCACTTGATAGATGTTGAGGGTGAAAAATATTTGGTGAATAGATATTCCAATGAATTTCAAAACACCCTTACATATCGCTTGTCTTTATGGATATCTGGAAATAATAAAATTATTAATTAAATATGGAGGAAATACCAAAGGATTAACTAATTATAATAATACACTGTTACATAGTGCTTGCAAATGCAACTAATTTAGATGTATTAGAATTCTTAAATAGTTGTAATATATATAATATAAATAGAGTTAATAAATTAGGGAATACACCATTACATGAACACTGTTCCCACCACCCTACTGAAGGAAGTTATTAAAGTTTTTAGTGGATAATGGTGCAAATATAAATAAAGTAAATAAAAAAGGAAATACAGTTTTTACATGAATTATGCTCTAAAGTATATAGAAATAAATGTATACCGACATTAATTAAACTTGGAATAGATATAAATAAAATTAATAATAAGGGAGAAACAGCATTGTTTATTGCTTGTAAATATGGAAAGGAAGATATGGTAAATACATTAATGGAATATGGAGCTGATATAAATATAACTGACAATAATAATAATACTCCATGACTTATATTTTGTAAAAATTATTTTTCTGGAACAAAATTATTAACAAGTTTAGTTAATCATGGTGCGGATTGAAATAAATCAGATAACGAAGGTAATACGCCATTACATATAATATCTTCTTGGAGAAGAGAGTATATAATTAATTTTTATATTAATCATGAAGCTATTCCTAATTTAAAAAATAAAAAAAGGTGAGATGCCCTTATCCATTGAATATATAAAAAATAATAAAAATGCAATAAAGTGTTTAACAAACTATGAAAAATAGTATGTGTAATAGTATATAAATAATTTATTGTAATTAACTTTTTTCATGAAAATAAATATAAATAATATTTAAATAAAATTTTATATTCAATAATATAAAATGATTTATTATACAAATAAAATTTTATATTCAATAATATAAAATAATTTATTATACAAATAAAATTTTATATTCAATAATATAAAATGATTTATTATACAAATAAAATTTTATATTCAATAATATAAAATAATTTATTATACAAATAAAATTTTATATTCAATAATATAAAATAATTTATTATACAAATAAAATTTTATATTCAATAATATTAAATGATTTATTATACAAATAAAATTTTATATTAAAAATGATTTGTAAAGTTTTATAGATTGCCAAAAAAAAAAAAAAAAAAAAAAAAAAAAAAAAAATAAATTATTAAATATTAAATAAGCAAGATTCTTTTAAAATTAAAAATATCAAATATTAAATAAAATAAAAAATGAATATAATTTAAAAATTTTTTATTTTATTATTGATTTGTATAAAGATTGATTGTAGTCCTTAACAATCCTTTGGACATACAATTGGCTTTATTAATTTTATCCGTAGGAAATACTAATGGCGATATTATTATGGATTCAAGAGCTAATAAACCTCTAAAAGTTACAATCGGTAAAGTTAAAGAACAAAAAGTAAATGAAAAAGGTGAAAAAGCAATAGGATAAAAAAAAAGGAGCTAAAATATATGAAACTAAAAATATAGAAATGAGCATTGTTGATATTATTCCAGAATTAAAAAAAAAAATATATATATATATATTGAAAATGATCATACTATTGATTCAGCTACTAGAACGATTAACATTGAAAAATACTTTCCGAATTTATATAATAAAGCCGTTAATTTAGCCACGTTAAGAATGGGTTATCAAATTACAGCAACCTCATTATTTAATCGATACAATAATCCATAAAATATAGGATTAATGAGGGAACAGTTTAAGAATTATATAACTAATTTAGATATATTTAGATCATTAAATAATGATGGAATTGGATTAATGAATACTAATCATAAAATGAACACCCTATCATTTTATAGATATTAAGTAAATAGTGATCGATCGGAAAAAAAATTTTTTAGCATTAATGATGAAATATTTTAGATATGCCATAGTTAAATAAAAATTTAAATTTTGAACCAGAAACAACGTTTAGTGTTATAATGGCAACTCAAGTTGCTGATTACTTTAGTGAAGTTGTAAATTTATGTTATAATTTAGATGAATGTAGAAATAGGTTTGCTACTAATAACAAAGATGTGGAAGGGTTTAATGAACCTAATTACAATATCAAATTTTAATTTAATAGAAAATGTGAAGACACTAAAGAATTATATTTTACTGTTATTAACGGTGATGTAATTAAGAACATTTCCTATTAAATTAGATAATAATAATTCATATGATAGAGATGAATCCAATGTAATAACTAAATCAATTAGTAGAGATATTGATAGCAGATTGAATGGGTATGGTAAGATATCAAGAATTAAACTAAAGTAATGATAGAGGAACTAGTTTGACAAGTAAGATATCAAGAATTAAACTAAAATAATGATAGAGGAAGTAGTTTGACAAGTAATTATATATAAGTTTAATTGCAGATTGTGATATTCCTATTTCCGATGATGGAAATAAAAATACATATAGATTCTAATACATATAGGGTAAGTGATCATTCTTTAAATGGTTTTATATTCAATAAAAAAAAAAATAATCAAAACGATCACCAACACTTATGTATTATTATCCTAATGATAACTATATTTCCATTGAAGAAATTTCAGGTAATTTTTATACAAAGAGAAATAAGTATTATAACAATAATGTTGATAATAAAATTGAATTTGAAATTATTAATAATTTAGCTGGTAGTAAATTTGTTAGAGAAAACATACGCTGTTGATATAAATAGAAGTACTAATGGAGGTCATTATAAATTTAATACTATTGATTGTAAAATGATGGAATTCATTTTCCTGAACTTGGTTATGCTGAAAAATTATGTGATAAAGCATATAATAGAAGTAATATGCGAAACAAATATATGCAATGCAAATCAAAGAGAGCTAAAAAGAAGAAAACGGTGAAACTTGTAAAATGTATAATCAACTTAAAAAACTAAAAATAAAATAATATAAATATTAATTCTGCAACTATTGTAAACGTGTTAAAGATGTTTAAAGATATGAAATTGAATTCAAATATTTTACCATTTTACTTACAAATGTTAATAATATAAAATGACGTTAAATTGTTATATAAAGATGCTAAATCTATATAAGATGAAGTATGGAGTAAAATGGTTGATACCTATGTCAAAAAAACGAAAATTTCTTTAATAAAGATCAAAAATGAATCCTTTATTAAAAAAATTTTTAATAATGTAGATTAATGATGATATTATATATTAATATTTTCAAATTCCAGAGAACGCCAATGAATATCAAAATAATGAAGAAATGGATGGATCTAAGCTTAATAATATAATTTCTTGATATTTCGATGCAATTAAAATTCATGAAAATAAAATACAATGAAAGTATTGACGATATAGACTTATATCCAATCAATTGAATTTGATTCAAAATCTTTATATAATATAAAGAAAAATTTAAAAAAAAAAAATATTAAATAAATTGTTCCAATGTTGTAGGTAGATTGACCCCGATTACTATTATAAGATAAGATAATCCTAAAATCAATGATTCAAAATGTCAGTGAAAAAATTAAACAGTTTAGATAAAATTGATGATGATATATTTAATGAAATAAGTGATTTTAAAAACTTAATTCATGATTCTGAATGATATAAAAATGATGAAACTTTCCCCAAATTCTGAAATAATTTATATTATTATATAATACAAATAGCGATTAAAAAAAGGGGATTAAAAGTAAATGATGAAGTTATTTTATCATCTGAAAATAATTTAAGAGTCATGAATAACAATGTTAATTCGAATAATAAAAATAAAAAAAAAAAAAAAAAAAAAAAAAAAAAAAAAAAAAAAAAATCTGAGGAATTTACAGATTCAATGGCATTTATGATATACTAGCATAGCTGGTAGAGAGAGAAAAAAAATTTACTAATTAGCTAGAAAATAGGATAAAAAAAATGGAAACTTTGTTCCTCTATCTACTAAAAATATCAGTAAATGTGGAAGAAAAAAAATCTATTAGTATAAAAGATATTATCCTTAGTTTAAGAAATTTAAAGGATGATGAATTAGAACAAAAATTTTTTGAATATTTATATGAATTAATCATCTATTTATGATTCAGAAAATTTTTGAAAGCTATTTATAGCGAAGAAGAAGAAAAATAGGCCATATTTAGAGAACATCCAATGGATACAATTAGAAAATCTAACATGGATACAATTAGAAAATCTAACATCCTTAAAAGCCTATAATATTCATTGAAGATGGTAGTATTTTGAAGATGCAAATTTTATCACCCAATGGAAATATAAAGTTTTACATTTCTCTAATAAAAAAAATGATATAGATGAAAAAATTTGTAAAATTTTATATCTGAAAGTTGATGAAAATGATTTTAAAAAAAAAAAAAAAAAAACATTAATATTAACGATCATGAAAAATTATCGAATAGCTTTAAAAATTATTGTGGATGAAACAAATATGGATAAAGATATGGATATTCTTTATATACAAATCTATGGCAATTTATTGCGTGAAAAAATAGTTAAATGTCGACAATATATTATAAAATAATAAAGAGATAGATAAATTATCCCTTTTTAACACTGCTAGCTATTAAAACGAATGGTAGAAATAAAAGAGATTTACAAACCAACCGCACAATTAATAATTAATAATGATGAGAATAAAGAAACTATTAATGTATTTTTACTTTTAAAGAAAATAATTGGGAAATAGGAAGTGGATGAGACTAATGAATACATGAATACATGAAATATGATTATTACAAAGAATTAAGTTAGTAGTTAGTTTTTAATAGTATCAATAAACCTTAGTATTATACAGTGTATAAGAATAAGGAATATGTTTTGAAACCCAGGCATTCGTATTTTTTTTTTTTTTTTTAAGTCTGAATGTGAATTTGAATTTGAAGATTCTGAAGGGAAATTCCAATTAAACTAGATCAGTTTTTATGCGTTTTAACAAATGATAAAATATAAAGATTTAATTAATTAATTAATTAATGATTCTTTATATAATAATAAATGAAAAGTATGAAACCAAGTAATAATAAAGGAAGGAAAAGTATATATATAATAAGAATTTTGATTCAATTATTTTCGAAATTAATAGAATTAAGTAATGGTATATATATATATAGAAGTTGATAATGATGATGAAAGTTCATCCATGAAACCAGATGAATCAAAAAAAAAAAAAAAAAACTGATTTTTCAAACGACATCAAAATGAAGCTAATATAGAGAATAATACGTAAAATTTTTTTAAAATGAAAAATGAAATAGAAACAATGGATAGATCATTCCAATTATATATAATTGAAGAAAGAATTATAAAATAATGTGAAGGGTATTTAAGGAGTATTGCATCTTACATATACAAATAATAATGAATCCATTACAAAAAGTATAACAGGGTTTAAAGAAACCAGTGGAAATAAATAAATAATAGGGTTAAAAATATAAAAAAAAATAAAAAAAAAAAAAATAAATAAATAAATAAATAAAAAAAATAAAAAAATCAACAAAATGGTTGCATTGAGAAATAGAAATTAGTCCTCTAAGTGTGTGTGTGTGTTTTTTTTTTTTTTTTTTTTTTTTAAAAAAAAAAACATCAAAAAGTCACTAAAGCACATAATGTCGGAAAGGAAGTTTTATTCAAGGTATTTAAATATTGCAAGTAAAACATGATAATTCTTATAATAATAATAATATAAAAAAATTTTTTAAAGGAGAATGAAAAAAAAAAAAAAAAAGTTAAATATTTTCAAAACCAGAAAATTTTAAGAAAAAAAAAAAAAAAAAGAAAAAATAGTGAAACAATAGTGGATACATTAAAAAAAAAAAAAAAAAAAAAAAAAAAACTACATTGGATATTTTATAAGAAAAGCGGTTTCATCAAATAACTAGAATGAATAAAATTGAGAAGATATCATTTCATTTATTTGAAGTGGTTTTTATTGGGGTTAATTGAAAGATACAACAATTGTATCTAGTTTATTTTAGATCATGAATCCATCAAGGGATTTTAAACAAAGAATCTTTAAAAAAGAGACATATAATTTCCGTACTTAATAGTGCAATAAATGAACATAATAAAAAAAAAAATATCCTAATGAAAAACTTGGTAAAGATAATTAAAATAAAATAGTTAAGATTCCAAAATCAATAGCCAAAAATAATTCAAAAAAAAAAAAAAATCCTTTTATTTGTATTTGGACTGAATTTTGGATTTTTTTCATCTAGAACGGTTAGGACAAATCTTTCTGATTAGTTAATGACGTACGGTTAGGATAAATCTTCTTGATGAGTTAATGATTCCCTTTATAGGTCCAATTATATCTAAATGAGTTACGTCTAAAAAATAATCTTCAGCTTCAACCTTGAGGGGTTTTTTTTTTGTTATGAGGACTTATTTTCATTTTTTTTTTTTTTTTTGATATTTTACAGTCTTCACAAAAGTGATTCCTTTTTTTAATATATTATGTAATTCAAGAAACTTTGGTAAAAACTTCTAAGTAGTAATGACCTAAAACGTCGATGTCATATTATTCTGCTTTCTTCATTAATTTTCTTTGCTGTGAAGATATATATATATATATATATTTTTTTTTTTTTTTTTTTTGTTGAATATTCCATTTCATTATCATGATCAACTGAAAATAATAATTTCATTGTGTATTCATTTGAATGAAATGTTCCCAATAAACGTCACCTCCAAGATCCTTAAGAGTCTTTTTAACCATATCATTATTAGTTGGCTCCGTAATTGCTATAATTCCTTATTTTTTATTAATTCATTGCCACTAATACTGTACTACTTCACCACATCTTTTTGAATAGAGGACGCACTTTAAAGTTAATTTTTATTAATAATTTCTAATCTTAAAAAAAGTAAATTCTCATATAACCGTCAAAGGTGCAATAGAGTATTGTTTGTACATCTTAATGTTTTTTTTTTTTTTTTTTTTTATTTTATTTCTTTATTTTTTTTTCTTCTTTAAAATTCTTTCAAAAAATTTATTTTGTTAGTTAAAATGTTCTCCTGCTCCAGAGTCAAATAATCAGTATGATTTATTTAAAATTATTAATATGGAACTATACATTATTATTTAAATTTTTATGGTATGGATTTTATTTTTTTTTTCTTTTCTTTTTTTATAGTTTTTAGTCCATTCTATAGCATGATTTATTAATCCTACTGTAACGTTTAATATTTTTTCTTTTCCTTTAATAGTGGAGGAAGAGCTTCAAAGTTACCATTATCGTTATATTGCTCATTAATATTATATTGGCTAATATAACCAGACCATTTTCTTTAATGGTTTAATTTTTTTTTTTTTTTTTTTTTTTTTTTTTTTTTTTTTTTTTTTTTTTTTTTTTTATTTTCCTTTTATTCATTGGTGTTTCCATAATTTTCCATTGCATGCTTATTTAATGCACCGGATTTATTTTAAACTATTGAACCAACATTTTTTCAGTGTTACTATTGTTTTTTTTTTTTTTTTTTTTTTTCTTGCAAATATGACAAAATTTATTGACTTTTTTTTTTCCCTTTTTTTTATGATTATGTTTTTTTTTTTTTTATGATTATATTTATTATTTTCATAACTATTATAGTATCTGTTACTATTATTATAATTATTGCTTTATTGCTATTGACTTTTTTTTTTTTTTTTTTTTTTTTTAAGTTTCCAGCATAGTCAATATCCATAGGATCGTCTCTAGTTAAACGGTCATTCCAACGGTAAACCATTGCTGTTCGTTCGATGTCTTCTTTCATCTTATCATATAATAAGGATTCAAAAAGTATCCGTTTTATTTTAAAAACAAATCTTTTGGTATATTGTTGCGGTAATGGCCTGATATAAATATCCCAGGTTTTACATCTTCTGAGAATTTTTAGATTGGCCTTTTCCCAATCCCATTAAAAAAAATATCTTTGATTTCTTCCATACCTGGTGGTATTTCAGTTTAAAATAAATAAATAAAAAAAAAAAAAAAAAAGTTTTAATTTATTTTATTTTTATTATTATTATTATTATTATTATTATTATTATTATTATTATTATTATTATTATTATTATTATTATTATTATTATTATTATTATTATTATTATTATTATTATTATTATTATTATTATTATTATTATTATTATTATTATTATTTTAATTTTTTTTTTTTTTTTTTTTTTATTTTTTCATTTTTATTCTTTAAAAAAAAGTTGATAAAAATATTTCTCCTTTTTTTTTTTTTTTTATTAAAAATAAGAATTAAAAGGCAACTTTTAGAATAACCTAAAATTTATATATATTTAGATGAATAATAAATTTTTGTCATAAATTATTATTTATTTATTTATTTATTTATTTATTTATTTATTTATTAAATGTTTTATATAGTTTATATTTGAATGCTTCTTATTCTATATACTGTGCTTTTACTTATATGTATCATATAAAATAGTTAATCATAATGGCATTATTAAGATATTTAAAGGTTTTTACATCTGTTGTTCATTTTATATTTTAATCGTTGCTTTATTTATAGAATTATTATTTTTATCATCCATCGAATTTATGTACATTTACTATACATTTATTTTATTATATAGAATTATTTATGTATGTACATTTATTATTTATTATTTATTATTTATTATATATTATTTATTATTTATTGGTAAATACTCTTTATGTTATTTATTATTTATTATTTATTATTTATTATTCAATTATTTATTATTCAATTATTTATTATTCAATTATTTATTATTCAATTATTTATTATTCAATTATTTATTATTCAATTATTTATTATTTATTTATTATTATTTATTATTTATTACATATTATTTATTATTTATTATTTACGTTACAATATGTGAATTTATATATTAAATGAATCAATGATAATATAAATTATTACTATAAACATAATATAATGTAATTAGTTAAAAGTATACTATAACAAACCACATTTTTAGTATAAATACATGTAAATTTCATTATGTTGAATATAGCTAATCACCTATTCATATTTATCATAAATAACCTTATTAATAAAACTTCATATTAAATAACAGATTAAGAGTCTCAGTGACTCTTAAGAGGATTCTCTGAAAGACGAATCCTTAGCCGGACAGAATTATATCAAGAAGAAAGTTGTCGGAATTGAAGAATGCCGAATACTCGATCAATAACTGTGTGAAAATCTAACCTTTAGAAATTTTGAAAATCGAGAGAGATTGAAATCTCGAAATTTTGAAACTCAAAAATATTTGTAACCTCCAACTAAAATTTAAGAGCCACTTAAGGAAATACTAAAGCTATATTTTTTTAGTTATCAAGAAATAAGTTAAGATTTCCCAAAGCAAAGGATGATGCATACCAGGATTTTTTGAAAGTTCAAACTACATCCATTCGCCAGATGAAATGCCGTGTTACCTTCAACGTATGAAGGATAATATTGAATATTTAAAAAAAAAAAAATAAAAAAAAAATAAAAAAAAAAAAAAAAGAGAAGAATCAAATAAATATAAAGTACACGAAAATACATTTTTTTTTAAAAGAGTTAAAAAGAGTATAATACTTTAATAAAAATAGATAATTATAAATTTAAGGAATTTAAATTGTATATTAAAAAAAAATAAGGAAATTACTGTAAAAATTCTAAGTCAAGGATGAACATTTTGAAAATATTAATAGATTTTGCAATCAGAAAAAAAAAATAAATTTAAACTAATAACCAATACCATTTAAATCTATAATTAAATGGTTTACCGTAATCTTCATGATAATATGTTCTTTAATTATTATAATTTTTATTGCTGTTAGTCCTGATTTACTTAAAGATCTTGGGAATATACCAAATCCATGGGATTACCTGTTCCCACAAATTCTTTTTTCCAAAGGAAGTTTTTAATTCTCACGATATTAACAATTATTACTACTTGGATAGATTTAAGCTGTAAATGTAGAAGTGTTCATGTTGAAATATAATTCATGTTCAATTGGATACTGGACTTGGTGTGTCACTAACAATGGTTTGTAAATGCTGTTTTTGTCCTCCATAGAGTTCGTCTTGGTATGGTATTGTTGTGATACTTGTTGATATTAATATTAAGAGAATAATATTAACTCATGTGTCATCTTGGGATTCACTTATGAAATGAAATACTCCAATTATATAAATTTATTTTAAATAATTTTTTTGAGTTATCATTATGTTAAATCTCCATTTAAACATATTTTACCCGTCCCATTTACTTACTAAATATTTTTAAATATATTCACACTCATTATTAAAATATTAATATTATCCATGATTTGGCAATTACATATTATATTTTAGACATTTCAATATTTTGTCAACTTTTCATAAAATTTACTTCTTGTGCCACTTAAATAATATCCATTTAAATTACCATATATATATCTTTATTACATTTACACGATATTACAAATATAATATTCATGAAGAGAAAAACACTTAAAACATACATTAGAGCAATATTCTCAAACATCTTTAATTAAAATAAAAAAAAATTTAATATTTTATTAATTAAACTTTAAACTTTCGGCTGTTAGTAACGTAACACACTTCTACATAAAGGAATCAAATCTGTGATAAACTATTTCTACCCAAGAATACACGAAATAAAAATTTAATAATATATTATTTAATAAGACTTAATAGTTATTATTACCATCAAATAATAATTTAATAAAATTCTCCATAAATTTATTTTTATTAAAATATTATTTATTTAATATATTATTTGCATTAAATTTTATATATTGGAATTAATTTTATTTTTTGTTTTATTATAAATTGTATATATTAATTAAAATTTTTAAATTTAAAAATTTATTTTTCTTGGAGATTTTTTATTTATTAATATTAGATTTTTTTATTTTAAAAGAAAAAAAAAAAAAAAAATGAAGAGAATAAGAAAGAAAATAATTAATACATAAATTTATTAAAAGTTATTCATAATAATTACATATTTTATATTTTGTTAATATTTTATATATTAATAGCAATTCATTAATCTTAAGTAATTTTATATTAATATTAATTTTTATATATTTTTATAAATATAAAATATATATAAAACAATAAAAATAAAAAATTATATAAATAAATATTTTATATATTTACGAATATTGCTACTATTTTATCTATAATGTGGATAGATTATTATTTATTTATAAATTAGTCTTTATTTATTATTTCTATTATAGTGATATAACTCGATCCTAATTTCCACTTTTTGGGAGAAGCGATTATATTCTTTTTAATATTTATTTTTATTTATTTAGTAATAATAATTAGTTATATTCTTTTTAATATTTATTTTTATTTATTTAGTATTAATAATTAGTTAATTAACAACTTAACAATTACATAATATAAAATAATTTACATTTATACTAACAATTACATAATATAAAATAATTTACATTTATACTAACAATTACATAATATAAAATAATTTACATTTATACTAACAATTACATAATATAAAATAATTTACATTTATACTAACAATTACATAATATAAAATAATTTACATTTATACTAACAATTACATAATATAAAATAATTTACATTTATACTAACAATTACATAATATAAAATAATTTACATTTATACTAACAATTACATAATATAAAATAATTTACATTTATACTAACAATTACATAATATAAAATAATTTACATTTATACTAACAATTACATAATATAAAATAATTTACATTTATACTAACAATTACATAATATAAAATAATTTACATTTATACTAACAATTACATAATATAAAATAATTTACATTTATACTAACAATTACATAATATAAAATAATTTACATTTATACTAACAATTACATAATATAAAATAATTTACATTTATACTAACAATTACATAATATAAAATAATTTACATTTATACTAATTTATAATAAAGTTTTCATATAATAAAATATATATACATAAATAAATGTTATAAAATATAATAAATATTAGAAATAAAATAAAAGTTATTTAGTATAATAAATTATTAATAATACACAATGAATTTCATATTTTTATGCTATCATTAATTTCCTAATTTCTAATGAAATTTTCACTAGCCACAATTATAATAATTTACCAATTTGCAATTAACATAATTTTTAATATATTTATGTGTTTATAATAAATTAATTTTTATATTAATTAAAGTTTTTATTTATATTCTATATCAAAAGTATATAGTATATTCTGATGTAATTTACACAAATGAATCTGTAACACATTTTTAATATTTTGTTATTAAATCAATTCCATAAATTAATAATAAATAAAGTTTTTTTTTTTGTTTTTTGTTTTTTAATTTTTGTTTTACTATAATTTAAAATTATTTGCCAATACTTTTAATAATATAATAAAAGTTACTATTTACATTTGATATAAAATGAAATATTCAAACCTTAATTAATATAAAATTAGTTTTTATGATTCAAACATAAATTAATGTCATAAATCAAATTTAAATCCAATGATTTTATAACAATTTCATTATGTGGCTTGATTTCTATATATTAATTATATTCATAATTAATAATAAATTTTATAGCATAAATCAATGTTTTAATTATATTCTTATTATTTTATATTTATATTTATATAGTTATTAAATATTTCCTTAAATAATAATTATTAATAGTTTATTTTAATTACAAGAACAATTAATTAAATAGTTAATTATAACTAAATAACATTAAAATAAAAACATTCTCTCTGAATTAAGAGAAGTGTAGAAGAAGTTGTGTTAATTTTAATTAAGATTAAAAAGTTATATTATGTTTAGTAATGTTTAGTTAGTTTGTAATTAAAAGTATAAGAAAGTTGTTTAAATAGTCTTTAATTATATGTAAGTTATATATAAAATTAAATAAATAAATAAATAATAAATTAATAAATTTAATATATAAATCCACAACAAAAGTACATCGAACTTTTGAGTTGTATATCAATATGTAATATTTTTTTAATATTTTGTTATTAAATATTCCATAAATTAATAATAAATAAAGTTTTTGTTTTTTTGTTTTTATGTTTTTTTGTTTTGTTTTGTTTTACGAATATTAAAAATTTTAATTAAATTTTAATTTAATTTATTTTTATTTTAATTGGATAATTATGAAATAGGTTGCATTTTTATTATTTGTTATATTATGGAATAAATTAAGTATATTTTTCTTAAATGATAAAAAAAAAGAAAAAAAAAAAAAAAATATATATATATATATATATATTATAATAGGACAAAAAAAAAAAAAGTATAAAAAAATATATATATATATAAATAAAGAATAAATAAAATATTAACAATTTACAAAAATATGTTTCATCAAATAAAAACGTTAATATGGCGTAATTTCAGGTTGAAAAAAAGGTCATCAATATCAATAATAATAATAAATAATAATAAATAATAATAAATGATAAATAATAATAAATAATAATAAATAATAATAAATAATAATAAATGATCAGCATTTAAAACCCTAACACCTAATAATAAATAATAAATAATAATAAATAAAGTAGCATTAAAAACCTAACACCTAATAGCAATAATAATAAATAATAAATAATAATTATAAATAATAAATAATAATAATAAATAGTATTAATGTTTATTTATAATTTAATATTTCTATTATTTAATATATAAAAATTAAAAAAAAAAAAAAAAAAAAATTAAAATTAAAAAAAAAAAAAAAAAAAAAAATTAAAATTAAAAAAAAAAAAAAAAATTAAAAAAAAAAAAAAAAGATATATTTAAATTTTTATTAAAGTTATTATATATATTAAATATATTTTAAATAGGTTTCAATTCTGAATATAATGATAACATAATTAATATTAATATTAATGAAATAAATAATAAGAAAGCATTATCCATTGACGATATTAATAATTTACCCGGTTATCAAAAAGTTCAATTTCAGTTTGATTTTATATTTCCAAATGATTATAATTTGAAAGATACATTTTTATTAAATTTTCAAAATAATGAACTGTTTGAAAAATTTTTCTGTTTTTGAAGTATCTTAAAATTTTTAAACTTTGAAGTAGATTTCCAAAATCTTTACTTGGATTATGAAGAACGCGTTAAGATAAATCCAAATAACATTACTAAATTTGAACCTTACAGTGTCAATTTTTATAATAATAATCAAAGAAATTATGAAATGAAAATTAATGTTCTTAATAACGAACAAGAGTTGTATAGTCAATATCATGCCAAAATAAATTTTTTCCAATATGGAATTAAATTCATTTCTCCTACAGAGTATACTCTTTATTTTGGTTATAGTAATGAATTAAAAGATATATTAAAATATAATACAGAAATGTCGTACATTTTAGACTATGACTATTATGATCCTATTCAAACAGCATCCATAATTCAAATGTGTATAGATAAAGCCATTATCAAAACCGTATCTAATAAATTTAATGATGTTTCAATTAAGGTAGAAACGAAACCTATGGATCAGCAAAAATTTTCACTTGAATATAGTGTAAATAGTATGAAATCGTATATTCCCTTCTTGATGATCATTTATTTTATTCCATGTATTTGTAATTTACTAAATTATTTGGTAATAGAAAAAGAAACAAAAATTAAAAATTCTCTTATTATTATAGGTTTAAGAAAATCAAATATTTGGATATCTTGGGCTTTAGTATATGGCATAGTTATTATTGTTAGTAGTATTTTAGGTTCTCATTTTATCTACAAGTTTGATATATTTTTATTCATTAAACAAAGAATAATCATATGTATTTTGATTTTTTTTGGTTTATCTTGTTGTTCTCTTTCATTTATTTTTTCAACATTTATAAGTCATTCAAAAATGGGGAATATTGTTAGTATCTTTCTTAGTATTTTTTTATTTGAATCCTATTTTCGGCAACAAATCATCTTAGAAAACTCATCCTACTGGATTAAAAATCTTTGCTATTTCACAATATCACCTATTTCGTTTTTTTCTTTTTTTAAAAGTATTAACCATTTAGAAGATCAACGTTAGTTGGTAACCTTTTCAACTATTCTGGAGGATCCAGACTTGAAATTGAACTTTTTCGGATTAATAGCATCATTTTTCATTTATTTTACTTTAGCTATTTATTTAGATAATGTGTTACCTCAGGGTAGTAATCTTCATCGTCCATGGCATTTTCCAATCACGGATTTATTCCGTTGTTGTATCATTAAAAAATTTAATAGCCGTAATAGGAATATCAACAGTTTTGCACTTTTAAAAGAACAGAATCCTTATATTGAAGATGATTCAGCAATAACAAAAAATGCCTCTGTTAGGATTGAAAATATTCAAAAAACTTTTAAGGGGAAATCTGATGATTTTGTTTTAAATGAAATAAGTTTTAATGCTTATAAAAATGAAATATTCGCTATTCTAGGTCATAACAGTGCAGGAAAATCAACTTTATTAAATATTATGACCGGTGTTTTGTCGGCCTTGAGGGGTAATATTTTCTATAATAATAAAGGCTTATTCGGAAATGAAACAAGCATTTGTAAAGATTTTGGCTACTGTCCCCAATTCGATACTTTTAGTAAATTATTGACTGTGGAAGAACAAGTAAAATTATTTAATGGAATCAAAAGATCAAAAGAATTAAGTCAAAATGATATTGATACCATTCTTCAAGAGATTGGTCTCTACGAGAAAAAAATAAGTTTTCCTCATGAACTTAGTGGTGGACAAAGAAGAAAACTTTGTATTGCTTTAGCTTTTCTTGGTGATCCTAAATATGTTTTTTTTTGGATGAACCTACCACTGGCCTTTTTCTTGTTTCTATTTTGAAAATAAAGCAATGAAATCTTCAACCCCAATGAAAATATTTAAACCCCTAACTATTACACCTCAAATTTACGATAGCTGTGACTGGTTTTATGATAGGTAATAATAATAATAATAATAATAATAATAATAATAATAATAATAATAATAATTATAATAATAATAATATTAATAATAATAATAATAATAATTATAATAATAATAATATTAATAATAATAATAATAATAATTAATAATAATAATAATAATTAATAATAATTAATAATAATTAATAATAATAATAATATTAATAATAATAATAATAATAATAATAATAATTATAATAATAATAATATTAATAATAATAATAATAATAATTATAATCGTTGCCTTCGTTGAATTATGAACATGAATTAACAATTAGTTCAAATAAATTAAACTCAGATCTTAATTATATTGGAGGTTTTGGAGTTCATAGTAGTAGTAAAGATAATGTGATTGTTAATGAAAATCCTGAGTTTGCATCCTCTTTTATCCTTTATTTTAATAATACGTATAGTTTTTCACTTCCTATCGCTATAAATTATCTTTCTAATGCTATACTTTCTGAAGCTAATGTGACTCCAAAAATTTCAGTGACTTATCAACCTTTTACCACTACTCAGTATGAAAATTGGTATATTGATGATGAAAAATTAATTAATAATTATAAAGAATATAATAAAAGTAGCTTAGAACCATTAAATATGATTATAATAAGTATTACTCTTTCACTTACTCTTTCTCTCTATGGATCTTTAGTTGTTAAAGAACGGGAATTTGGTATGACGCATCAATTATTATTAAAAGGTACTAAACATATTACTTATTGGATTGGTATTTTAATCGGTGACTTCATTTGTACATTGATTCCCGTGGTACTTATATTTTTTGGAGGATTAATTAATAATATAGATTTATTTAGTTTTAAATATCTTCCATATACTTTTGGAATCACTATTCTATGGATTGTTGGTTGTCTGATTTTCCAGTATCTTTCCAGCTCTTTGTTTAAAAATTATGAACAAGCTTCACGTTTAAATGTTTTATTAAATCCAATGATATCTATTGGCATTGGTATCTTGATCTATACAATTTTTATGTCAAATAATGTGGAGTATGTTACGAATGTCGGGAGTACAGAAGAATTAAAGCCTATGAATGATAATTATAAATTATATGCTGTGTTACTTTTTTATTGGCCATCTTTTATCTCTGTCTTTTATACAGAATTGTCAACGTTTATTTTTAAAAGAAGATATTCCATAAACAATGAGGAATTAAGACAATACATTGCCTCTAAACGTGTTCAAGATATACTTAATAATTCAAATAGGTCCTATTTGGAAAAATCTGATTTAATAACAATAAAGTTTTTCAATTTAAAAGTACCATCTTTCAGTGATGTTTTACTTCTTGAAAATAAAAAGTTTACAAAATATATTTTGATTATGCTCATCGCCATCTTTCTCTACACCTTTATTTTATTCCTCATGGAGAAAGGAAAAATAAAAAAATTTAAAAAGCATCATAAAATTTCTTCAAACAACAAAGATGAAACCCTGAAATGGCTTAACGATGAACCAGAGGATGTACAAAGGGAATATAGAAGTATAAGCTATAGTATAAATACAAATCAAATTTTAAAAAAAAAAAAACAAAACTAAGGTAAAAAAATAAAATGGATTTACTAGAAAAAATAGATAAAAAATGAGCAGCAGGATACAAATCTGTTACTTAAAATATTTAGATTAAAAAAATATTATACCTTAAATACTAAAGAAATGAGTAATAAAAGAAAAAAGGAAAGAAAGAATAATCCAAAAAGTTATTCAGTAGAGCAGCAGCAGCAGCAGCGCAACATTAAAAATATAACTAATATTAAATATGAAAAAGGAAAAAAAATCGGAAGTACTACTACTAAATATGAAAAAAGAAAAAAAATGGGAAGTACTACTACTACTACTACTAATGGGAATAGGAATAGGAATATAAAAGAAAATAAAAACAATTCAGTTGTCACAGTATCATCAATGAATATATAACATCAAAGTAATTCTTCTATTTTTAAAACTGAAATTGAAAAAATAGATGATCGAATTACGTATAATGGGAAAAAAAGAAAATATACTTTAAAAATAATAAATGATATAACTTTTGGGGTACATCGTGGTGAATGTCTTAGTCTTTTAGGACCAAATGGATCTGGAAAAACAACACTTATTTCCATCATCGTTGGTCTTTTACATTCATCCGAAGGACTGGTACAATTTGACAAGAAAAATTTAAACGATCATATGAATCACCTTTTCGATTTATCTATTGGTTATTGTGGGCAACATGATTCACTTTGGAAAGAATTAACTGTTTATGAAACTATTCAATTTTATCTTTATATCAGCGGTTACCCATCAAATGACATTAATTAAATGACCGAAGTTTTAATGACTTCTGCTGGTATTGAAATATATAAGGATAAAAAAATTAATGAAATTAGTGGTGGTACTAAACGTAAACTTTCATTAATTATTTCCATTTGTTCTTTCCCGGATTATCTTATCTTAGATGAACCTAGTGCAGGAATGGATCCTTTCACTCGTCGTCGTATATGGAAACTTATTGCTGACTTGAAAGCACTTCGTTAACCCAGTACTATTTTAACTACTCACTCTACCGAAGAAGCTGAAGCTCTTTCTGATAAAATGGCAGTATTAGTTAATGGAAAATTGGTTTGTATCGATACACCAAAAAATATAAAAATGAAGCATAATAATATGTATATTCTTGAAGTTTTTACAGATCACCCGGAACAGTTTGAATCACTATTTATAATGGAGAAAAATATTTTTGGACTATGGCCAGAAGAAAATTATGAATTGGAATCATCCCTGCATCATCAAAAATATTTTGTAAAAATGAGATTTGAGAATATTGCTAATGTATTTTATTGGATGGAATATTCTAAGGATATTGGATTAGTAAGTCAATACAATTTTGGACAATATTCACTTGAACAAATCTTTATTAATTTTCATTATAAAAAATAAATAGGATTAAAATAATAAATAAATCCAATTTAAAAATTTTTTTTATATTTTTATTTTAAATTTTTTTTTTTTTTTTTATTAAAAATAATTAAAATTTAAAATATTATAAAAAAAAAAAAAAAAAAGAGTTAAAAATATTTAAAATCTAAATTATAGAAAAAAAAAAAAAAAGAGTAAAAAATATTTAAAATCTAAATTATAGAGTAAAAAATATTTAAAATCTAAATTATAGAAAAAAAAAGAGTAAAAAATATTTAAAATCTAAATTATAAAAAAAAAAAAAAAAAAAAAAAAAAAAAAAAAAAAAAAGGTATAATAAAACCGTATAAATTATTAATAAATATAAATAAAAAAAAATAAACCAAAATACTCAAATTAAATATGAACATAAATAAAACATACCAACATAACAGATTATAAATATATTTCGTATGATAAATAAAAAATATGTATATATACTACAAATATTTAATATTTAAAAATATTTTTATTAATTAAATATGTATTTATAAATTTTTTTTTTTATAAAATTTTTTTTTAATACTTTTAATTAATTATGTAAGAAACCTTGGATATATTTATTAATAATTAATAATCTGTCTTTCTTATTTAATACATTAATTTAATACATTAAATTATTGTATTTATTTTATCCAATTATATTTCATGTATTAAGATCATATTATTTAAAAGTAATTATACTTTATACTTAATATAAAGTAGTAATATAAAAGATGAAGATTATAAGGAAATAGAAAATGATCTTAAATATATTTGGAGCGTCAACGCTGAAAATGCAGTAAGATAGGCTAGCAGGGCCAATGCCTCTGAAGGAGATGACCATAATTTCTTTCAGATAGTCAATTCAAACCCTAATCCATAAGGAGGTGAGGTTCGTTTGCCTATGAACTTTTTTCTGAATTTATTTATTACACTTATTTTTGATTATTACTTTTTATTTCACGTTACTTTTTCTTTTATTATTATGTTCAATTGGACAAATAATTTTTTTTTATTTATTTTATTAATTCTGTGTTTTTTTTTTTTTTTTAATTTTTTATTAAAATTAAAAGTATTCATGTATTTTCTATAAGAATAAATAAATAAAGATTAAAGTTGGCAATAATTGCGGCTATAAAAAAAAAAAAAAAAATAAAAAAAAAATAAAAAAAAAAAATTAGATATATTTAATATTAAAGTTTAATACAAGCTATGATTGATAAAACATTAATTTATATAAAAAAAAAATTAAATATAAATATTAATTAACAATAGTAGATTAATAAAATACGAAAAAGGAATTTACTAAATACTGTATTATCTTTACAAATCTTATAAACAGTACTACTACTATTCCTATTCATAATCCCAAGTCCAATTAAGTACAACTTAATTTGATGGAATTAGAGCAAGTAATTTCTTCATTATGCTTTTCTTGAATTTCTTAGTTTAAGTCTTGTTAAGTTTTTTCATCATTAATTCTTTCTTCTTTAATCCCATTCATGCTTTTTCAGTTTATTTTTATATTATTGTAAATGGAATGCAATATAGAGAACTAAAAGACTTTTCTTTTTTTTTTTTTTATTACCCTTCTTAAATAAAAATCTAATTTTCGCTAAAAGGGCATAAACTTAATACCTTAATATATTATTTTTTTTTAAAAAATCTATAAAATTATTAATAAAAATAATTATTAATAAAAAAATATTATTAATATTAACTAAATTAAATGATAAATATTTACAATATTAAAATAATTATAAAATTAGTTACAGCAAATTCGATACATGTAATAATAATTATTTTTATTGTAATACTTTCTATGATATTTAAAATGGTTTATTATAATTTTTATTATTAAATTTTTATTATTAAATTTTTATTTTTAAATTTTTATGATTAAATTTTTTTATTATTAAATTTTTATTCTAATCCAATTAAATAATTATTCTAAATGTATAAAAAGAACAAAGTAGTACAATACTTTAGTTCTCTCTCTTTTTCTTACAACTACAACTTTATTATTATATTATTCTTTTGTTATTTTAGAGTTAAATAATAAATTTAAATAGTTAAATTGAAATAAAATTAGTTTAAATAATTAAATAAGATTAGTTTAAATAATTAAATTAGAATAGTTTAAATAATAAAATTAGAATAGTTTAAATAATAAAATTAGAATAGTTTAAATAATAAAATTAGAATAGATTAAATAATAAAAATAAAATAGTTTATTTTAAATAAAGTTAAATTAAAAATAATTTGAGTGTTGTTTTTTAAGTGTTTTAAGATTTTAGTGTTTAATGTTTAGAGTTAATAATTATTGTTGAATAATTAGATTATTTAGATTAGGTTTGAAATTATTTCTTAGTTATTTTTAGTTTTAGTTAAATTATTTAATAGTTAGAATTCTAAATTAAAATAATAAATTAGAATAATAAAAATAGAATAATAAAATTTTCTTTAGTTATTAGAATATATTATTTTATTATTAAAAACTCTTCAAGACTGTACCAACTCTGCTACAGTATTTAAATAAAAATGAATTTAAATTATAGTAAATAAGGATTTAAATTATAGTAAATAAGGATTAAAATTATAGTAAATTAAAAGTATAAAAAGAAAAATTATTATAAATTTTTTAAAGAGTGGTTTTTTTTTGGAGAAAATAGATATACATTAGTTAAATATATTCGGGGAATATATTGGAATATATTTATTTATAAAAAATAATATAGTAATAAGTTAGAAATAAATAGTTAATAAGATTTTTAATAATACTTTATTATAAAATTGTATTACGACATAATAAATTAAATAAAATAAAATAAAACGATAAAAATAATTCTTAAAATTTTGTTTTAAAATGAAGTGTATAGTTAATTATATATTTCTATATTAGAATATACTATTTTATTTTATTTTATACTATCTTGCAAACTCACAAAAAATATTGATACTAAAATATTAATAATAAAAATTAATAAAATAACGTATCAAAATAAAATTAAAAAAAATTATATATATATATAAACTTGAGGACTTCAAGAGACGAAGACTATACTAAGTGGGGGCGTTTTGCTACAGTATTTAAATAAAAATGAAAATTGTCAATAAAATTGTAATAAAATATAATAAATAATTAATTAGATATATTTTTATTTTATTTTACTATATTTTAGAACACTTTATTATTAATAATATTAATAATGTATACTTTTTATTATTTATTATTCAATAAGCACCTTATTTTATCTGGCACTTAAATAGATCCTTCCATTCCCTTGTACTTTTATTAATACTTCTTCCTCCAAGAAGGAAATTATAATACTTTTTCACACACACTAAAATTAACATACACATTATTTTCAATACTATTATTAACATTACTAATAATACTATTACTAATATTACTAATAATACTATTACTAATATTACTATAACTATTATTACTATTACTATTATTACATGTTGCTATTATCATTATTACTATGAAACAATATCATTTGTTAGGTTGCCACGGTTAAAAGCATTATATAAAAATAAAATTTTATCATTAACTTTACTACGAATATGATTGAAAAATGGGCAATCAATTAACCAATGCCTTTTCCATTGTTTATTACTTTAACAAAAGGAACAAAATTAGGACACATTTGATCTATTATTTTTGCAGCTTTAGCAATTCTAGCATCTAATCTATATCCGCTTCGTGCTCTCAATAGCCAATAGAAATCATATAAAAGATCAGGATATTCATAACAAAGTTTTATAAATTTTGATGTTTCTTCGAATTTGTTTTTGTCATAAAACTCAGCTTTAATAGAATTGATTTTCATATCTCTTTTCTAATAAAAATCTTTGATTTTATTATTGTTATTACCTCTTTTCTCTAGTTTACGTTTAAGAGTTCTACTTTCTTTCGTCCATGTATATTTTCTAGATTTTGGAATATTATTAACTAAATAGGAAATAATACAATTTGAATCTTTCCATTTATTAAAACGTTTGACTTGAGACAAAGCACACTTAGCTGGACAATGGAGGAATATTTAAATTTTTAGAAATAGAATATACCTTAATAAAAAAAATTTGGCTTTTTGTAAACCTGCAATCCATCTTAATCCTTTATTAATTAATTTCTGAGTATTATTTTTTCTCTCTTTATTTGAACCAAGTAAAGGTAAAAAGTAAGAGACTATACTAAGTACATAGGTGTTAATCATAATCTTCTTAAATGGAATAGGAATTTTGGAATTTGAAAGAAATTTACTTACAAGAAAAGAGAGCTTTAGTAACTTTAGAGTTAAGTAATTTAATAATAGGATTCAACGTTAAACTTTTATCAAATGGTATACCTAAATAGGTATAACATTTAGTTATTGGAATTGGTTGACCAGCAAAATGAAAAGTAAGATCTCTTTTATTTTGAAAGAGAGGGGTGTCTAGTCGAATCACCATCGTTGCACACTTGTTAATTCCAAAATTCATCATATTAAATTTAGCCTATTCATTTACTTTCTTAAGCATTTTATTTTTTTAACTTAGTTCTTGACGGTGCGAATAGAACAATATCATCTGCAAAGAGTCCACCACAACATTTAAATTCGCCTAAAGGAATTCCAAGTTTCTGAAAAATCATTAAAAATGTCATTAATAAATAGATTGAAGAGAATTGGTGATAGTGGATAACTTTGTCTAACTCCTTTTATAATATTAAAAGAAGATTTTTAAAGATTTAATGATTTATATAAAATTTTATTTAATTCAATTTCATGAACTTTTATTATTTAATGAATTTTTATTTAATTTCTTAATAAATAATAAAATAATATTTTTTTTTTTTTTTTTTTTTTTTTTTTTTTAAATGAAGATGTCTTTTTTTATTATTATTCGATTATTCAATTATTTATTATTTATTATTTAATTATTTATTATTTAATTATTTATTATTTAATTATTTATTATTTAATTATTTATTATTTAATTATTTATTACTTATTATTTATTATTTATTCAATTATTTATTTTTTTTTATCTACTTATTTATATACTTATTATTTGTTATTCATTTTTCTACTTATTTATGATTTATTTATCTACTAATTATTTATTTTTATTTATTTATTCAGTTATATCTTTTTGGTTTTTGTTTTTATTCTAAATATAATTTATTTAGAATAAATTATTTTAAAAAAAAAAAAAATAAATACTAAAATTTATTATTTTTAATAAAAAACTAAAGATATTTTTAATAATTCATTTAATTTTATATTATCATTCTTTTTATTTATTTATTTACTTATTTACTTATTTATTTGCGTTTATTTTATTTTATTTTATTTTATTTTTAATATTTTTTAATTTCTAATTTTTAATTCTAAAACTATTTTAATAATAACCAAATACTTCCATTGGTATGATTACTAAAATTATTTTATTAATTATAATTTTTATTATTTTTAATGTATAAATATTTTTAATAATAATCCCTTATATTATTGTTGCGATTACCAAATCTTTCATTATTGCGAATATCATTTCGTTCATTGGCACGATTATCAAATCTTTCATTGTTGCAAATATCCATTCTTTCATTGCCACGATTATTCATTCTTTCATTGTTATGATTATCCATTCTTTCATTGTTGTGATGATCAACTCTTTCAGAGGCATAGTAATTACTTTGTTTATCAATATCAATCTTTTCTATTATTTTACGATTTTGATAGGGAATATCACAATTTTTATCTTTTAAGCTAGGGTAATAATAAAAATAGGTAAAAGTTCCAACAATTAATCCTATTAAACTACCAACGGTGACATCTTCCCAATGATGACGATAATCAAAAACCCGAGATAAAGAAATAGCAATTGAAAAAACATAAGGAACACTAACAACACAATATTTCCAGAGATAGCATTTCCCGTCAAATAAATGAATTTGACCTGCCATATATAAAGCTATATATGACATAAAACTAAAAGCAGCTTTATATTGAATAAAATAAAATAAAATAAAATATATTAATATATATTATATATTATACATTAATTCATAAACTTATCTATATTAAAATTTAAAAATTTTTATAAATCTATCATTTTTAAATTTTTTCTCAATTTTATAATATCCAAATAAAAAAAAATATATATATATATATATATAAATATATGTACTAAAAGCATGTCCAGATGGAAAACTTCTCATTCCTTTTTGAATTTATTCTTTAGGACCTGTACAAATAGAAGTATTAAACAAATTTCTTGGTCCATAATTTATACTACTTGAAATATTATACAATTTGTACTGTTCTTCTACTTTTGCAAAATCGACTTGACATACTGAAAGAAAATCTGGTCTATATCTTCCAGAAAAATTCTTTTTTTTTTTTTTTTTTTTTTTTTTGTTTATTTATTTTCCAATTTATTTTAATATTTGAATATATATATATATATTTTCAGTAATTTATTTCTATATTAAGAATATATTTAAATTAATGTATATATATACTTTAATAATATTTCCTAATAAGACAGATATATGATAAGATACAATTAATCCTATTATTAATAAAAAAAAAAAAAATATTAATTTAAAAAAAAAAAGAAAAAATTAGTCTTCTATTTAAATATATTTATTATATTATTTAAAAGACTATTTATAGCTATACCTATAATTGCTTGATGTAAGTCATAATTCATTCTTTTTTTGAAAAATTGGCATCCAATAATAATAATTAAAGATACAGAAGCACAAATTGCCTAAATAAAATTTTATAAAATAAAATAAATATAAATAAGTAATAAAATAATAACTATTGAAAATATAATTATTAAATTAGCAAAATTAAAATAGAATTAAATTAGTAAAAATTATAACTTACAAATAATAAAGTCATACTAATAGTATCCTCTTTACGTGGATGACTAATTGAAACATCATCAAGTGAAAATTGTCTTTCCTTAGGATTAATTTTTCTTACTATATTACCAACTACTAATAGAATTGCAATAACTATCCAATCGATAAGTAATGTTGTTTTTTTTACACTTCCTGATAACTTTTCCTGTGCCATTTTTTTTAATTTTTATTGTTTTTTTTTTTTTTTTACTAATTTATATAAGTTATTACTATTTATATTATAAATAAAATTTAAAAATTAGATAACTATTTAATAATAATAATATTTTATTCTATAATATTTTATTTTATAATATTATATTTTATTTTATTATAGTATTATCTTTTAATTTTTTATACTTACTTTAAAAACTTTTTATTTTATTATTAATAATATAATTTATATTGTTTGTTAAAGTTTTGTTTTTTTAGTTTTTTTTAGTTTTTTACACTCTTAAAACAAAAGAAAAATTTTTGAATATTTATACTTTTTTTTTTTTTTTATTCAATGCCTTAATATAATTGAATAAATAATAGAATAAATAAATTAATAATAAATAAATAAATAATAAATATAAAAATATATATAAAAATATAAATAAATAAATAATAATAAATAATAATAAATAAATTTCATTTAATAAAATTTTTTTTATTTAATTATTAATTGTTAATGGAAAATGTTAAGGTTACACAATACTATCTAACACCATTTCAATAAATAAATAAATAAATAATAAATAAATAAATAAATAAAAATTTGTATTTTTTTTATTTAAATATTAAAAAATTTATAAAATAAAATTTTTATTTAAAAATTTAATAAAACAAATTTTTTATTGAAAAAAAATTTTTATTAAAAAATAATAATTATTAAAGTATATATACAGGTAACTCATGTCACCATTTCATTTTCTGTAGATTCTTCTATTATTAAATGAGTTGAATAAATAAAGTTGAATACATAAAAAATAAAATTTAAATACAACAAAACTAAACAAAATTGGAAATCAATGAATACATCAATAAATAAATAAATAAATAAATAAATAAATAAATAAATAAATAAATAAATAAATAAATAAATAAAATAAGGTTGGAAATCAATGAATACATCAATAAATAAATAAATAAATAAATAAATAAATAAATAAATAAATAAATAAATAAATAAATAAATAAAATAAGGTTGATATTAACATATGTTGTATTCTCGTCTGTAGCTTTCTAATGAATATAATTTTAGCGGAAAATCTCCATTATTTGCTGAGTTATCGTTGTTTTTCTTCATGTTATTATTAATTAGTGATAATAATAATAATAATATATAATAATATATAATAATAATAAATAATAATAAATAATAATAATAATAATAATAATAATAATAAAAATAGTAATAGTAATAATAATACGTAAAAATAGTAATAATCATAATAATAATAAATGATAATAATCGTAATAATAATAATACATAATAATAATAATAATAGTAATAATAAATAATAAATAATTAATAATAATAATTAATAAATAATAATAAATAATAATAAATAATAATAAAATAAAAATAGTATTATTAATAATTTATTTGAATTATTTAATTATAATCAATAGTTTAAGATGGGAAATTAATGCGTTGCCTATCCCATAAAAAAAAAAAAAACTAATCAATTTTTTTTTATTATTTAACTCTCTCTCTCTCCGGATATATACAAATATTTCATCTATTCTTACGACTCGATAATGAGAAAATGTTTTCTTTTAATACAAAAAAAAAAAAATAAAAAATTTAAACTTTGAATAATGAGAAAATCAAAAAAAAAAAAAAAAAAAAAAAAAAAAAAAAAAAAAAAAAATAAAAAAAGGATATCAAAAAAAATATTAAAAGTATCTAAAAAATTAAAATTAAATTTAAAAATTTAATATTTTAAAAAAATAAAAAATAAAATAAAAATAAAAAAGTTTTTTTATATCTTATTTAATTATTTAATTATATATTTTAACATTCCCCCTCAAGTCTAACTTCGTAACAAGTTAGACTTGAATTAAAAGATGCAGCAGAAGTAATTATTTCTCTTTTAATGTTGAATTTCATTATTAATTTCATTACATTTAATTCTCATTGGTACAATTTGGTTCATTAATTGTCGCTGTAATAACATCTTTTTTTCAATAGAATCAAACTCTTGTTGTAAATTATTATTATTATTTTGTATGAAGAAATTTGTTTGATTTTCCTACGGGATAACCTTTTTTTTTTAATTTCTTTATCTACTGCATCATCACTATTAATTTCATCATTATTTTCTTTATATAATTTTATAATATTGTTATTGTTTTCCTTATCCATTAAATTATCCATATTTTTGAATTATTTGGAGTATTTATAAAATTTACATAATTATCTTCATTGATGGTAACAAGAATGTTTTCATATGATTAAGAGTAATAACTCTCATGATTATTGCTTTCACAATATATGTAATGAATTACAAGGAATTTTAATTAAAACTTTTTCGATAATATTTATAGATTCAACATCATTAGTACTTATAGTATAATTACTTTGATTATCACTAAAATTTAACTTATTAAATATTGAAAATGGTTTGATATCTAAGTCAAAATCAAAAGATTTTAAGATTTCATTAATATCTTGAATCTAATATTAAGTTCTAGTTCAGCATCATCATATTTTTATTGCATATCTTCTGGATCTCTAATTTCCTCTATTAAAGGTTGTTAATCCTATATTACTTCTTTTATTCTTTTTTTCTTTTTTTTTGTTTTTTTTTTTTTTTTTGTTTTTTTTTTATTTTGTTTTTTGTTTTGTTTTGTTTTGTTTTGTTTTGTTTTGTTTTTATAATTATTATTTATTTATATCTATTCAAAGTATTACTAGATATTCTACTAAATCTTTATTTTCCACTTTTATGTTCATAATATAATGGCGTTTTATTATACTCATTTAGTTTATTTATAAATACTATGTGTTCCACCAAGTATTCTACTAAATTTTTTATTTTTACTTTTACATGCATAAAATAATGGTATTTCCCTAAACTTATTTTTAAGTATTCAATTAAACCTTTGTTTCCATATAGTCGGTCGTTCTATGACTATCATCATAATTAGTTTACAGAATCTTTATTACTATTATTGTCAACAAAGACAGCGAGTGGTATCTCCCATATTTGAGTTATTTTCAAAGTTGAACAAATAGTATAGCTTGGAGTTATTTAAATCTAATAAAAGTAAACATAAGGATGATTCATCAGTAGTCGTTGTAGCTTCTTTCTGTTAAAATAATCACATTTTATTTTATATTTTTATATTATTAATATTATACTTTTATATTCTTATATTATTATCAATATTATATTCTTATCTTATATTAATATTTTATTATTATATTTTTATGTTGTGTAACATCTATCTTTGCTATCGTTGTGCATTAATTCATAGTGATATAAAACAAATATGTGTAGTAACATATTTGTATATTTAATAATAATTATTAAATATTAAATTTATATCTTTTGTGAATAATAATATTTGAAATAATTTCTTATTCATATATTATTCAATATTTATATATATATATTATTCATTATAATATGAAATATATTAAATATATTAAATTAAATAGTTAATTTCTTCTAAATATATATAATAAGAATATTATTATATATATAACTTAACTATTCATATTTATTTTAAAATTTATATTAAAAATACATAATACTTCTATATATTATAATATATAATATAATGAAATAGTTTAGTTTATATTAAAAATACATAATACTTCTATATATTATAATATATAATATAATGAAATAGTTTTAGTTATTTTAATTATAATTAAATATATATAGTTGATATTATTTATTATATTCATATTTATTATATAATTATATTCTTATATATTTAACTTTATTATTCTTATTTTCATTTTAAGAATTATATAGTTATATTTATTATATTTATTATTTTAATATATATTTATTATATATTATACTATACTCCGATATAATATATTTTAAATGTATATTTATTATTATTAATATATATTTAAATTATTATAAAGATTTCTAATAACTACTCTTCTTGATTGTAGTTTAGAGAAGACCCTTGGTTAATTGGGTTTTATAAATTAAAAAAATATTAATAAAGGTTAATTAAATATAACGATACTATTAAAAATTAGTAGCACATAAAAGTCCCGCATATCAATAGAATAATCACATGATTAAATATGTGATATGCGGGATTTTTATGTGCAATAATTTATAAGCAGTGGGTTTTAAATAATGGTAGTTTAGTAAATTTTATTAATAAAATTATAAATTCGTACAATTAAAATAATAATTTTAATTCCTAAAAATTTACAAGAGAATTCTCTATTTCTAATATAAATAATTTAATTTATAAGAAATAGGTAATATATTAATTATATATTCTAATATATAGAAATATATAAATTTTATATGAATTAAAGTATTATAATTATTATAATTATAATAATATATATTGAAATAAAATAAAATAAAATAATTATTATCAAAGATATAAATTTAATATTTAATAATTATTATTAAATATACAAATATGTTATTACACATATTTGTTTTATATCAGATGTAATTTTTACTATAAAAAATAATTATTTTTATTATCTTAAAAAAAACGAGTTCTTAAAATTAATAAAATTTATGTATTAAATAAATACAAAAATTAAATAAAGTTTATTATAAAAACACATATACTTTTCTCGGGAGAGTTGCATTTCCCCAAATTGCATTTCGCCAGGTTGTATTTCGACAAGTGGCGTAGTATTAAAATGTTGCATTTCCTCAAGTTGCATTTCCCCAAGTTGCTTTTCGCCAGGTTGCATTTCGACAAGTAGAGTATTGATATAAATAAATGAATAAATAAATAAATATTAATTCAAAATATTTTTTTTTAAAATTGTATTTATGCGATATTAATAATATTTAATTTTATTTATTGATTTATTTATTTATTTAGTAATTTTCAATTTGGCGAAATGCCACATTTTTTAATACGCCACATGCTTTCAAAAAAATTGGCGAAATGCCCCACACCCACTTTTCTCACTTTCTGAGAAAAGTATGTGTGTTTTTTATAATAAACTTTATTTATTTTTGTATTTATTTAATACATAAATTTTATTAATAAAGAACTCATTTTTTTAAGATAATAAAAATAATTATTTTTTATAGTAAAAATTACATATTTAATCATGTGATAATTCTATGAATTAATACACATAGATAAATGTTACACAACATAAAAATATAAGAATAAAATATTAATATAAGATAAAAATATAATATTGATAATAATATAGGAATATAAAAATATAATTTTAATAATATAAAAATATAAAATAAAATGTGATTATTTTAACATTCCCCCCTAAACAAGATTTTTCTTGAAAATTTTGTTTGCGAAGAATAACATTTTATTTTCGTTGACATCTTTTGTGAGTACATCTGCAAGATTGTCTTCGGATTTGATATGTTGTAAAATAACATTATTATTTTCAACATGTTCCTTGAAGAAATGGTAACTTACACGTATGTGTCTTAGTCTTTTTCCAATAGCGAAATTTTCGGCGGAATATAGACTGGCTTTATTGTCACCATAGAGATTTATTTTGAATTTTTTGTTAAATAGTTCTTCAAGAATGTTTTTCAACCATAGGCCATTTGCAACGGCTTCCGATAATGCAACATATTCTGCTTCGGCAGTGGATCTTGAGACACATTGTTGTTGTCTTGACATCCATAAGACTGGTCCTGAAGCTAGGAAGTAGATATTTCCAGATGTAGATTTGCTATTGATTATATCTCCAGCGAAGTCGGAGTCAGTATAGCCATTAAGATTTCCATCTCTTTTATATTGTAAGTAATAATCTTTGGTTTGGTTAATATATTTAAATATTTGTAGTACCTTTTTCCAATCAGTCATATTTGAATTTTTATTTTTTCTTGATGCTTTGTTTACTACACAAGCAATATCAGGTCTTGTACATTTTGCTAGATGTATGAGAGAGCCTACTGCGCTTTGATAGATACTATTATCGAATGGTTCGTTGTTAATTTCTTTAATGTTTTCACCTACACAAGGAGTAGAGGATTTTTGATTTTCATTTATTTTGAATTTTTTTAAAATGTCGTTAATATATTTCTTTTGTGAAATATTATACCCATATTCAGTAGGTTCAACAGTTATTCCAAGTATATGATTTACTGGACTACATTTTGATATTTTAAATTTGTTTTTAATTAATTCAACAGTGGAGTTTATTTCACTATCTAAGCCTGTAATAAGCATATCATCTACATATAGTGCAACAATGCAAGTAGTTTCCTTTTGGGAATTATTCGTTAAATTGTGATTCGAGATATTTGATTTAATTGTTGAATTATTTGAATTCTTATATGAAGTATTATTTGAGTTACTATTTGAAATAATATTTGAAGTATTATTTGAGATATTGTTTGATTTATTATTTGAAATAATATTTGAATTATTACTTGGAATATTATTTGATTTATTATTTGAAATAATATTTGAATTATTACTTGGAATATTATTTGATTTATTATTTGAAATAATATTTGAATTATTAGTAGAAATATTTGATTCATAATTGTCGTTGTAAATTTTATTATTATTTAATGAGTTATTATTATTGTTTTGAGAATACTCATGAGAATCTTCACTTGAATAGTTACTGTCGTTGAAATTTGAAGTATTATTATTATTGAAATTTTGTTGAATTAAGAGTACATTTTGATTGTTGTTACTTTGGTGATGAACAATTGAATTATTTTCATTTGATTCATATTCTAAATCTTCGTCTTCATCTTCATCTTCTTCTGTGTTAAGTTCTTCAGGTGTGTAATTTTCTTTATAATTTGTTTTGTTATTGAAATTAAAGTTTCCAGGGATATCTTCTTCGAATACGGCATCACGAACAATATGAGTTTTGCAATCATTAGTTCCAAAAATAACATATCCTGGAGAATGTTCATCATATCCTAAGAAAATTCCGGGTAATGTGTTATTATCAAATTTTGAGTTTTTAAGGGAAGCGTCTACATAGTAGTATGCTCTGCATCCAAAAACACGAAGATTGTCAATATTCACTTCTTTATGATAGTATAATTCATAAGGAATTTTAAATTTTATTGCTGTTCTTGGAGTCATGTTATATATTTTCACTGCGGTTTTGACAGCGTCTTCCCAGAAATGGTAGCTTAACTTTGCTTGGTTTAATAATGCTTTTGTAGCATTTATTATTGTTCCATTTAATCTTTCAGCTCTTCCATTGCTTTGTGGGTTTCTTGGAACGATAAGATTTCTTTGTATACCTGCTTTGTTGCAGATATCTATGAATTTTCTTGATGTATATTCTTTTCCATTGTCACTTTGTATTTTTGTTATTGTTAAATTTGATTCATTTGTCACCATACGTATGAAATTTTCAAAAATTTCTGGAACTTCGGATTTTCTTTTTAGTAGATATATCCAACTTTTCCTTGTGAAATCATCAAGGAAAGTTAAAATATATTTGAAATTATTCCTTGATTCTTTAAGAGGTCCAATAATGTCCGAGTGGATTAGTTCCAATGGCCTTGTACTTCTTGCATTTAAAGTTTTTCTGAAAGGTTCTTTTTTCAGCTTTGATATTTTGCAGCCAATACATAGAGTTTTGTTAATTGTGTGTCCATTTAGGAATTTAATAAGATTATTGTTATAGAAATGGCACAGTCTTTTATGCCATATACTTAAGGAGTATTGGTCTAGATTGCTACTTTGTAAACTGTATATTGTTTTATAATTTCCTTGTTTATTATTGACGTAAATATTACAAATTTTGATTGAGTTTTCTTTTTCTATGCATAAAAGTTGACCATTTAGTTTTGCTAATCTAAAGTATGCATTGTTGTCAATAATGATAACATCAGCTAAGTATTGTCTTTTAAGATCGTTGAATGATATTAATGTTTTATTTTCATTAATATCTTCTGAATATAATACATTTTTTATTATGAAGTAAATATTATTGATGTATCCCGTAAGATCTCCAATTTTTGAAACTTGTACTATTTCTTTTTCCTTTGTTGGTAGTATCATATTAGTATGATAATCTCTAACATTACATAGATTTTTTAATGATCCCGTGATATTTGAAGATGCTCCAGAATCTATGGATATTACATATCCATTATTATAATCTGGATGACATTTATGATTGTTAATGAATTCATATATAGTTTTTCTATTTAAGTCGTTTGTAATTATGTTTGGAATCATAGGTGGAAGTGGACTATCATGAGGTTTTACTAATTTATTTTTACCAATAAGGTTTAATTCTAGATTATTATTATTTTCTACGTTATTGATTATTATATCACGTAATTCCATAATTTTATTTGATATATTTGATTTATGTTCATCATGAATTGATTCATTTGAAATATTATAGTTAATTGGATTTGTTTTAGGTTTGTTATAGTCCCCTAAATAATTGTAAAGAGTTCTATCAGAAACAGATTACAAATAACAAATTTTAACACCAAAATAAAAAAAAAACACGTAATAAAAATTCGTTTTTTTTAAATAAAATAATCTTTATTAATTAAAAAAAATTAAATCTCTTTTTGTTATTAACTATCATATAGTCAATAACTAATACATCGATTTAATTATAGAAATTTACATGTATTTATATTTTTTCATTATTACATTATAATATATTATTTCTATCTAATTTACATATATTACTATTTATTTATAAACAAAATATTTATTAATAATTTTATTAAATAATAATTAACTAAACTAAACAATAATTAATTTAATAAACTTTCAACTTATTTACAATAATAATTAAATTCAATAACAACTCATTTATTATATATTTATTATATAAATATTATTAATACTAATGTTTATATATTTACAATTCAAAACTATTTTTGTAAACTATTTAAACTAATTTTAACTATTTAAAACTATTCCGAAATTAATTTTAAAGTATTTTAAACTAACTAAACTAAATTAACTAAGTTAAATAGAATAACTATTTTAAATAAACTAAACTAAATTAACTAACTTAAATAAATTATTTAGATTTAAGTTATTATCCAAAATTATTTAAATAATAATTTTTCCTTTATGAAAAGTTTACATAAATTTATAATTAATTTTCATATACGTAAATCATAAATTTATGTAATTTTATTACATTAATTAATTATGTAATAATTAATTATTAAAGATTTTATTAAATCTTTACAATAATTGATTATTAAATCATTTGATTCATAAGAGTTATTCATTGGTGGTTCAGGAGACATGTCATATGGATTTTCTCCATCTAGTCAGATCTTCTTTTCATGGGTTTCTTGAGATTCATCATAGTCACTGAGGGCATCAATGATTTCTAGGTTGTTGATTGTATCTTTGGCTAGGTTAATATTGCTGAACTTTCTTGCTATTTCTTTAATTTTATTATTAGGATTCCTTGCATTAAAGTAGCAATTTCTTGTGAAATGGTCATGTTTGTCACATATTGAACAGTACTTTTCGTTATTTCTTTTGGTTTTGTTTCTGTTATTTTTGTTGTTTTTCTGGTTTCTTCTTCTCCGGTTATTATTGTTATAGTTATTATTATAATTATTGTTATTGTTATTATAATTATTGTGATTATTATTCCTAGAATTATTTTGGGAATGATTATTATTCGCATTTTTTATAAAAGAAACTTCTTCCACTGACTTTGGGTCTTCCGCATTTAAGGTTCTTTTGGCTATGGTTCTGATTTCGTTTGCAATCTCTTGAAGATTGTCTTTATAATTGAATTTGACAGAGTTTTTATATTCCCCTGGGAGTCCCTTCAGGAGTAATTTGAATTTTTCATCCTCGTCTATTGTTTTTCCTAATTCTTGGAGTAGATTACAAAGATGTTCGAATTCTGTAGTAAATTTGATTACTTCTTTGTCCGTTTTGGCTCTTAGATTTTTTAAACGGTCGTATAAATCTGGAACTTTGTTGATATTTATGATATTATATTCACTTTCCAGATATTTATACATTTCGTAGGCCGATTTTAATCGAAGGCCTATCAAGGTGGCTTTGGTTTCTTTGGAAACCGAACATAAGATTTGTTGGCGAGCTCTACCGTCCTTTTCTTTAATTAGAGAAATTGAATTTTCAATATTCTTCTTATCTTCTTTTTTAGATTTGAGTTTATCATATAACTCATTTAATTCTTCGTTGGCGTCGAATTGGATGTATTTGTCTATGTGATTTATTTCGAGATTTGTTCTCAATTCGTACGCCCAAATATCAAAGTTTTCCTCGTTTAATATCTCTCTTGGAGTTGAGGAGGAATCTGTATTATTAGAAGTATTCATTATTTAGATAAGAAAGGCAGTTTTAAATAAGGGATATATTTTTATAAATAAGAGCTAATTGAGACTCTTAATCTGAGAAAAGTATGTGTGTTTTTTATAATAAACTTTATTTATTTTTGTATTTATTTAATACATAAATTTTATTAATAAAGAACTCATTTTTTTAAGATAATAAAAATAATTATTTTTTATAGTAAAAATTACATATTTAATCATGTGATAATTCTATGAATTAATACACATAGATAAATGTTACACAACATAAAAATATAAGAATAAAATATTAATATAAGATAAAAATATAATATTGATAATAATATAGGAATATAAAAATATAATTTTAATAATATAAAAATATAAAATAAAATGTGATTATTTTAACACTTTCCAATAATTAGAAACCAAAGGGTTAGGACTCCTTTATTAAAGGTAATTTAATTAAATTTAATTTAACCCTTAAGAATTTGACAAAATTATTTAGAAGAAAAATAATGATAACTCCACAAGAAATGGAAATATTATATTGATATTCCCGCAGAAATTATACTCATTAGAAAGCTACGACTATGAACTATAATATATATTAATTTTAACTCTATTGGGCCACTAGGAGACGAGATATTGGACTTTAAAAATTCAAATTTAAAAGAAATGTTACCATATAAAATATTAATAATGATAATAATAATAATAATATTAATATTATTATATATATATATATTTCTTTTAATAATAATAAAAATTAATAATAAAATATAATAAATAAAACCATATATTTATTTCTTTAGATTATTATGTGTTTGTGTACCTGTCATAATATTAATTATGATAGATACTAAAAATAGTTAACAAAAAATAATAGATAGAATACAACAACTGTAGTGAAAAACTATAAATAGAAAAGAAAGAAAATTATAACATTTATGTATATTTAATATTTATTATTAATATTATATATAATATTATAATTGCTATTTTTTCCTTTCTTTCTTTTTTTTTTTATCTATTTATTTATTAAATATTATTTATTAAATAATATATAATCAAAGAAATATATAAAAGTTAATCAAATAAAATTAATACAAATACAAAAGAAACATATATAAAATGAAACAAATAAAATACATAAAGGAATTGTTTATTACTTATTTCATCGGTTAATAATATTATATTTAATAAAATGAAATCAAATATTCGAAATGTATGAAGAAAAAAGAAAATATCAAGATTTTTTTTTTTTCTATATGTAAAAGAGATAATTTTATTATAAATATAATTTTTTTTTCTAAATACAATAGAATAATAAAATTGATAAGATGACATTAAAATGAAATTAATAAAATTATTTAAATAAATATTATTCTCAATTTTCATATTTAAAGAATACCTTTACAAAATATAGTATACATATATAGACATATAAAAATTTTTTTTCGAATGATGTAATATTGTATAATTAATCATAGTCTATTTTTAATTATTAAATTAATTATATTTTATATTAATACTTTATATTTTATTGAAAATTTCATTTCGAAAAATTTCATTTTGAAAGGATGCATTTCCCAAAATTTTAATAAATAAATAAATTAATAAATAAATAATAAAATAAATAAATAATAAATTTATAATAATATATTAATAAATAATATTTTATTGAAAATTTCATTTCGAAAAATTTCATTTTGAAAGGATGCATTTCCCAAAATTTTAATAAATAAATAATAAAATAAATAAATAATAAATTTATAATAATATATTAATAAATAAAAAATATATAAATAATAAATAATTAAATAGATATCTTTTATTTAATATTTTTTTTATAATTTATTATTATAATACTTATTAAACACCAAAAACAAATATTGAGAAAATTAGATATATTTTTAGAGTAGCATTTTATATATAATACTTAATATTTAATTTTATTTATCTTTATTTTTTTTTATGATTACAAAAGTGTATATTTTTAACAAGGTTACATTTTATTTCTTTTATAATTTTATTTAAATATAATAATATTCTGATTGGGTAAATTATATTAAGATCATTATTAAGTATTTATTTTTTTATATTCTAACAATACTATTATTATTACCAATATCATTATCAATATTTTATAATTTATTATTATAATACTATTATTAATATCAATATCAATATCAATATTTTATATTTTATTATTATAATACTACGATTAATATTAATATTAATATCAATTTATTTTATTAATATTAAAAATATAAAATTTTATTTTTTATTTTATTAAAATACTAATAATATATATTAATAAAATATATTTAACATTAAATATACAATAAAATAAAATATTTTTATATTTTTATTTAAATTAAATCAATTTTTAGTTGAAAATTAAAACTTTTAAAAGAATTAATCAATATAATAAAGTTTTATCAAAAACCATTTAATTTTTTCTTTTTATTATTAATTATTTAATAATTTTAATTATATATTGTGTTTTTCAAATAAATAAATTACTTTTTTTTTTTTTTTTTACTGAATTATTTATAAATATTTCGTTTAATTTTTTCTTTTTATTATTAATTATTTAATAATTTTAATTATATATTGTGTTTTTCAAATAAATAAACTACTTTTTTTTTTTTTTTTTTACTGAATTATTTATAAATATTTCGTTTATTAAAAAATTTGATAGTAATTTAAGATCTTATAACATACTGCGCAAGGACTTAAAAGGTGTAAAATGATCAATAAATTATTTAGATATTATTATCCTTTACATTATATTTTAAATTATTAATTTTTATTTTTATATATATATATATAAAATTATTAATTATATATATTTTTAAAAAATTGTAAAACTTTTAAAACATATGATAAAGTATTTTATTTTTTTACAGCTTTAATTTTAATGAATATTTATTATAATATATATTTATTATATATATGTATATATATAAATTTTCTATTGAAAATTTAAACTTGAATTTAAATTTATTTATTTATTATTGTTTTATTCATTTATATTTTATTTATTTAGTTATTTATTTAAATTATATATATTATTTATTTATTTTTTTATTAATTTATTTATTTATTAACTTTTTAGAAATATTTTCCGAAATGAAAATTTCCGAAATGCCTCACAATCCCAAAAAAAGAGATTATTCAAGAGCATTTAATATTTAGTAAATATTTATTTAATATTTATTTTTCATTTTAAAAATTTAATATTTATATATTATTTAATACTTAGTTATTATTATTTAATAATATTTATAATTTATAATATTTAATATTTATTTAATATTTATTAATTATTATTTATAATCTATTATTTATTATTTATTATTTATTATTCAATTATTTATTATTATTATTTAATAATATTTATAATTTATAATATTTAATATTTATTTAATATTTATTAATTATTATTTATAATCTATTATTTATTATTTATTATTTATTATTCAATTATTTATAATTTATTATTTATTATTTGTACATATATATATTTTACGATTTATTATTTTTTTTAATATAATTTTTTTTTCTCATTTTATTATTTATACTTTTATTATTATTATTATTATTATTATTATTATTATTATTTATTACATTGACTTTTTATTATTTTTATTATTATTTATTATTTATTACTTTTTATTATTATTATTATTATTATTATTATTATTATTATTATTATTATTATTATTATTATTATTATTATTATTTATTATTTATTACTTTTTATTATTTTTATTATTATTATTTATTACTTTTTATTATTATTATTATTATTATTTATTACATTGACTTTTTATTATTTTTATTATTATTTATTATTTATTACTTTTTATTATTATTATTATTATTATTATTATTATTATTATTATTATTATTATTATTATTATTATTATTATTTATTATTTATTACTTTTTATTATTTTTATTATTATTATTTATTACTTTTTATTATTATTATTATTATTATTTATTAATTTTTTTTATTATTTATTACTTTTTATTATTACTATTATTATTTATTAATTTTTTTTATTATTTATTACTTTTTATTATTATTATTATTATTATTATTATTATTTATTAATTTTTTTATTATTTATTACTTTTTATTATTATTATTATTTATTATTATTTATTATTTTGACTTTTTATTATTAAGTATTTTTTTGCTTTATTATTTTAATTTGTATTTGCAACAGCAATTGCAAATTGTCCAGAATGACTAATTGTAACCTTAATATCATGAACACCTAGGGACTTAACCATACTGGATAATTTATCACTTAGTACGACTTTTGGGGCACCTGATTTTGCCTTGATGATTTCAATTTCTTTTAAAGGAGCACCAGCACCTTCCCAAATCTTTTTAGCTTCTAAAGAGTAGGATGAAACGGCTTTTATAACAGCCTCTTTAGCAGCCCATTTACCAGCAAAACTTGAAAAAGTATCCGGTTGACTTCTACAATACTTTATTTCAAAGGGAGTGAAATTACGTTGAACAAAATTATCATTATCAAGATTTAATTCAGATATTAAAACAATATCAACCCCTACACCGTTATAAGCATTAGCATTCGCATTCGCATCAGCATCAGCATCAATATAGGTATTATTTATATTATTTTCAGCCATTTGTTTAAGAACAATGTTCATTGCTTTAGAATCTTCAGATGGACCCTTTTTTTCATCTTTGTTATTAAGTTGTTCAAAATCCCATTTATTTTCTTTCTTATTATAGGAAGCACGAGCCAATGGGTTCAGGTAGACTTCAGTTTCTTGCTCTTCCGTATATGGTGGTTCATTCTTTACCTGAACAAACTTTTCGTTACCAGATAAGGAATTATGAAGATATCTGAAGGACTTCTGTTCACGAATTAGACGTTTTTTCCTGTAGACCTCTAATTCATCTTTATCAAATGCGGCGAAAAGACAATCCGGATGAATAACTAAAATTTCACCACCTACTTGGCCGAAACCGAAAGCCTTAAGTAAACCGGCCTTAATACCAGGGGTCTTTATTGTCTTATCATTGAATAAAAGATAATCATAATCTTCAAATATTGGATCAATGTTATCTGCATTACGATTACCTGGAATAATGCCAGTTTGAATAGCTTGTATAATACCGTTTAACATCCAAGAAGATGCAGCACCCTTACCATGACCAACAAAAGATTTTTGACAAACGGCTGGACAAACATTACCTTTAGTACGTCCTAGGAATTCAAATTGTTGATTAAATACCTTAGTTTCATTCTTATCGTTAGCCTTAGTACCAGTACCATGTAAGGAGACAATACCAATATCATCAATCGTAAGACCAAAAGCAGCTAAAGCACCACGTAAAGGAGCAATAGTTGGATTCTTTTTGTAGAAATCTTGACCCCAAATCTGGAATGCTTCCTTTTCTTGTCGGTAGGCTTCATCATTAATGAATTTAGTTCTTTCTTCAATGAATTCATCAATAACATCTTGATCTTCATCTTCACCCTTCATGTTCTCTACTTCTTCTTTCATTAAATTTAATTCTTCTTTAACCCATGATTTAATCCATCTCTTACGAGCATTCAACTGACGAGCACGATACTTTGGATTTAATAATGGAGATTTAGGGTTAGGAGAAACCTCACGAGCTGAAGTTAAAATACCTTGTCCCGGAGCTGGAACAGATCTTCCTTCTTTATCGGAGGCAACAGCCGTATGAGCGATAATGGCATAGATTGGAACACCCATTTTCAAAGCAAGACTAGCAGACATTAAAACTTGAACACCAGCACCGTGTGCTTCGGTGAAACCATTACGCGAAGAAGTACAGGGTCTGCTTACTTCGCTTGGTTCTCGACCATTTTTAGTGATATCTTCGAGAGTATTTGCAGTAGCCTTCATTTGTGCAAATTCATAGGCACCAGTTTCATTAGTTTCATCAAAACCACCGGTAATAGCAACCTTTGCCTTTCCGGACAATATATATTCCATACCAATATCAACGGAAAGAATACCGGAAGCACAAGCCCCAACTGGAGCACAAATTGGACCAGAGGATGAAAGAAGTAAAAGATTAATCCAGGCACCCATAGTATTAATAAAGGATTCTTGAAGAATATCATTATTAATTGGGTTTTCAAAGAAACGTTCCCTATATATTTTGCTGTAACTATTACTTGGACCATGACCGGAACCAAGGATATTTCCAATTTCAGATACATGGACATACTCATAAAATTCATAAGGATCGGTGATACCAGAGCAAACTAAAGCTTCAATAAACGATACAATACAGTAGCAGGTCACCGGATCCACTTGATCAACAATTTCCTTAGGAATTCCATAACGAGTAGCATCCCAACCGGTTGGAATTTGAGCTGAAACAATACGATCGAATTGAAGGGCTTTTGGTACATAGATAGAAGCACCCTTCAATAATCTTACCATATAGCGACTATCTTTACTTTCATTGATTTCAACAAAGTCTCCAGCTTTCTTTCTAAAAGATTCAGCTTCCTCTTTACTAGCTTCAAATGGTGGGAAATCTTCATCCACAACAATTTCTTGTAAAAATCCTTTATTATTTGGATCAAACTTTAAAATATCGGGTTCAACCAGCCTTATTCCAGTATGAGCAAGAATTTCCTTTTCATAGCTGGCTTTGATATCAATATCTTTCACAGGAGAACCAGTTTTGGCATCAACCCAACCAGAATATAATGTACCATCGGCCATTTTCATGTAAGAAACATGCTTAATGAAGCCCATAATCCAGGCGAGTTCCACGCAACCTTCAAGAGAAAGTTTACCTTCCGCTTCCATTTCCCAACGAGTGCGACTATTACCGTAGGGACCAACTTCTCCAAAACCAGTCACAACAACCACACGATCAAGATCTAATAATTCACCAATGTATTTTAAATCCTTAATACTTTCAGGATCCTTGATTTCTGGGAAATCAATGCTAATGTTGGAACGTGGCTCAACCGTCTTTTTCCTTTTTTCTTCATTTTCATTAGTGATACCAACGACGACTTTTCTATGAGCTTTGTCGGCATCCACAATCATCTTCTTTCTTAAAGCTTCTTGCACAATACTCTCACGGTAGGTTTTAAGTATTGGCATTATATCGGAAACAAACTGCATACCGCCATTGAAATCAGCGTATAGAGGTCTTTTACGGGCAATAGAAATCATAGAATCGGTCATAAGACCAAGGATATTGAAGGCCATTTCGGATGTACTGAATGTACGACAATGACATTGCTCTTCAATACCTCTGGCAGTAATACTATTCTGATCCATAATATTAGTACCTCTAGTCCAACCAATGCAAGTACCAATAATAGATAAGTATTTCGACCATGATTCTGATTTCCAACGATTGAGCAAACTTTCTAATCCCATCTTAGATTCACCATATAACCCGTCTCCACCAAAGACACCATGATTAAAGGAACATGGAAGAATAACTTGAGATGGAACAACAGAATGACCCTTCATTTTATGAATACGAATAGCCCCTAAGATTCTAATAATGTTCGTTAGCATAATACGATGAGCTAATTCAGATTTGCCATCAATATCACTGATATCGCGACCAAGTTCTGAAATCGCTGCAAATGGAATAACAATATCAAGATCCCAACCAAGACCATTAACACGAGAATCCTTGGAATATACGAAATCAATAAGATCATTAATATCTTTTTTGGAACCTTGGTTAAATGGAACGATAACTAATTTGGAACCCTTAGTACCATTTTCTTCATATAATTTACGATAGTGTTCAATATTACGAAGATTGTAACTAGAAGTGGTAGCTACTACCTTGGCACCACTAGCTAAAAGATACTTTAAAAGTTTTTCACCAATCGAATGTCTACCACAACCAGTAATAAGAATATGCTTACCGGTAAGAGAAATACCGTTAGCAACAATTTCTTTAAGTCCATCGAAATACATCTTAGACATGCCCATATCAATATTATCAAGACCATGACCATCATCATTCTTATTACGAATATAAAGATAGGGGACCTTTTTAGTAATTTTGCCAACGGTTCGCATAGCACCTTTTTCCATTTCATTGACATAATCAACCGCATTTCTGATCATTTCACGTGGAACTTCAACATACGATAAATTACCACTTTCATCAATATTAACATTTGGTGCATTAAATGGACCAGTAAACTTGAAATGTGGAACGCCATGGAAATCCTCAAGTTTTTCTAAAAGTATAGAGGTAAATCTTTCCAGAATGGACTTAATTTTTTCATTCTTTTGGTCAGCAACAACCTTAGTATTAATGAATTCGGCTTGTTGAACTAATTTTTTATTGGCACGGTTAATAAGTGTATGGAAGGTATCCGAAGCCACCATTTCATCAACATTCTTTTGTCTACCAGTAAGAATATTATAAACAAAAATCCATAAATCTTGATAACCCCAATTCCAACTAGATTCATAAATACGAGCTTTTCTATATGAGAATTTTGGAGTAATACCATTAGTAAATTCTTCACCTAATTCATCATTACAAAGGTCAAGTTTGGATTGAATTTTAGCTGTTTCGTCTACGGCAGCAACTAATTTCTTTTGGTCAATATGCAAATCAATTCCAAGATATTTTGCATAGGTTTCTATTTGTTTAAGAATGAGAGCATTTTCTTTACTTTCTAAAGCAGCTACTTCAGCAGAATTACCCATTCCAATAGTAAGTACATTTGGCATAGAAATAGGAATAGATCCACTAGAGCCCCCTTTATTAATATTTAATGAATTGACGTTAGAGTAAAGACTAACTACGTCATCCAACCAACCTTGAGCTTCACTTTCTGATGTCAGGCGAACAGATGGTTCCATAGCAGTACCATAAAGTAAAACGCTTTCTGTTCGTTGCTCACCTAAACCGTAGCTGCTTTTAATGTAATCCTTAATTTTAGAAGAAGCGAAACCAGCTGGCATTTTACTACTAATCATACGATTAACTAATTGAGAAGTATATTTACCTAAATGACCATTGAAAGATCCAGAAATTTGTTTTCCAAGTTCTTCCACTGGTAATTCTTCAGCCTTTACTGGAATAGCATTGACACCAAATTCTGCTTGTAAATCACCAGTAATTTCATTTTGAACAGTACTACGTCCACCAGCTAATTCCTTAATACTCTTAGACATTGGAATTTCATTAATTGATTTTTTTAATTTCTGAGCTAGGATAACACGAACAATGTCATTTGGAGAAACTGGCACATCCGCAACAGAAGCAGCTTGACTAGAAGACGTCATTGGTATGGACATTGGCATGGACATAACAGTAGGTACAGGTAGAGAACTACTACCCTTATTGAAAGAAGTTTCAGAAATCGAAGAATAAGCATTCACCACAGAGTCTAACCAACTTTGAGCCTCATTTTCTGAACCTAAACGAGACGATGGCTCCATAGTAATACCAACTAATAAAGTACTGTCGATACGTCCTTTACCAAAACCATAATTATTAGATAAATAATTATTAACAGATGAAGCAGAAAAACCAGCTGGCATTTTACTACTAATCATACGATTAACTAATTGAGAAGTATATTTACCTAAATGACCATTGAAAGATCCAGAAATTTGTTTTCCAAGTTCTTCCACTGGTAATTCTTCAGCCTTTACTGGAATAGCATTGACACCAAATTCTGCTTGTAAATCACCAGTAATTTCATTTTGAACAGTACTACGTCCACCAGCTAATTCCTTAATACTCTTAGACATTGGAATTTCATTAATTGATTTTTTTAATTTTTGGGCCAGGATAACACGAACAATGTCATTTGGAGAAACTGGCACATCCGCAACAGAAGCAGCTTGACTAGAAGACGTCATTGGTATGGACATTGGAGTTGGCATTAGCATTGATGTTGGCATAGCGGCTGGAGTTGAAGCTGATGATGATGATGGAGCTTGTTCAGATGAATAAGAGATTTCATAGTCTTCATCTATATCTTCTAATTGATAATACACTTCATTCGCGTCCTTATTGTAAGCTAAAAGTTGACGTTTTTTACAAAGAGTTTTATCAATTTCACTATACTTCTTAGCAATAGTACGTTTAGCCATTCCAACTAAAGTAGGACTTGGGCCAAATTCAATAACACGTTCAACATCAAAACCTCCATCCTTAACTGAATTGAAAAGAAAATTTTGAGTCTTAATCCATTGAACGGCAGAAGCTAACTGATAAGATAATAATTCAAGTAAAAGAATATAAGCAATATCTTCTGTATGTTTATCCCATTCATTAATAATCTTTTGTAGGTAATCGGATGATGTACGCTTTTGAACACGAATGGCGTATTCTTTTTCGATAGAGAATGGCTCACCCATTAAGTTTGGAATATAACGACCAATAATAAACTTTGGATTAATATCTTGAACTTTGACACTTTGCCTAAGTATATCACGGAAAGATGAAACTGCCCATGATAAATATCTGGAATGGAATGGAACATCAATACCATTAAGAGGAATGGTAGCTTTACCTCTTTCAATCTTAAAGAAACCTTCTTTTTCCTTACGTTCTTCCGCCATTTTAATATTCTTGGAAACTTCTTTCTTAAGAAGATTCATAGCTTTAAGAGTATTTTCTTTGTATAAGGCCATAAATTTCTTAAATTTAATACTAAACTTATTTAAGGTATTTCTAAGAGCTTCAAGGGAAGTTAGATCTCCAGTCACTACATATTGGTAGTTTTCGACATTATAATTAACAATTTCTAAAAGACCTTGATGTTCTTCATTGATCATTCTTACAACTTCTTCAAATAATTCGAAAGTGAAATAGGGATGAACACGACTTGGATTAACAGCGCACATAGCAAAGTCAGAACGATTTTGTTCATCTCTTTCCACAGAGTATTGGAATACAAGTCCACGATAGAAAGTGGTTTCCACCAAACTTTCTACCGACTGAGTCTTACCAACACACGAAAGTGCAGAAAATTCACCAAGAGAATGACCAGCAAATACGGCATCGTCAGAAATATATCCTTTTTCATACATATCGTCATAGGCAGCCTTTTCGTAGAGATTAATGGCTGGTTGAGTAAATTGAGTAGAATTTAATAATCCAGTGGGAGACTTGAATTCATAGTAATAAGTATTTTCATCAATTTCTGGGAAAATAGGTTTTACTTGAAGATTTCCATTAGCATCAGGAACGATGCAAGTCATGCTCATGTAATTCTTTTTAATTTCTTCGCCATCTTCACCACCAAAGTATACAGTTAAATTTTTAGGATTGTTGCGAACAATTTCTAATATGGAGAAACCATATTTTTTCATCAAATAAGCGTCAGCATTATCCCAAACTGCTTTAGCCACTTCAGATTTTTGGTATAAATCTTGACCCATACCAACCGATTGAGCTCCTTGACCGGTAAAAACATAAGCAGTTGGTTTTTGTTTAATCTCAGCTTCACCTTTTATAACGAGTTCATCGGTCGTTAAATTTCTAACGGTAATCTTTATTACCATGTTACCATTATGCATACCAATATGTCTAAGAGAGGTCTTAAGTTTATCATTTGGATGAACTGGATTAATAAATTTAGTTTTGTATTTGACCATACGATTTGGATCATTATTAGCAGCATACATTTCAACTTGATGACGAGTCGTCACATAGGTCCACATTCCCTGAGTAATTGGAGAATCGATGCCAGCTAAAATAGCAAAATAAATATTGGTATGAATTGGATTAGTATCTTTAGAAGCAAGCGAATATTTCATATTACTACTAGGAACATTTTGAATAAGCGAAATACCCCTTGGAAGAAGATTATAACCATCGTTATCAAAGAATATGACACGATCATCACGTTGACCAATTTTTTTTACAAAATCAGTCACGGGATTGCCAAGAACCTCATTTTTACCTTCTAGTATCTCATCTTTAGCACTATCATAAATTACTTCACCGACTTCTTTTAAAGTATGTTTATAAGCATTATAAATTTTTCCTTTCGTAATCATTTGACAAACGGCATCAAAACCAGAATAGTATTTTTTTGTCTTTAATTTAAAAAGTAATTCATCGCCAACATTAATTTTCTCAGTAAATTTTAGGTATTTACGAGTCTTTAAAACATCTAAAACATTATTATCAGTCACTTTAATAATATAATCTGGTTCCTCATGATTACTATACATTTTATCAAAGTTATTATATTTACCACGGTATAGGAAAGTACTCGTCACCTTAACGTACTCCACTTGATCAACATAAACATTACTAATAAATTCAATAACCGTACCCGATGGAATAATAGTTACCGAATTAACAATAGAATCAGTATGAACCATTTGACCGACCTTTAATTGAACCGGATTAATGATTTCATAATCCATAGTTAAGTGGAATGAAAGATGGATATCCAAATCTAGATCATCCACGAAAAGAGCCTGAAATGCACTATGAAGAGATATCACATTAATATAATCAACATTTGGAACAATTTTTGAAGATGGATGAACATAACCGGTAGCCTCACTATAGGCTTTAACATCTTCTTCAGTGATGAGTTTATCCCCTTTATAAACCGTCTTCGAAGAGCCATAACCACCCTTTGGAAGGGAACCAAACCATGTTTTATAGTAGTACTCACTAATACGGCTGTTACGACCTTCCATAATTTCACAGATTGGAGTACTACCTTGCTCTGGGGTATAACGATAGAGAAGAGTCATTGTCACACCATTGACCATATCGGCAGCACCAATTTCACGAATATCCACAGTAATATTACGTTTTTTATCAATCAATATTTCTATGGCTGGTTTTTCAATAATATTGCACAAGCCATATAACTCAAGCTTTTCAATTTTACCCTTAATATTATGATATATCTTAACGTACTGACCATGATGAGGTTTAAATAACTTTTTAAAAATGTTAGATACAACAGTTTTATTACGGGCAATGGTGGTCGTGGTCAATAAAGCTCTAAGCCATCCGTATTCAGGACCGGCGATAAATTCAATCCATTCTTTATCCTCTGGTAATTTTTTATTTTTTTCATTTGGAAGAGTGTAAATCATCGTACTACCATCCATTTCAACATTAACATTGGATGGAACATCGGTCACATGACTTGGAATTGGGGTACCACCAAGGTATTCAACGTTTGGAATGAGGCGATTAGCATAATATCTAGTTTTAATGGACTTAATATGTGACTTTACAATACCATCTAAGATTTCTTTAACCGGTTGATTAGCAATTTTAGAATGATGGACGGCTACTGGACCTTGTAAAATAGGTATACGTTGTGGATCTTGATCAATAACTGCTTCAATATCTTCAGTAGGCCATAAACTATCACGCTTCAACCAAACTTGGAATTCTTCGTTCAACACGGGAATGAATGGAACTGGTTTTCTATCCTTAATACTAACAATGCCAATAAAGAATTCAATATCTTCTGTTGTCAATAATTCAGTTCGTGCTCCTGGAGCACAAGTATCGAAGAACTCTTCCATTAAAGCAACGGGATCTTCTACCAAAAGTGATTCGTAGCTTTGAAGAAAAGCTTCCTTTTTATCATCATCCTTAGCAAAACGTTCTTCAGTACGGTTAACAAAATCAGCAACATCTTTGGCATAGCTAATATCAATCCATTCCTTACGTTTTTGAAGAAAGAGAAGCTCAATTAATCGAAGAATCACTTCAGAATAAGTCATTTCTTCAAGATCACATGGCTTATCCATCTTTTTACCAAACCAAACTTTACTGAAATCCTTATTAAGACGTTCAATGATATAGTCCTTCCTTTCTAACAGCTTTTCTAATCTTTTTTTTGGATCTTTGATAGAGAAAATGGTTTGATCCATTTCCTTCCAGAACATCACTCCACGAGTAGCGATATTGTGAATAGGTTCTCCAAATTCAGATTCAACAGTGACAACACCACCCACAGGTTTATCGAACGATTTTTCCCAGAGAGATTGATCTTCTACACCTGGAGTATTAACAATAATGTTCTTAACGCTTTCACTGGTGAGAGCTTCCTTAGCCACACAGACACGAGATCCAATTAAAATACCATCGAAAGGCATGGGTGGATAACCGAATTCAACACTCCAATCCCCCGTCATAAATGGAAGGGTTTCGACATCATCACCAAATCCAGAACCAACAATAATCACAATATTGGATTGCTTTCGTAAATCACCATAAGTTTCAAGGATTGGAACATAAAAATCTTCATACGAATGATGACCACCACCACGACCACCTGTCCATTCAATAACAAAAGATAATTCAGGAAAAGCACGAGCAATTTCGATACATCGTAAAATAGCGTCACGATTACCTGGTTTGAAACCAACATATGGAATGCCTGCTTCAATAAATTTTGGAAGATTCTCACGGCAATAATCGAGAGAAGGAACACCAGCAGCAATAGTAATACCTTCAATACGAATATTACGATATCTACGCATATCAACAAGATTTGGAATTTGGAAGGAACAAAGACGTTGATTTAAGAAGATCACATTACAAAGAATACCTTCTCCATCTGGTATTTTTTCAGAAACTTCTTGAATGCATTTTTCTAAAACTTCAGGCGAATATAAACCGCCACAAGCGATTTCAACATTGTAACCTGCATTAACGATGGCTGAAACAAATTCTGGATTGGAAGTGGTTGGCGTCATACCACCAACAAGAAGTGGGGGATGACCGGTTAATCGAGTATAACGAGTATCCATTAAAATATTACCATCGGCATTCCTAATAAGTTTTGGAGTAAATTCTTTAGCCCAATTAATTCCATAGGGTAAATCTTTGAGTTCGGTAGTGTATGCAAACATCTTACATTTTAAATTGGCATTGGAACTTTTAATAGTACTAGCAAGGATAATTTGTACACCAGTACCTTCATTACTTTTATCGATGAAGGAGCCAACACCAGAAACTCCACCAGGTCCAAAATCTAAAATATGAGTCAATTCCGGAACGTAAGTTGCTCTAATCCAATCCACTGGTAAAATGCAAATTTGTTTAACAAGAGATTCAATAAGGTCATCTGCTTTATTACCTTCTTTCATATCCATACCATTATCGTTTCGATAAATTGAAATAGCTAAATTTCTAGTTGGGAAAGTAATATTCATACTGTTAACGTCTGCAAGAATGAGGTCAACGGCAGTCTTTAAGATCATATTATGAGCAGGAATAGTAGCAGAAAGGAATTTCATGGTGAAGGAAGGCTTCCTCCTGGAATATGGAATACGAGCTTGACTTTCATTTGGATTAGCTTGAATTTCCTTGAGATTCATTTTAAGAGCATAGAGTAATTTTGGGTCACCGGTAACTACAAACATACGACGACCATTGATAAGAGAAATACAAATTTTACGATCTGGATCTTCAACGTATTTATTTAATTTATTAACCACTGGAATAATCCTTTTTTCAGATAAACCATTAATAGAGAGCATGCAAGTGGGTTTATCATTTTCATCGCCATTATCAACCACTTCATGCAAAAGTTCTAAATTTAATGGTATATTTGGAAATACCTGTTGAGAACGAACACCAATTAATAATAATAAGGTAACCGCTTTCTTTGAATTTTCAAAATATTCCTCTTCTGTACCAGAGGAAGAAATAACCACTGAACTAATTAAACCTTGTGAATGACCAGTACTACCTACAAATAAATGACGAGCCCAATCTGGAGTTTTCCTGAAAGTACGGAAAAATATTAAATAATTAATTAATTGGGCAACTCCAATCAATGGAAAAGAAACTGGGGCAGAATCAAGGTAAATATCATCTGGAAGGGATTCTGGTTGATTTAACCATTTCATAATATCCAGTCCTTCCGGATAATAATGTTGGAAATCTGGTGTTAAGGATAAATCCTTTAAAATATTAGAAATTGTAATAATATAATCTGTAATGATAGCTTTATAAATATTATAAGCTTCACGAATTTCTTTAAATCCAGGGTAGCCTTGTCCTCCAAAAACAGCGAGGACCTGGGCATCACCTGAATGAACAGCTTTAGCAATTGCTGGTTCATCAGGTAAAAAGTCTTCAATGGCTCTTGCGGTTTCTTCATTCTTTTGTAAATATCCAAAAATATCATAATAATATTGAATAAGCTTGACACGGAATTCATTAGTTAAACCGCGAGTTCTCATATGAATTTCATTACCTTTAAGGTAACGAGAACTAAAATCCTTAAATAAATAAATTAATAAATTATTTATATCCCTTAAATTAAGAATATTTTCATTATTATTGCTTTTGTATTGAATAATATATTTCATAAAGTTAATATAGATCCATAAACCATTTAAAGTATTTCTTCTTTCAACATTTTCATTATTAGATACAAAAGTGTTTTGAAAATCTAAATTAAAATTGTGAGCAATATGTTCAGCAGAAAGCCAATGTTTTTCTGGAATTTCAATTATCAATTTAAAGTTTTCAATAATTCTATCAAAAACTAATAGATGAGTAGAGGGAACATCATTTTTCTTTTGAGATATCTCGGTAATAGGAGTTTCAGCAACTACTGTAAATTTAAATTTTTCAATAACTTTATCAAAAACTATTTGATTAGTATTATCTACCTGAATTTCCTCTTTAATATCTGGAATTATTTTGATTTTTGGAGATGAATTAATAGAAATAGTAGAACTACTATCTTCTAATTCATTAAAAACATTAGTTGCACCCATAATGTTAAACTTTCGGTTTTATAAAATTTATTTCCTAATTTTTTTTTCTTTTAATAATTGAAACAAATAAAAGTTAATTAACTAAATATACTTATTTAAATATTTATATATTTATTTTTATAAATAATAAATTATATACTAAAAAATTTTCATATATACTATAAAAATTTTTCATATTTAATTACTAATTAAATAATTAACTTACGTTAGTATTTTAATATTTATTATTTAACATATAATGATTTAACTTATGTTAATATCTATTATTTAGTGTGTAATGATTAAATAATTAACTTATATGAATATTTTTTTATTCTTCTACTTTCAATAATATTAATAAATATTAAATAGAAATTTTTTATTTTATGTTAATATTTTTTATTCTTCAATTTTCAATAATATTAATAAATATTAAATAGAAATTTTTTATTTTATGTTAATATTTTTTATTCTTCTATTTTCAATAATATCAATAAATATTAAATAGAAATTTTCTATTTTATTTTTCAATTTTTAATAATATCAATAAATATTAAGAATATTTTTAAAAGAATAAAATTAGAAGCATATATTGATGTATTGAAAGAGAAAAAAAAAAAAAAAGATTGTTCATATTTTTTATGTAATAATAAAAAATGTAAATATTAAAAATAAGAATTTTCTTTTTATTATGAATAACAAAGATAAAAAGTTAAATATAATTATTATAAATAGAATTTTAAATATATAAATATATTAATAAATTAATTAGAATCAATTTTAAATACTATTTATTAATATATTTGATTAAAATTAATTTTTAAATACATATTATATAAAATGAAATGTCCAAACCTTAATTAATATAAAATAGTATATATTATTCATACATAAATTAGTTGTCATAAATCAAATTTAAAATCTAATAATTTTATATTATTTTTAAATAGAGTTAATGTTAAGGTAATATAATATAATGAAAAATTATATAATTATTTAATTATTAAATTGTGATGAGATCTATTGGTAATCAAGTCATCAAACATAAATAAAAAAAATTAATAAAAAAGTTAATATCTTAATATATATATATCGAATATACAATATATTAATTTATTGTTTGATACACATATATCTTAAGATATTAACTTTTTTATTAATTTTTTTTATTTAATATATAATATTGTATAAGATAATAAGTAGAATTAATAACAATAATAAATATTAGATAATGTGATATACACTGAACTCTTTTTTCGAATCAAGAAAATTGATGTCATGAGATGAATTGTAACAAAAAATGGTTTTTGTGTGAAAGATATTGTTGTTTGTGACTTTCCAACTCAGTTGATTTGTTGTGTAAAGAACTATTATTACCAAATATATTTAATGAACTTGAGGAACTAGTAATAGGAGTTCCCTCTTTGCCATATCGATTCGACGTTGACGCTCTTGATTGTGAAAGGTTTTTTTAATTTGTACCGTTCGAAAAAGTAGCTCTGGAGAACTATTAATGATTGGTACAGTATTGGTTAGGTAATTCACTAACCCGACTCTATATGGAACAGAAGATTCAGAACCTTTCAAAAGAAGTTCTTCTAATTGTCTTCTTTCTCCAGTATTGAAGTGTAGCTCATCTAAATCTAAAGCTCCACTAAGAAGGAACATATATATATATATATATTCATTGTATTTTTTTTTTTAATTTTTATAGCAACAATTATTGTAAACTTTTATGTTTATGTATTTATTTATTAATTATATGAATATATTTTTGTAAAAAAAAAAAAAAAATAAACAGAATTAATAAAAAATAAATATTATTTTTACAATTATAACATAATTATATTTTAAATAATATTGTGAAATAAAAATAATATATATAAATAAAATCAGAAAAAAGTTCATAGGCAACGAACCTCACTTCCAAGATTATAAGATTTATTTTTAAAAAGAAATTTTTATTCTTTATTATGGATTAGGGTTTGAATGGACTATTTGAAAGAAATTATGATCTTCTCCTTCAGAAGTCGCAATTATTGTTAAGAAAAAAAAAATAAATTATATGTTATTAAATTAATAAATGTATAATATTACTTTTTTCTTTTTTTTTCTTTTTTTTTCTTTTTTTTTTTCTTTTTTTTTTTTTTTTTTTTCTTTTTTTTTAGACTATGAATACAAAAAAAAAAAAAAAAATACTAAATATAGAATTATTTTCTATAAATATTGATTATTTTCAATAATATTAAGTTAAAATAAATTAATTTTTTTTATTTACAAGAATGATATGAAAATATTTTAATTCAAATATTTTCATTTTATACATTTTCTTTGTTATATATTACTATATAAATAGATATTATAACATTGATATAATTTATTAATAATATATTAAATATTTATAATAAATATTCCTTCTGATACTCCTTCTAGAATTGATTTGCCTTTTTTTTTCATTTAATTAATAAAACTTATTTAAAAACACTTATTAATATCTAAAATGATGATCATGTTTCAACAAAAATTTAAATATCTTTTTATTTATAAAATATTTCAACACTTTTTCTTTTCTTTATTATTATTATTATTATTATTATTATTTATTTATTCAAATATTTTTTATTATTTTCAAATTTAATTTTTTTCTCTATTATTACTATTATTTTATTAATTTATATATTTTTATTATTTTCAAATTTTTATTTTCTTTATTATTATTATTTTTTTATTATATTTTATATATTTTTATTATTTTCAAATTTTTATTTTCTTTATTATTATTATTTTTTTTATTATATTTTATATATTTTTATTATTTTCAAATTTTTATTTTTTCTCTATTATTATTATTATTTTATTAATTTAAATACTTTTATGATCTACAAATTTATCATTGATTACTATCATTTAATATAATGATTTATTTATTTATTTATTTATTTATTACAATGGACAGTGTTTTGGTACTCCACACCATTGCTTTTTTGAGAAATTATAACCCCATGAACCATCAGTATCCACTTCAAAAACGTAACAATCAGAACAACATGGATATCCTAATTTTTCTGACCAACAAGATTCTGTTTCATCATGTTTAATATATGGTGTAAGGCCACACCATTCTTGCTTATTAAAGTCATATCCCCAATCACCATTATTATCATGAGCATATGCTACTTTATTTTCAGGTGAACAACAGGAATATCCAATCATTTCTGCAAAACATTGATAATTATCAATTACTGTAGGAATTGGTTCATCGATGAAGGTAGTAGTAGTAGTAGTAGTAGTAGTAGTTGAGGGTTCATCAGGAGATTTGATTTCTGTTGTTTCTTTTTCATTATCATTATTTTTTTGAATATTATAATCATACATTTCAACATTTTTATTAATTGGATATTGGAAGGATTCATCAATATACTGATTATCACATTGAATAGAATAAGTTTTGCAAACATATCTATACTTTTGAAGTATCCAGTATTTTAATCCAAAGGCTCTATATTTTAAAGAAGTTTCAATGGAAGTAAACTCACTATTAGCATCCCATTGCTCTAAAGTATAATCATTTGCTAATAAATTAAGTTTTCCTGGATAATTACCTTTTTCATTTGGAGTTTTATCTTTTTCAACATAAGACTTAATAAATGATTTTAATTCATCGATTCTTGGATACAAAACAGTAGGATTAAATGCCTTACTAACCACATCTTTAAGAATTTTTTCAAAACGACTTGGATCTTTTAATATTAAAATATCAACTAAATGTGTATGACGAGCCCATTCATCAAATGAATAATTGTAATATTCTCTATTAACTGATTGAAGTTGTTCTGGGATATCAACAAATATTTTAATCAAGAAATATAAATCAATATCTTGTCCAAAGGTTAAATCAAAATCATATAAAACTAATTTCCATTTATCATTTTGTGGTTTATAAATATAATAATTATGACCGTTAATAAGAAAATGATCAAAAGAACCAATAAGATATTCAATAGCCATCTCAGTTAAAAAAAGATCAATATCAAATATATCTTCAATATCAGAGGGATTCTCAGCTTTATCTAATGTTCTTAAAAAGTTGATCCATTCAGAATTATCTATTACGTTGTCGTTTTCATTAGTACATGAAAAAGCGGATGAATCATAAGTCAGGAAATTACCATTAATACTACATTGATATAAATTATCATTATCATTACCATGAAAAACAGATTTTGCCCATGATAATTTAGGAACATCTAATAAAATATAAAATCCCATGTATTCGTCATTAATATACAATGTTGCATAGTTAGCAGAAATAGAAGGAAGACCTAATCTGTTATGAATATCACAAGTTAATTTGGATCTAATAAAGGTAGCTTCACTAGCATCTGCACGTAATCTTAAATGAGATCGTCCATACAAATTTTCATTATTTTTGATCTTAATATTATATCCTTGTTTTCCAAATGTTCTTGCGGAATGCCCTCCTATTTTAAATGTAATTTTTTTGAATGATTGAATTTTACTAATATAAAAAAAAAAAAAAATTAAATAAAATAGTACAAAATAATATAAATATTAGAAAAAAATAAATAAAAATATTTTTTAAAAAAAAAAAGTGTAAAATATAATTTAATTTAATTAAATATCATATAATGTAATATAATAAATAATAATAAATATTTTTTTTTGATATTTACCCATTCATTTCCACAGCCAAAGAAGCATTTTTAGTTTCAAAAGGTTCATCTTTATTATTTTCAAAAATTTTAATAATCATATTGAAATAAGGATCTTCATAAGATTTTTCTAATTTATTTAAATTTAATAAAGTAATTCCAATAGCTTCTATGTTGAAATTTTCATTACGAGCAATAATATTTACAAAAGCATTTCCTTTGTTAAAATCTAAATCAGTGTATTTTATGTTATCAAGGTGAAATCCATTCATAATTTCTTGAGTGTTTAAGTTTGCTCTACCAGTTGCTGGATCAATATTTAATTCAGGCAATTCTTCTGTAAAGTTATAGTTTGGTAACATCTTTCCAAATTCTACTAATTTTATTAATTCAATAATTTGTGCAATCAAATCATAAATTTCTTTAATGGTATCTGTGAAATTAGCTTCATTTGATAATCTTTTCTCTGATTTAACATTAGCTTTTAATTCTTTAAATTCATTGTCTGGTAATGTTATTCTAAAAACTGGAACCTCATTATCAGAAAGTTCGAAAAGTTCTGATCGGTAGCCTTTCTCAATAAAATTGGTTAAAGCTGAAGTAAAACTAACTTTTTTTTTTTGTGAAAAAAAAAAAAAAAAAAAAAAAAAAGATATAAAAATATATATATATATATATCAAAATATAACGACATTTCATAATATATAAACAATCAAAAAAAAAAAAAAAAATACAGGAATACATAGTATCACAGTATTTTAAAATAAAATAATATGACATTAAAATTTTGTCATAAATGTTACCATTATAAAAAATATATAAAATATTAAAACATTATAATAATTGTATTAAATTAAAATGGTTTAAAATAAAATATTATAATAAGAAGTTAATTAGTTATATTTATATTTAAATATTAGTTTAAATAATATTTATTATCTTCATAAATTATATAATTTATTATAATTAATGCAATTTAAAATTTATTCCTTTTTAATTTACCTAAAGTTAATATTAAAACAATTGTCTTAGTATACATTATTAAATAAAACTATACAAATAATAATTAAATTTATTAAAATTATTATTTTATTTTTTTTAATATAATAATTTAATTTTATCTTTACTTTATTTTTAATTAATAACTATATTATTTTTATTTTTATTTTTATTTTTATTTTTATTTTTATTTTTTACTTTTTTTTTTTTTTTTATTTATTTACTTTTATTTTATTTAAATTTTAAATTTTAAACTTTCAGTAAAAAAAAAAAAAAAGTAATTGTAATAGTAAAAAGTTATTCTCTTTTATAAATAATTTTTTTTTAATTTTAATTTGAATATATTTGATAAAAAAAATGTCAATATAAACTATTAATTATTTTATAAATATAGACATATATAATATTTCATATAATATATAATATTACGTCATTTAAAAAATTATTTAAATGATGTAGTATTATATATCATATTACGTCATATTATATTATTACATATATCAATATATAATAAAAAAAACTTTTTTTTTTTCTAAAAGTACGAATCATTTTAACTTTATTTATTAATACTATGTTAAATAAATAATCTAATAATATGAAAAAAATAGACATCTAGAATGTTAAAAAGTCAATTTCGTTAATTGATTAAATCTTATTATAAATATTATAGAAGATTCCATTAATTTTAATATTTTTTTTTTAATGTAAACAATAATATTTAATATATATAATCAATTATATTTTTTTTCATTTTATAATTATATATAAAAAATTTAATAAAATAAAATTTATGATTATTTTTTTTCCATGTGTCTATTTTAATAAAATAAAATTTATGATTATTTTTTTTCATGTGTCTATTTTAGTTTTAATTTCTGTTTTTTTTTTTTTTTTTTTTTTTTTTTTTTAATATATATAATAAATAAATTAAAATAAATATACGGAATAATTAAATTTAAATTTGGATTTAAGAAAGAAAATCAATGAATACAAAAATAAATAAATAAATGAATAAATAAAATAAATGGATAAATAAATAATAAATTAAATAAAATAAATAAATAAATAAATATATGTATTTGTTTACATTAATATATGCCTTAATATAAAATAAATTTTATGATATTAAAGTTTATTTATTAATAAATTTATGATGGTAAAGTTTATTTATTAATAAATTTTATAGTTTCATGTTTTTTTATTAATTATCAATAATTTAAATTAAATGTAACTGTAATTAATATATTGTTTTAATTATATTTAATTATATATTTTCTATATATAATATTATTATATGTATAATACATGTAATAAAAGTTAACCAAAAAAAAAATATTTTTAAACAATTTTTACATATAGAGTGATGATGTAGTTCTTTCTTATTGAATCAATTATTTAGTAAATAAATAATAAGAATTTTTAAGATAATAAAATAATACTTTTACTATTAACAATTAAATATTATCAATAAAAATCAGTAATAATTAGCAATATAACACTTTTTATTATTTATTTGAATATATTAATTACAATATATGATATTTATTATTAACATTATATAATATAATTGCTATTCCTTTTTTTTTTTTTTTTTTCATTCTTTCATTTTGTTATTTGTTGTTATTAAATAAAATGTACAAAAGAAAAATATAATAAAAATGAAATAAATAAAATATACAAAAGAAATATATAAAAAAGAAACAAATAAAATATACAAAAGAAATATATACAAAAATATAAAAATATATAAGTATTATATATAAATAATTATATTTTAAAATAAGAAAAATAAATTTAGGCTTAGAAAAAAATATGTAGTATTCTCAATTTTCATATTTAAAGAAATTTCTTAGTTTTTTCTATTGTAATTTTAGAAATTAATTGAACCACTTTTTATTTTTTTACAAAATTAATACATTTTATGAACAAAAATTATATAATTAATTCAAAATTCAAAAGGGTTGAATTATTTAAAATAATAAATATATTTTATTATAAAAATTTAATGTAGAAAAAATATCATTAAAAAAAAAGGGATCAATATAAATTATTCATTATTATATATAAATATATAAATATATAAATATATAATTATATAATTATATATATTAGTATATATATACTTTAACGTAGGCTTACTTATACTAAAAATAAGCATGCACAAGGTGTAATATACACATAAAATATCATATATTATAAAAAATTTTTTACTAAAAATAAGCATGCACAAGGTGTAATATACACATAAAATATCATATATTATAAAAAATTTTTTACTAAAAATAAGCATATGTAATATTCTGTGATTAATTATATAATATTACATTATTTAAAAAAATTTTAATAATATATATAAAATATCATATTACTAAAAATTTTTTAAATAATGTAACGTTATATAATTAATCACAGAATATTAAGAATATATTAAAAAAATTTCTTTTTCTTTTTATTCTAATAAAAAAAACTATAAATTAAACTTTTATTTTTTAAAATTGTATAATAAATTATGTTAAAAAAAAAAACGGATAAATTGTATCAAAATTTTATTAATTAACGAAATTTCCTTTTTAATGTTTTTAAAAAATTTTTTTTTTAAAAATAAAATTAAAAAGGAAATTTCAAAAAATTTTATTATTTATAAAAAATTTTGTAAATTTTTCCATTTATTAAAAATTTATTTTCATTATAACCAATTAATTTTTTTTCATTTAAAATTATATTTAAAAGATCAATAAATAAATTAAAGTATTTAAAGTTTTGATCTAAAAAAAAAAAAAAAATTGATTAAAATTAATTATTAATTTAACTTTTTATCTTTGTGATAAAGTACGCCTTTGGTTCAAGTTCTCTTGTTGGGAGAAGTTTTATAAAATTGTTATTTAATTATAAAATTTATTTATTTATTTAAAAATAATTATAAAATTAATTAATACATGTATTTAATATTTATCTTGAAAATATAAAATAATTATAATATAAATTTGGCATAAAATTGTGCTGCAAAGAATAATTATAAAGAATTATTCTTGTTTTTATATTTGAAATTCATAATAAACTATTTAATTAATTAATTAATTCTTTTAGAGTAACTATTAAGTATTTAAAGTATTTAATATAAAAGTATAAAATAAAATATAAAATATTCATAAAATATTAATAAAAATATAAATTTATTATAATTAATAAAATATTAATATAAAATAATAATTATTAAAATAATTAAAAATATAATAAAATAAAATATTAAATATAAAAATAATAAAAATAATAAAAAGAAATTTATAAATTATTTCAATTTTAACATAACATAAAATTTATGTAATAAATTTTATGTTTACATTAATTTTTATGTTCTTTCATAATTTTATGTCTTTACATAATTTTAATTTTCTCATGTTATTTTCGATCACGTTTTATTTATGTCACGAATTTGCAAATGATTTATTAATTTATTTTTATGTAATTATTAATAAAATAATTTATTAATAATTAAAGTTTTTATTTACGTTTTATATCATTTGCCTATATGTATATAAAAATAATTAAAAATAATATAAATTAATGTTTATTAAATTATTAATGTTTTTACCCATTTAACTGATGTAACTGATGTTGCCGTTATAATTTCTGTATTCTTTTTTTATTTTTAATTTGTTTAATAAATAAATTTAAAATAAATAAATAAAGAAAGGAAAATCAATGAATACAAAAATAAATAAATAAATAAATAAATGAATGAATGAATAAATAAATAATAAATAAATGAATTAATAAATAAATGTTTTTTTTTTTTGTTAATATTTTATTAAATATATATATATATATTAATTTTATGACTTAATTGAACAATTTCAATTTTATATTTAATTAACTTTTATTAATTTCTTAATTATACTTTTTCTTTTTAAATGAAGTTATTAATTATTCATAAAATTATTTTTACTTTCTTTTTCTATTCTTTTATTTTTAACAGTATTTTTAAGCAAAAATTAAGAAATAAATTCCAATATATAAAATATAAAATAATAATAATAAAAAAATATATATATATATTATTAAATGAAAATATAATATAATAATTAAAATAAACATACTTATATACAATAAAAGATTAGACCGATTTTTTTATATTATCAATAACATTTATTGAAATTAGATTGCTTTTTATTTATTATTGATTTATTGATATAATTTAATATTTTATAATTAAATTATATCAATAAATCAATAATAAATAAAAAGCAATCTAATTATAAAATATTAAATTATATTTAAATATATAATACTATACAATATTTTTATTACTAATTTATAACATAATTTAATTCAATAATATGAAACCATGTCATCATTGTGTAAAAAGTTAAAATGTATAGAAAAATATACCCATTATTTTTATATTAAGTAATTTTGTATTTTTATAAAAATATATATATAATATTATAGTTAATAATTATTTAATATATTATATATATTTAAAATGAAAATAATGCATTGCCTATAATAATAATATTTTTTTTATAGGAAACAAAACTATATGATCTATGTTTTTATTATCTCTCTATATACATATAATTTATATAATTTATATAGGTTTATATATTATATAATTGTAAATGTTTTTCAATAAAAATTAAATTTAGAATGAAGAGAAAATCTATAAAAAAAAATTTTTTTTTATAATATAAAAATTCAAATATTAATATTAATATAATTGTTTTTTAATTAATTATTAGTAAACAAAAAAAATTGAAATTCCATATTTAATAATTAATTGTTAAAATTTTTTAATATTAAAAAAAAGTATATAAAAAATATTAAAGTATCTAAAATCGAATTTAAAAAATAAAATAAAATAAAAAATATTTTTATATTATTTTTATAAAAATTAAAAGAAAATATTATATATATATATATATATATATATATTTCAATTTTGATTTTATAAAAAATTAAAAGAAAATAAATAAATAAAAATTATTAAACTAAAGAAAAACCATAATTAGATTTGTTTTTGAGAATTTAATATAATTTAATATTAAGTTTAAATAAACGTTATATAAATAATTAATATTTGTATTTATTTATACTTAAATATATTTTAAAAATTAAATAAAATTATATTATTATAATTTATATTATTATATATTTTATATTAAACATTTATATTTATATAATAGATTTAAATAATTCATCAATTTTTTTTGTTAAAAATTATTATAATAATAATAATTACAAAAAAAATTATTAAAAAAATAAATTTAAAAAAAAAAATAAAAAAAAAAATTATTAAAAAAATAAATTTAAAAAAAAAAATAAAAAAAAAAAAATAATTTAAATTAAATATTTAGTATTTAAGAAGGAGAGCTTTTTTTATATTTTTATTTTTTTATTAAAAAAATTTAATATAAAAAGCATATTTTTTTTTTTAAGTTATATATTATTATATTATTATATATTGATATATAATTTTATTTTACATATATAGTATTTTACTATAATTTTTAGAAAATAAATATTTAAAATAAGAATTTTATTAAATTTATTTATTTAGATACTAAAACATAAATTTTATAAAATTTATCTATTTTGAAAATAAGACAAAAATTTTATAGAATTTATTTATTTAAATAAAAAAACAAAAAATTTTATAAAATTTATTTATTTTTAAAAATATAGATTAAAATAAGTAAAATTTATTTTATAAATAATCAATTAGATTAAAAAAAAATTGTAATATTTAATAAATTTGTTATAAATATAAAAAATATAATCTGTGAAAGATAAAATAATAATAAGAATAATGTTAGATTTTGAAATTAACGAAAGCTGTGTTAAATATTTAGCTACTCCAAATCAAGTTTATTTATACAATCAATGTATAAGAAATAATAGCTATAATAAAAAATGCATTTTAAGCAAAACAATTAAATTTAAAGAAAATATAAATGTTGAGAAATTAAAGCAAGGTATTTTTGAAATATTCAAATTTAATGATATTTTTAAATATAAGTTTAAGTTATTAAAAGATAAGAATGAAGAAAGATTATATGGTATTCAAGATAATAATTATGATTTAAAAATTGTAAAATATAATGAAAAGAATTTTGATTTATTATTTAGACCATTTAATTTATCAGAATGCCCATTAATAAGATTAGGAATTTTTAATAGAGACACATTAATCATTAATGTTCATAGAATTATTTTGGATGAAGTATCTTTAAATAATTTAAGTAGTGATCTACTTAAATATTATTATGAAAATGATAATTTAAATGATTATGGAAGGCAAGTTCCATTTACTGAATATGCAAATAATTATGAAAAAAGAAAAGATACAAAAGAATATTTGGAAAAAATTAAATTTCTTAAAAAGACATTTAGTAGTGATTATAATGTACTTAATTTGCCGAAAAAGGATTCGTTACAAGATAATAAAGTATACGAAAAATTAATTGAAAGAGAAACTGCAAGTTTAGAAGGAAATGATTATAAAAATTTAATTGGATATATTAATCAAAGTGACAATGATTTAAATACTTTTCTTTTTTGTATTTTTGGTGTTGTGATGTCCAAATATTCAGGAAAAGATATTATCTATACATCATTTATAAATGAAAATAGATGCTACGATAATAAAAAAATGATTGGACCCTATTCTACTATGGAGCCATTTTTAATGAAAATCGATGAAAATGATACCTTAACTAATTTAATATTAAAAACTTTTAAAGAATTAACAGATTACAAAAAAACATCGATTCATTTTTCAGAAATTGAAAATTATATAAAATTATTGAAAGTTGACAATGTATTCATGTATGAAAATGGCGACTTACTTGACAATAATTTAATTTCTGAAAATGAAGGAAATTACAAAGAAAATGAATTCTATGAATCGGAATGTGAGTTATACAACAATTTAAATTTTGCATTTAAAATTATTGAAAAAGAAAATCAAGTTAAAGTGATTATTGAGTATAATAAAACTATTTATGAAAAATATTTAATGAAAAATATATTAGAAAGTTTTATTGAAGTGATTAGGAAAACAGAAAATTATAATAAAAATATTTCAGATATTGAATATATGACTATTACAGAAAAAGAGAAAGTTATTTATAAGTTTAATAGTAATTCTTATAATACAACTACTACAGGAACATATCATGAAGAATTTGAAAAAGTATGTCGTCAATATTCCCATAAAAATGCAGTTGTATTTGAAAGGAAACCTATTACTTACGAAAAATTAAATAATATGAGTAATTCATTAGGGCATTTATTAAGGAAAAATAAGATAGGAAGAGGAGATGTAGTTCCAATTGTTTCTGAAAGGTCTTATTACTATGTTGTTGCAGCTATTGCGGTTATGAAAGCTGGAGGAGCATTTTTACCTATTGATCCGGAATTTCCAGAAGATCGTATTAAATTTATGATCAATGAAGTTAAAGCACGATTAATTTTAAAATATATTCCAAGTTACAATGGCAAAAGAATCATTGAAGAAGGATCGATTTATGAATATGATATTGGAAAACATAATTATAATGAAAATATTGATAAAATTGAAAATATTAATGCCATCGATGATATATCTTATATAATGTTTACGTCAGGTACAACAGGTAGACCAAAAGGAGTTTTAATGAGACATTCCAACTTAACGAATTACTGTCTTTATAGTTTAACGTACAATGGAGTTATAGATTATTTTAAAGATTATAAAAATGTTTTATCTATTGCCAAATTTACTTATACCTTGAGTATTAGTGATATTTTTTACCCACTAGTTACCGGAAGAACCATAATATTATGTAATGATAATGAAAGTACTAATCCAGACTTATTAGGAAAGTTAATATTAAATTATCATGTTGATTTTATGAGCGGTACACCATCAAGAATTACTAATTATCTGAATACTGAAATCTTCCAGAAATCGGTTTCTCACATAAAAGCTTTTGGTTTAGGAGGAGAATTAGTGACCTCAGAATTTTTATCGTTAATGAATAAATACACGAATGCCATAATTTATTGTTGTTATGGTCTTACAGAAACGATAGCAATCAATACACTTATAAAGGTAGAAAAAGATAGTATTATTCAATCCAAGATGGTTATTGGTAAACCAACATGTAATACAGGTATCTTTATATTGGACAAAAATTTAAAGCCGGTTCCTGTTGGAGTAGAAGGAGAAATATATATTTCCGGTCATAATGTTGGTAAAGGATATTTGAATCAGGAAAAATTAACAAAAGAAAGATTTATTACATGCCCATTTTATGTTAATAATTATCAAGGAAAGATGTATAAAACAGGAGATCTTGGCAAATGGACAAAAGATGGTTATATTATCCATTTAGGTAGAATGGATTTCCAAATTAAAATTCGTGGTCAAAGAATTGAAATCAAAGAAATTGAAAGTGTCATTAACGAAATAGAAAGTATTCAATACAATCTTGTGCTTGCGAGAGTTAATCAAGAAGGGGAGAAATATTTAGTAAGTTATTACATATGTGACCATAATGAAAGTAAAAAAATTAATGGACATCAAATTCGTAATATTTTACAGGGAAAGCTTCCATTGTATATGATTCCAAATTATTTCATAGAAATTGAGAAAATCCCCCTTAATTCCAATGGTAAATTAGATAGAAAAGCTTTACCTGAACCCGAAATGAGGGATTTAATTAGTAAAAATTACGTGGAACCAGTAACCGATACAGAAAAGGCGCTCTGTAGTATTTATAGTGAAGTATTTAATATAATGGAAGGCAATATTGGAAAAATGACAGATATTTATGAATTAGGAGGAAATAGTTTGAATGCTATTAAAATATCATCAAAAATTCAAAGTAAATTTAGGGTTAAAATGAATATCAAAACTATTTTGGAAAGGCCGTTAATTTATGAGCTTGCCAAATACATTGATGAAAATATTAATAATACGGATATGAAATATGAAGAAGATCATAGGATTATAAAAAGGGATAGCAAAGAATTTCCAATTACTTCTCAACAGTTGGGCATATACGTTGAATCGCTTAAGAATCCAAATAGTATTAGCTATAATAATCCAAGAATGTATAAATTGGGAGGAAATGTTAATATCGAAAAGTTAAAGAATGCATTTGAAAAAATATTCAAAGAAGAAGAAATTTTAAGAAGCAAATATATTGAAAAAGAAATCAATAATGAAACAAAAATATATGGAGTGATTGATGAAGATTGCAGTTTAATATTTGAGTCGTATAACCATGATAATATGAATGCATTTTTAAGGCCATTCGATTTATCGAAAACACCATTAATACGAGTAGGATTTATTGACAAGGAAATTTTGATGGTGGACATGCATCATATAATCACGGATGGAACAAGCTTAGGCATTATAGCTAATAAAATTAATAAATACTATAATGAGGATGAAAATAATGTAGTAGAATTAAATAAAAGCAACATTCAATTTAGTGATTATGCTATTTATTTAAGTGAGAAAATGAATAGTTCAAGGTATGAAAATGAATTAGATTTTTATAAAAATATGTTTAATTGTGAATACGACACCATGGAATTACCTCTTAATAATAGAAATTTATTATCATATCAAAATCTAAATCAAAATCAAAAGGAGACCAATAACAAAATAAGTAAATTATTGGATAAAAATATTTATAAAAAAATCAAGGAATTCACACATAAATATGAAATAAGTGAAACTGCCTTATTTTATACTATTTACGGCTTTGTTTTAAGCAAATACAGTAAAAATGACTTAATTTATTCTTCCATAGTTTGTTCTAACAGAAATAACAGTTTTACGGATGATGTAATAGGAATGTTTGTCAGTACCCAACCAGTATTACTGAATTATTGTCGTCAAGAGTTATCTTTTATCGAAATCATTAAAGAAAATATGAATATATTAATGAATGTTTACAGTAATCAAGATATTTCGATGGCTGAATTAGTAGAAAAATTAAAATTAAAAAAAATAAATAATAATTTTATTTTCCAGCCATATTCAATATTTGATTTGAAAGATATTTTTAAAAATTCCGATATTTTATTAAATGGAGATAATAATTATAAATTTGACGAATTCAAATTGAAAAATTGCAAATTCGAATATATTTCTAAATTTGATTTTACACTTAGTATTTCGGAAAATCAAGAAAGTTACACTTTAACAGTAGAATTTAATAATAATCTTTATAACGAAAATATGATTAAGAATATTGTGAATTCTTATTTTGAAGTCATTCAAAATATGGAAAATTTTGATCATAAAATCAAGGATATAGAATATATCAGTAAAGATGAGAGAGAAAAAATATTGAATCAGTTTAATAGTAATAAATGTGACTTTTACAGTGATAAAGTCTATCATGTTGAGTTTAGTAAAGTAGCCAAGAAAAATCCTAATAAATGTGCTATTATTTGTAATGACGTAGAGATGACTTATAAGGAATTAGATGAAAAAAGTAATTCCTTAGCACATTGGTTAAGAAGAAGAGGAGTCCATAGAGGAGATATAATTCCTGTGATTAGTGAACGATCTCACTATTATGTTTTAGCCTCGCTTGCAGTTATGAAGAGTGGAGCAGCTTTTCTTCCTATTGATCCAGAATTCCCAGAAGAAAGAATAAAATATATGATAGAAGAAGCCAATGCTAAGATTTCGTTAGTATATATTAATGATAAAGAAAATCTTGAAAAATTAAGAATGATTAATAATAAGAACTATGATTTATCGAGTCACGATTTCAGTGGAAATAACCAAGAAATTGAGAATATTAATAATACTGAAGATCTTTGTTATGTGTTATTTACTTCGGGAACCACTGGAAAACCTAAAGGAACATTATTGACCCATGGTAACTTGATCAATTTCTGTAATTATTCCCAAAGTTATAAAGGAAATAAGGAATTTAATGAAAATGAATTTAACAATGCTCTGGCTTTTTCCAAATTTACTTTTGATATGTCTATCAATGAATTATTTTATTCTTTGATAAAGGGAAAACGTATCATATTATGTAATGAAATGGAATACAATGATCCTCAATTACTTTGTGAATTAATAGAGAAATATAATGTAGATTTTATTGTTAGTACTCCATCAAGAATAATAAATTATTTAAATAATAATAAATTTAAAGAATGTATTTCTAAAGTGAAGGTTCTTATTTTCGGTGGTGAAAGTATAAAGTTGGACATGCTTCAAAGTATCATTAAATATACTGATGCTAGCATATATAATGCCTATGGACCAACTGAAACTACCATGATGTCCACAATGAAAAAATTCAATAATAATCAAATTATGGAAGGTAAATTAAACCATATAACAATTGGTAAACCTGTATGCAATTACGAAATATATATATTAGATGAGTATTTCAAGGTAGTTCCAGTAGGAATTACAGGAGAAATGTATATTGCAGGTTGCGGTGTAGGAAAAGGATACTTGAATAAAGAAAAATTAACGAATGAAAAGTTCATTGAATGTCTATTTAATAATGAAAATGGAGAGAAAAGGAAGATGTATAGAACAGGAGATCTTGGAAGATGGTTAGAAAATGGTGAAATTGAATATTTAGGTAGAATGGATTTCCAAGTTAAGATTCATGGTCAAAGAATTGAATTAAGTGAAATTGAAAATACAATCAAAGAAATTAAAAGTATTAAATACTGTGCAGTCATTGATAGGGTTAAGGAAAATGGAGATAAATATTTGGTTGGTTATTATATTAGTGAAGAAAGTATTTCTGGAAATGAAATTCGAAACTACTTAAGGCAAAAGCTTCTTGTTTATATGATACCAAATTACTTTATAAAGATTGAAACTATTCCAATGACTAATAATGGAAAATTAGATAGAAGAGCCTTACCTGAACCAAATATAAATGATATCATTAAAGAAGAATATATTGAACCAGATACAGAAGTGGAAAGAAGTATATGTGAAATATTCGAAAGACTATTTAAAATGGAAGAAAAGACAGTTGGTAAATATAGTGATTTCTATGATTTAGGTGGAGATAGTTTGAATGCCATTAAAGTTGTGTACGAACTTGAAAAGAAATTTAAGATTAAGGTGGGAATAAAGGATATTTTGAAGTATTCGGTAGTCAACAAACTTTCGGAATATGTTGAAGAAGTCATGAAAAAGAATGAAGGAAATGAAAATGAAAATAACAATAATTTAGAAATTATTAAAAATCGTAATATGAAGGAGTTCCCAATAACATCACAACAACTAGGTGTTTATATAGATTCAAAGAAAGATGTCAATAGTATAATGTACAATATGCCAGCTTCAGTGAAATTAAATGAAGGAATCGATATTGAAAAGGTAAAGGAAGCTTTTAATAAACTGTTCAAAAAACATGAAATATTGAGAACTAAATATATTGAGAAGGAAATAGGAGGTAAAATTGAAATTTATGGAACAATTGATGAAGAAAGTCAATTAATATTTGAAGAATATACCTATGAAAATGCCCATGAATTTGTCAGACCATTTAATTTATCGAAAGCACCCTTAATGAGAGTTGGATTTATTGGAAATAAAGTATTAATGTTTGATATGCATCATATCATATCGGATGGTATGAGTATGTCTATTATCACCAATGAATTAAATCATTATTACTATAATAAGGAGGAATATCTTGAAAAATTAGAAGTTCAATATAGTGACTATGCCTATTTCGTCAAAGAAAAAGAACAAAATAAGAATTTCGAAGAACAAATTTCCTTCTATAAAGAAATGTTTGCTTCAGATTATGAAGAATTGGGCATTCCAAAAAAGAATATTAAGGAATATGAAATTTCCGATTCGATCAGTGAAAATGGTAAAGTTAATACACAAAATATTGCACAATTTGAATTATCAATAAGCAAAGAAATTTCCAGTACTATTAATTCTTATGTTAAAAACAAAAAGATTAGTAAAACTGTATTCTTTATTACTTTGTATTCTTATATATTAAGTAAATATAGTGGACAGGAAAATATATACACCTCATTAATTAATGCCAATAGAAATAATCATTATATTGAGAATATGATTGGTATGTTTGTTACTACACAGCCAATTCTTTTAAAGTTTGATAATGGTGAAGTTTCACTTGAAGAAATACTTAAAGAAAATATGAGTATATTGATGAATGTTTACAAAAATAATGATTTGTCATTTTCAGAATTGAAACAAAAATTAAATTTGAAAAATATTAATAATACTTTCATATTCCAACCAAAAACTATTGTAAATCCACATAATAAGAAAGATATCCCAAGTATTTTTATTGAAAAGGAGTATCAAGAATCAATATCAATGTATGAAAATAACAATTCAAAGTTTGATATTACATTTAGTATTATAGAAAACGAAAATAATTATTCTGTTAGTATTAATTACAATAATAATGTTTATGAAGAATATATAATTAAGAATATTGCATATTCTTATCTTGAGATAATTCAAAATATTAATAGATATCATCAAAAAATAAGGGATATAGAATATATCAGTAAAGATGAGAGAGAAAAAATATTGAATCATTTTAATAGTAATAAATGTGACTTTTACAGTGATAAAGTCTATCATGTTGAATTTAGTAAAGTAGCCAAGAAAAATCCTAATAAATGTGCTATTATTTGTAATGACGTAGAGATGACTTATAAGGAATTAGATGAAAAAAGTAATTCCTTAGCACATTGGTTAAGAAGAAGAGGAGTCCATAGAGGAAATATAATTCCTGTGATTACTGAACGATCTCACTATTATGTTTTAGCCTCGCTTGCAGTTATGAAGAGTGGAGCAGCTTTTCTTCCTATTGATCCAGAATTCCCAGAAGAAAGAATAAAATATATGATAGAAGAAGCCAATGCTAAGATTATATTAATGTATATTAATGATAAAGAAAATCTTGAAAAATTAAGAATGATTAATATAAGGAAATATGATTTATCGAGTCACGATTTCAGTGGAAATAACCAAGAAATTGAGAATATTAATAATACTGAAGATCTTTGTTATGTGTTATTCACTTCGGGAACCACTGGAAAACCTAAAGGAACATTATTGACTCATGGTAACTTGATCAATTTCTGTAATTATTCCCAAAGTTATAAAGGAAATAAGGAATTTAATGAAAATGAATTTAACAATGCTCTGGCTTTTTCCAAATTTACTTTTGATATGTCTATCAATGAATTATTTTATTCTTTGATAAAGGGAAAACGTATCATATTATGTAATGAAATGGAACACAATGATCCTCAATTACTTTGTGAATTAATAGAGAAATACAATGTAGATTTTATTGTTAGTACTCCATCCAGAATAATAAATTATTTAAATAATAATAAATTTAAAGAATGTATTTCTAAAGTGAAGGTTCTTATTTTCGGTGGTGAAAGTATAAAGTTGGACATGCTTCAAAGTATCATTAAATATACTGATGCTAGCATATATAATGCCTATGGACCAACTGAAACTACCATGATGTCCACAATGAAAAAATTCAATAATAATCAAATTATGGAAGGTAAATTAAACCATATAACAATTGGTAAACCTGTATGCAATTACGAAATATATATATTAGATGAGTATTTCAAGGTAGTTCCAGTAGGAATTACAGGAGAAATGTATATTGCAGGTTGCGGTGTAGGAAAAGGATACTTGAATAAAGAAAAATTAACGAATGAAAAGTTCATTGAATGTCTATTTAATAATGAAAATGGAGAGAAAAGGAAGATGTATAGAACAGGAGATCTTGGAAGATGGTTAGAAAATGGTGAAATTGAATATTTAGGTAGAATGGATTTCCAAGTTAAGATTCATGGTCAAAGAATTGAATTAAGTGAAATAGAAAATATAATCAAAGAAATTAAAAGCATTAAATACTGTGCAGTCATTGATAAGGTAAAGGAAAATGGAGATAAATATTTGGTTGGTTATTATATTAGTGAAGAAAGTATTTCTGGAAATGAAATTCGAAGCTATTTAAGACAAAAACTTCCTGTTTATATGATACCTAATTATTTCATTAAGATTGAAGCTATTCCAATGACCAACAATGGAAAATTAGATAGAAGATCATTACCTGAACCAAATATAAATGATATCATTAAAGAAGAATATGTTGAACCAGATACAGAAGTGGAAAAAAGTATATGTGAAATATACGAAATATTATTTAACATGGAAAAAAAGACAGTTGGTAAATACAGTGATTTCTATGATTTAGGTGGAGATAGTTTGAATGCCATTAAAGTTGTGTACAAACTTGAAAAGAAATTTAAGATTAAGGTGGGAATAAAGGATATTTTGAAGTATTCGGTAGTCAACAAACTTTCGGAATATGTTGAAGAAGTCATGAAAAAGAATGAAGGAAATGAAAATGAAAATAACAATAATGTAGAAATTATTAAAAATCGTAATATGAAGGAGTTCCCAATAACATCACAACAACTAGGTGTTTATATAGATTCAAAGAAAGATGTCAATAGTATAATGTACAATATGCCAGCTTCAGTGAAATTAAATGAAGGAATCGATATTGAAAAGGTAAAGGAAGCTTTTAATAAACTGTTCAAAAAACATGAAATATTGAGAACTAAATATATTGAGAAGGAAATAGGAGATAAAATTGAAATTTATGGAACAATTGATGAAGAAAGTCAATTAATATTTGAAAAATACACTTATGAAAATGCCCATGAATTTGTCAGACCATTTAATTTATCGGAAGCACCCTTAATGAGAGTTGGATTTATTGGAAATGAAGTATTAATGTTTGATATGCATCATATTATATCGGATGGTATGAGTATGTCTATTATCACCAATGAATTAAATCATTATTACTATGATAAGGAGGAAGATCTTGAAAAATTAGAAGTTCAATATAGTGACTATGCCTATTTCGTCAAAGAAAAAGAAGAAAATAAGAATTTCGAAGAGCAAATTTCCTTCTATAAGAAAATGTTTAATTCAGATTATGAAGAATTGGATATTCCAAAAAAGAATATTAAGGAATATGAAAATTCGGATTCGATCAGTGAAAATGGTAAAGTTAGTTCACAAAATATTGCACAATTTGAATTATCAATAAGCAAAGAAATTTCCAATTCTATTAATTCATATGTTAAAAGCAAAAAGATTAGTAAAACTGTATTCTTTATTACTTTATATTCTTATATATTAAGTAAATACAGTGGACAGGAAAATGTATACACCTCATTAATTAATGCCAATAGAAATAATCATTATATTGAGAATATGATTGGTATGTTTGTTACTACACAGCCAATTCTTTTAAAGTTTGATAATGGTGAGGTTTCACTTGAAGAAATACTTAAAGGAAATATGAACATATTGATGAATGTTTACAAAAATAATGATTTGTCATTTTCAGAATTGAAACAAAAATTAAATTTGAAAAATATTAATAATACTTTCATATTCCAACCAAAAACTATAGTAAATCCACTTATCAAGAAAGATTGTCCGAATATATTTAATGAAAAAGAATATCAAGAATCGTTATCATTATATGAAAATAACAATTCAAAGTTTGATATTACATTTAGTATTATAGAAAATGAAAATAATTATTTTATTAATATTAATTACAATAATAATATTTATGAAGAAAGTATTATTAAGGGTATTGCGAACTCTTATCTTGAAATCATTAAAAATATGGAAAAATTTGATCAAAACATCAAAGATATAGAATATATCAGTGAAGAAGAAAGAGAAAAAATATTAAATCAATTTAATAGTAATGTTTGTAAGAATGATTTAAATAATATCTATCATGTTGAATTTAGCAAGGTAGCCAAGAAATATTCTAATAAATGTGCTATTATTTGTAATGGCGTAGAAATGACCTATAAAGAATTAGATGAAAAGAGTAATTCTTTAGCTCATTGGTTAAGAAGAAGAGGAGTCCATAGAGGAGATCTAATTCCTGTGATTACTGAGAGATCCCATTATTATGTTTTAGCCTCACTTGCGGTGATGAAGAGTGGAGCCGCTTTTCTTCCTATTGATCCTGAATTTCCAAAAGAAAGAATAAAATATATGATAAAAGAAACAAATGCTAAAATTGTATTAATATATATTAATGATAAAGAAAATCTTGAAAAATTAAGAATGATTAATAATGAAAAGTATGATTTATCCAAACACGTTTTCAGTGAGAATAACCAAGAAATTGAAAATATTAATTATTCTAAGGATTCATGTATTGTATTATTTACTTCAGGAACCACAGGTAAGCCAAAAGGAGTATTGTTAAATCATAATGGATTAATTAATTACTGTCTCAATTGTTTTAAAGATAAAAATGAAGAAGATATATTATGGAATGAAATTGAAAATGTACTTGCATTTTCAAAGTTTACGTTTGATATGTTTATTACGGAAATATTTTGTTCATTAATGTATGGAAAAAAGATAATTTTAAGTAATGAAGAAGAATATAATAATCCAAAATTATTAAGTAAATTAATAAAGAAATATAATATTCAAAAACTTAATTCCGTTCCTTCCCGATTCGAAAATTACTTAAAAGACATCGACTTTTCTAACTCCCTTGAAAATATTAAATATATTTTATTTGCAGGAGAAAAATTAAATGATAATTTATTAGGTAAAATTAATAAAGTAAGTCGATCCAAAATATATAATTTATATGGACCTTCTGAAACCACAGTTAATTGTACAATTAAAAAATATTCTGAAATTGGAAAATATAATGTTGCCTCCATTGGATATCAAATAAGCAACTGTTTTATATATATATTAGATAAGTATTTAAAACCAGTTCCGATAGGAGTGACAGGAGAAATTTATATTTCAGGAAATTGTGTAGGTAATGGTTACTTAAATCGTGAAGACCTAACAAATGATAAATTTATTGATTGTCCATTCCCTAATATGAATGGAAAAGAATCAAAAATGTACAAATCTGGAGATCTCGGTAAATGGACTAATGAAGGAGAAGTAATGTATATTGGAAGATCAGATTTCCAAGTAAAAATTCATGGTCAGAGAATCGAATTAAGTGAAATTGAAATTGTTGTAAAAGAAATAAACGAAATAGAATATTGTGCTATAATTGATAAATTAAATTCAAATAATGAGAAATATTTAATTGGATATTATATTAGCAGTGAAGGAAATTCTATTACAGGAAAAGAAATTCGTCAATATTTGAGAAATAAATTACCATCATACATGATTCCTAATTATTTCATTAGAATTGAAAATATTCCATTTAATAATAATGGTAAATTAGATAGAAAGGCACTTCCTGAACCAAATATAAATGATATCATTAAGGAAGAATATGCTGAACCAGATACAGAAGTGGAGAAAAGTATTTGTGAAATATACGAAAAAATATTTAAAATGGAAAAAAATACAGTTGGTAAATACAGTGATTTCTATGATTTAGGTGGTGATAGTTTGAATGCCATTAAAGTCGTGTACGAACTTGAGAAAAAGTTTAAAATTAATGTTGGAATAAAAGATATATTAAGGTATTCGGTAGTCACCAATCTTTCAGAATATGTTGAAGAAATCCTTCAAAAGATTGAAGGAAATGAAAATGAAAATAACAATAATGTAGAAATTATTAAAAATCGTAATATGAAGGAGTTCCCAATAACATCACAACAACTAGGTGTTTATATAGATTCAAAGAAAGATGTCAATAGTATAATGTACAATATGCCAGCTTCAGTGAAATTGAATGAAAGAATCGATATTGAAAAGGTAAAGGAAGCTTTTAATAAACTGTTCAATAAACATGAAATATTGAAATCTAGATATATCGAAAAAGAGATAAAAAATAAAATTGAAATTTATGGTTCTATTGATGATGAAAGTCAATTAATATTTGAAGAATATACCTATGAAAATGCTCATGAATTTGTCAGACCATTTAATTTATCGAAAGCACCCTTAATGAGAGTTGGATTTATTGGAAATAAAGTATTAATGTTTGATATGCATCATATTATATCGGATGGTGTGAGTATGTCTATTATCACCAATGAATTAAATCATTATTACTATGATAAGGAGGAATATCTTGAAAAATTAGAAGTTCAATATAGTGACTATGCCTATTTCGTCAAAGAAAAAGAACAAAATAAGAATTTCGAAGAGCAAATTTCCTTCTATAAAGAAATGTTTGATTCAGATTATGAAGAATTGGATATTCCAAAAAAGAATATTAAGGAATATGAAAATTCGGATTCGATCAATGAAAATGGTAAAGTTAATACACAAAATATTGCACAATTTGAATTATCAATAAGCAAAGAAATTTCCAATTCTATTAATTCATATGTTAAAAGCAAAAAGATTAGTAAAACTGTATTCTTTATTACTTTATATTCTTATATATTAAGTAAATACAGTGGACAGGAAAACGTATACACCTCATTAATTAATGCCAATAGAAATAATCATTATATTGAGAATATGATTGGTATGTTTGTTACTACACAGCCAATTCTTTTAAAGTTTGATAATGGTGAAGTTTCACTTGAAGAAATACTTAAAGGAAATATGAACATATTGATGAATGTTTACAAGAATAATGATTTGTCATTTTCAGAATTGAAACAAAAATTAAATTTGAAAAGTATTAATAATACTTTCATATTCCAACCAAAAACTATTGTAAATCCACTTACCAAGAAAGATTGTCCAAGTATATTTAATGAAAAAGAATATCAAGAATCGTTATCATTATATGAAAATAACAATTCAAAGTTTGATATTACATTTAGTATTATAGAAAAAGAAAATAATTATTCTATTAATATTAATTACAATAATAATATTTATGAAGAAAGTATTATTAAGGGTATTGCGAACTCTTATCTTGAAATCATTAAAAATATGGAAAAATTTGATCAAAACATCAAAGATATAGAATATATCAGTGAAGAAGAAAGAGAAAAGATATTAAATCAATTTAATAGTAATGTTTGTAATAATGACTTTAATAAACTCTATCATGTTGAATTTAGCAAGGTAGCCAAGAAATATTATAATAAATATGCCATTATTTGTAATGACATAGAGATGACGTATAAGGAATTAGATGAAAAGAGTAATTCTTTAGCCCATTGGTTAAGAAGAAGAGGCGTCCATAGAGGAGATATAATTCCAGTAATTACTGAGAGATCACATTATTATGTTTTAGCCTCACTTGCGGTGATGAAGAGTGGAGCCGCTTTTCTTCCTGTCGATCCTGAATTTCCAAAAGAAAGAATAAAATATATTGTAGAAGAAACAAATGCAAAAATCGTATTAGTATATATTAATGATAAAGAAAATCTTGAAAAATTAGGAATGATAAGTACAGAAAAGTATGATATATCCAATCACAATTATAATGAGAATCTCCAAGGAATTGAAAATATTAATGATCCTGAAGATCTCTGTTATTCATTATTCACTTCAGGAACAACAGGAAAACCAAAAGGTGTATTAATAAAACATAATAATTTAATTAATTACTGCTTCTACACTCAAAAGTATAAAGGAAAGGAGGATATCTATGGCGATGAGTTTGATGATGTATTATCCATTTGTAAATTTACACATGATATTAGTATAGGAGAACTTTATTATCCATTGATGAGAGGAAGTAGAATTATCTTAACTAATGAGGAAGAATACAATAATCCAAAATTATTAAGTGATTTAATAGTTAAATATGAAATAAAATATATCTTTACTGTTCCATCTAGAATCGAAAGATACATTAATGAGGAATGTTTTATTAAATCATTGAAAAATGTGAAATGGATTTTACTTGGGGGTGAATACTTGAATATTAATACAGCGGAAAAAATAGTGGAGAATAGCAATGCAAGATTATTTAGTGTTTATGGTCCAGCCGAAACAACAGTAGTTAGTAATATAAAGGATATTACTGATATTGTTAGAAATAAAAAAGAAAATACCGTGATTACGGTTGGAGGACCACTTTGTAACTTTAAAATGTATGTATTAGACAAGTATATGAAGCCAGTACCAATAGGAATTGAAGGAGAAATCTATATTGCAGGATACGGAGTTGGTCAAGGTTATTTAAATTTAAAGGAATTAACGGAAGAAAAGTTTATTGAATGTCCTTTCATTTTAGGAGAAAGCAGCTATAATAAGATGTACAAAACAGGAGACATTGGTAAATGGACTGAGCAAGGAGAATTAATTATTGTTGGTAGAGTTGATAGTCAAGTCAAAATTAATGGACAAAGAATTGAATTAGGAGAAATTGAAAGTGTAATTAAGGAAATTCCAGAAATTAAATATTCGATTGTAATAGAAAAGAAGGTTAAGAATAGTGTAAAAAATAACTATTTAATATGCTATTACATTAGTGATCATGATAAAGATATTAGTGGAAATAATATTAGGAAATATTTGAATAAATCACTTCCAAGAAATATGATTCCTAACTATTTCATAAGAATTGATGTCTTACCAATTACTTCTACAGGTAAGTTGGACAGGAAAGCATTACCTGAACCAAATATAAAAGATATAATTAAAGAAGAATACGTCGAACCAGATACATATATAGAAAAAAGTATTTGTGAATTATACGAAAGATTATTTAAATTGGAAGAAAATACAGTTGGTAAATACAGTGATTTCTATGATTTAGGTGGTGATAGTTTGAATGCCATTAAAGTTGTGTACGAGATTGAGAAAAAGTTTAAAATTAATGTTGGAATAAAAGATATATTAAAGTATTCGGTGGTCAGCAATCTTTCAGAGCATGTTGAAGAAATCCTTCAAAAGATTGAAGAAAATGAAAATGAAAATGGCAATAATGTAGAAATTATTAAAAAATTTAATATGAAGGAGTTCCCAATAACATCACAACAACTAGGTGTTTATATAGATTCAAAGAAAGATGTCAATAGTATAATGTACAATATGCCAGCTTCAGTGAAATTAAATGAAGGAATCGATATTGAAAAGGTAAAGGAAGCTTTTAATAAACTATTCAATAAACATGAAATATTGAAATCTAGATATATCGAAAAAGAGATAAAAAATAAAATTGAAATTTATGGTTCTATTGATGATGAAAGTCAATTAATATTTGAAGAATATACCTATGAAAATGCTCATGAATTTGTAAGACCATTTAATTTATCGAAAGCACCTTTAATGAGAGTTGGATTTATTGGAAATAAAGTATTAATGTTTGATATGCATCATATCATATCGGATGGTATGAGTATGTCTATTATCGCTAATGAATTAAATCATTATTATTATGATAAGGAAGAAGATGAAAAATTAGAAGTTCAATATAGTGATTATGCCTATTTCGTAAAAGAAAAAGAACAAAATAAGAATTTCGAAGAACAAATTTCCTTCTATAAAGAAATGTTTGCTTCAGATTATGAAGAATTGGACATCCCAAAAAAGAATATTAAGGAATATGAAATTTCCGATTCGATCAATGAAAATGGTAAAGTTAATACACAAAATATTGCACAATTTGAATTATCAATAAGCAAAGAAATTTCCAATTCTATTAATTCTTATGTTAAAAGCAAAAAGATTAGTAAAACTGTATTCTTTATTACTTTATATTCTTATATATTAAGTAAATACAGTGGACAGGAAAATGTATACACCTCATTAATTAATGCCAATAGAAATAATCATTATATTGAGAATATGATTGGTATGTTTGTTACTACACAGCCAATTCTTTTAAAGTTTGATAATGGTGAAGTTTCACTTGAAGAAATACTTAAAGGAAATATGAACATATTGATGAATGTTTACAAAAATAATGATTTGTCATTTTCAGAATTGAAACAAAAATTAAATTTGAAAAATATTAATAATACTTTCATATTCCAACCAAAAACTATTGTAAATCCACTGACCAAGAAAGATTGTCCAAGTATATTTAATGAAAAAGAATATCAAGAATCGTTATCATTATATGAAAATAACAATTCAAAATTTGATATTACATTTACAATAATAGAAAAAGAAGATAACTATTCTATTAGTATTAATTACAATAATAATATTTATGAAGAAAATATAATTAACAATATCGCAAACTCTTATCTTGAGATCATTAAAAATATAGAAAAATTTGATCAAAATATAAAAGATATAGAATATATTAGTGAAGGAGAGAGAGAAAGAATATTGAATCAATTTAATAGTAATAAATGTGACTTTCACAGTGATAAAGTCTATCATATTGAGTTTAGTAAAGTAGCCAAGAAAAATCCTAAAAAATGTGCAATTATTTGTGGTGATGTCAAAATGACTTATAAGGAATTAGATGAAAAGAGTAATTCCTTAGCACATTGGTTAAGAAGAAGAGGAGTCAATAAAGGAGATATAATTCCTGTGATTACTGAAAGATCGTATTATTATGTTTTAGCCTCACTTGCGGTTATGAAGAGTGGAGCAGCATTTCTTCCTGTCGATCCTGAATTTCCCGAAGAAAGAATAAAATATATTGTAGAAGAAACCAATACAAAAATCGTATTAGTATATATTAATGATAAAGAAAATCTTGAAAAATTAAGAATGATTAATAATGAAAAGTATGATTTATCCAAACACGTTTTCAGTGAGAATAACCAAGAAATTGAAAATATTAATGATCCTGAAGATCTCTGTTATTCATTATTCACTTCAGGAACAACAGGAAAACCAAAAGGTGTATTAATAAAACATAATAATTTAATTAATTACTGCTTCTACACTCAAAAATATAAAGGAAAAGATGATATCTATGGTGATGAGTTTGATGATGTATTATCCATTTGTAAATTTACACATGATATTAGTATAGGAGAACTTTATTATCCATTGATGAGAGGAAGTAGAATTATCTTAACTAATGAGGAAGAATACAATAATCCAAAATTATTAAGTGATTTAATAGTTAAATATGAAATAAAATATATCTTTACTGTTCCATCTAGAATCGAAAGATACATTAATGAGGAATGCTTTATGAAATCATTGAAAAATGTGAAATGGATTTTACTTGGGGGTGAATACTTGAATATTAATACAGCGGAAAAAATAGTGGAGAATAGCAATGCAAGATTATTTAGTGTTTATGGTCCAGCCGAAACAACAGTAGTTAGTAATATAAAGGATATTACTGATATTGTTAGAAATAAAAAAGAAAATACCGTGATTACGGTTGGAGGACCACTTTGTAATTTTAAAATGTATGTATTAGACAAGTATATGAAGCCAGTACCAATAGGAATTGAAGGAGAAATCTATATTGCAGGATACGGAGTTGGTCAAGGTTATTTAAATTTAAAGGAATTAACGGAAGAAAAGTTTATTGAATGTCCTTTCATTTTAGGAGAAAGCAGCTATAATAAAATGTACAAAACAGGAGACATTGGTAAATGGACTGAGCAAGGAGAATTAATTATTGTTGGTAGAGTTGATAGTCAAGTCAAAATTAATGGACAAAGAATTGAATTAGGAGAAATTGAAAGTGTAATTAAGGAAATTCCAGAAATTAAATATTCGATTGTAATCGAAAAGAAGGTTAAGAATAGTGTAAAAAATAACTATTTAATATGCTATTACATTAATGATCACAATAAAAATATTAGCTCTAATGATATTAGGAAATATTTGAATAAATCCCTTCCAAGATATATGATTCCTAACTATTTCATTAGAATTGATGTTTTACCAATTACTTCTACAGGTAAGTTAGACAGGAAAGCATTACCTGAACCAAATATAAATGATAACATTAAAGAAGAATATGTAGAACCAGATACAGAAGTGGAGAAAAGTATTTGTGAAATATACGAAAGATTATTTAAATTGGAAAAAAATACAGTTGGTAAATACAGTGATTTCTATGATTTAGGTGGTGATAGTTTGAATGCCATTAAAGTTGTGTACGAACTTGAGAAAAAGTTTAAAATTAATGTTGGAATAAAAGATATATTAAAGTATTCGGTGGTCAGCAATCTTTCAGAGCATGTTGAAGAAATCCTTCAAAAGATTGAAGGAAATGAAAATGAAAATGGCAATAATGTAGAAATTATTAAAAAATTTAATATGAAGGAGTTCCCAATAACATCACAACAACTAGGTGTTTATATAGATTCAAAGAAAGATGTCAATGGTACAATGTACAATATGCCAGCTTCAGTGAAATTGAATGAAGGAATAGATATTGAAAAGGTGAAAAAAGCTTTTAATAAACTGTTCAATAAACATGAAATATTGAAATCTAGATATATCGAAAAAGAGATAAAAAATAAAATTGAAATTTATGGTTCTATTGATAATGAAAGTCAATTAATATTTGAAGAATATACCTATGAAAATGCACAAGAATTTATCAGACCATTTAATTTATCGGAAGCACCTTTAATGAGAGTTGGATTTATTGGAAATAAAGTATTAATGTTTGATATGCATCATATCATATCGGATGGTATGAGTATGTCTATTATCGCTAATGAATTAAATCATTATTATTATGATAATGAAGAAGATGAAAAATTAGAAGTTCAATATAGTGATTATGCCTATTTCGTAAAAGAAAAAGAACAAAATAAGAATTTCGAAGAACAAATTTCCTTCTATAAAGAAATGTTTGCTTCAGATTATGAAGAATTGGACATTCCAAAAAAGAATATTAAGGGATATGAAATTTCCGATTCGATCAGTGAAAATGGTAAAGTTAATACACAAAATATTGCACAATTTGAATTATCAATAAGCAAAGAAATTTCCAATTCTATTAATTCATATGTTAAAAGCAAAAAGATTAGTAAAACTGTATTCTTTATTACTTTATATTCTTATATATTAAGTAAATACAGTGGACAGGAAAACGTATACACCTCATTAATTAATGCCAATAGAAATAATCATTATATTGAGAATATGATTGGTATGTTTGTTACTACACAGCCAATTCTTTTAAAGTTTGATAATGGTGAAGTTTCACTTGAAGAAATACTTAAAGGAAATATGAACATATTGATGAATGTTTACAAAAATAATGATTTGTCATTTTCAGAATTGAAACAAAAATTAAATTTGAAAAATATTAATAATACTTTCATATTCCAACCAAAAACTATTGTAAATCCACTGACCAAGAAAGATTGTCCAAGTATATTTAATGAAAAAGAATATCAAGAATCGTTATCATTAAATGAAAATAACAATTCAAAGTTTGATATTACATTTACAATAATAGAAAAAGAAGATAACTATTCTATTAGTATTAATTACAATAATAATATTTATGAAGAATATATAATTAACAATATCGCAAACTCTTATCTTGAGATCATTAAAAATATAGAAAAATTTGATCAAAATATAAAAGATATAGAATATATTAGTGAAGGAGAGAGAGAAAGAATAGTGAATCAATTTAATAATAATGTTTGTAAGAATGACTGTGATAAAGTTTATCATGTTGAATTTAGTAAGGTAGCAAAGAAATATTCAGATAAAATTGCCATCATATACAATAATATTAAAATTAGTTATCAAAAATTAAATGAAATGAGTAATTCTTTAGCCTATTATTTGAAGATGAATGATATTAAGAAAGGATGTATTATTCCAGTTATATCAGAACGTTCACCCTATTATATTATTGCGACTTTAGCTATTTTAAAATGCGGAGCAGCCTTTTTACCAATTGATCCAGAATTTCCAAAAGAAAGAATTGAATATATGATAAATGAATCCAAGTCGAACTTTGTTTTGCAATATGTTTCAACAGCCGAATTGATTGAAAAATTAAAGTTCAATAATATAATCAATTATGAATTACAAAATCATAATTACAATAGAAATACACAAAATATAAAAAATATGAATATAAGTGATGATTTGTGTTACGTATTATTCACTTCAGGAACCACTGGAAAACCTAAAGGAACATTATTGACTCATGGTAACTTGATCAATTTCTGTAATTATTCCCAAAGTTATAAAGGAAATAAGGAATTTAATGAAAATGAATTTAACAATGCTCTGGCATTTTCCAAATTTACTTTTGATATGTCTATCAATGAACTATTTTATTCTTTGATAAAGGGAAAATGTATCATTTTATGTAATGAAATAGAATACAATGATCCTCAATTACTTGGTGAATTAATAAAGAAGTATAAGGTAGATTTTATTGTTAGTACTCCATCCAGAATAATAAATTATTTAAATAATAATAAATTTAAAGAATGTATTTCTAAAGTGAAGGTTCTTATTTTCGGTGGTGAAAGTATAAAGTTGGACATGCTTCAAAGTATCATTAAATATACTGATGCTAGCATATATAATGCCTATGGACCAACTGAAACTACTATGATGTCCACAATGAAAAAATTCAATAATAATCAAATTATGGAAGGTAAATTAAACCATATAACAATTGGTAAACCTGTATGCAATTACGAAATATATATATTAGATGAGTATTTCAAGGTAGTTCCAGTAGGAATTACAGGAGAAATGTATATTGCAGGTTGCGGTGTAGGAAAAGGATACTTGAATAAAGAAAAATTAACGAATGAAAAGTTCATTGAATGTCTATTTAATAATGAAAATGGAGAGAAAAGGAAGATGTATAGAACAGGAGATCTTGGAAGATGGTTTGAAAATGGTGAAATCGAATATTTAGGTAGAATGGATTTCCAAGTTAAGATTCATGGACAAAGAATTGAATTAAGTGAAATAGAAAATATAATCAAAGAAATTAAAAGCATTAAATACTGTGCAATCATTGATAAGGTAAAGGAAAATGGAGATAAATATTTGGTTGGTTATTATATTAGTGAAGAAAGTATTTCTGGAAATGAAATTCGAAGCTATTTAAGACAAAAACTTCCTGCTTATATGATACCAAACTATTTCATAAAGATTGAAACTATTCCAATGACCAACAATGGAAAATTAGATAGAAGATCATTACCTGAACCAAATATAAATGATATCATTAAAGAAGAATATATTGAACCAGATACAGAAGTGGAGAAAAGTATTTGTGAAATATTCGAAAGAATATTTAACATGGAAGAAAAGAGTGTTGGTAAATACAGTGATTTCTGTGATTTAGGTGGAGATAGTTTGAATGCCATTAAAGTTGTGTACGAACTTGAAAAGAAATTTAAGATTAAAATAGGAATAAAGAATGTATTGAAGTATTCGGTGGTTAACGATCTTTCAGAATATATTGAAAAAATGATTAAAAATAATAAAGAAAAAGAGAAAGAAAAAAATATAGAAATTATTAAAAGATATAATATGAAGGAATTTCCACTGACACCATTATTGCGCGGTGTAATGTTTAGTGAAGATGAATTAAATTCTTATTCTATTAATGCCTCAAAAACAAATATGTATAAATACTATCTGTTAAATGACAATATTGACCTTGAAAAACTAACCGATAATTTCAGGACGATCATTAATAGACACTCAGTATTAAAATCTATTTTCATTGAAAAAGATGTTAATGGAAAGAAAATGTTATATTGTAAACCAAGAGATAATGAAATTGACTTTGAAATTGAGCATTATACAAAATTCAATTTTACTCAATTTATTAGACCATATGATTTAACAAAGGACATATTAATTAGAGTAGGTTTAATAGAAAATAAGGTTTTAATTATTGACATGGATCACAAAGTATCCGATGGATATTCCTTTGGTATATTATTAAATGAATTAAATAAATTATACAATGGTGAAACCTTGCAAGATTTACCAATTCAATTCAGTGATTATGCAATAAACTATTATGAAAAAATATCATCTGACGGATTTAAAGATCAAATAAATTATTACAAATCAATGTTTAATTGTGAATATCAACCACAAACATTTACTCAAAAAGATAATAATATTAAAATGAAAAAAGTAAATAGTAATAAATTAAAAGTATTAACAGTAAATACTGATTATGAAACCTACAATACAATCAACAAAATTACAAAAGAAAATAAATTGTCGAAAACGGCATTATTCATAACCCTATCCAGTTTAGTTTTATCTGCTTATTCAGAACAACAAAATATATTTTTAAATATTGTTAGTTCCAATAGAACAACTAATAATACGAGTAATTTAATTGGTTTATTCGTAAGATTTTTACCTATGTTAATTAAAATAGAAAATCTAAATTTAATTGATTTAATAAAAAAATATATGAATATTTTAATGACATTATACAGTTTTGATGTTCCATTCTTGAAAGTAAAGAGCGAATTAAATCTTGATCAATGTAATTCTTTATTTAAATTTGATCCATATGAATTATTTGAATTAAATAATTATGAAGAACATCGTATGATTGAATCAATAACACCTAATGAAATTTCTAAATTATTTAATATAAAATTTTCAATGGAGGAAAACGAAATTAATTTATCATACGAATTCTTTGATTTTGTAACGATAGTATCTGAATTTAAAAATTATTATAGGATAAAATTCATGTATAATGAAGAATTGTATAATGAGAATATAATGAATAAAGTAGCAAAACAATTACTTGCAATTATGAAATGTGAAAATTATTATAGTGAAAATGCAAAAACAATTATTAATAGAATAAAATCCATGAATAATATGAATAATATGCTATGTCATATTTCATATGAAATCAATGAAAATGAAAACACTAATAAAATTAATCTTCCAACAAATTTAGTGGATTCTAAAAAGAATATAGAAGAAAAACATATTTTTGGAAATAAAAATAATGATAAATTCAAAAAGAATAAGAAAAAGTATAAAGTAATAATAAGAAAGATTAAAAATATTTTAAACAAAATTTTTTTAAAATTATAAAATCAATAAAATTTAAAAACTCAATAAAAATCAAGATTGAACATTTTTAAAGAAAAAAAAAATTAATAATAAATATTAAAAACAAAAATTGATATATAATATAAAAGAATAATTATAACAAAAAATAATATTTAAATATTAATATATTTATTTTATTTATATATATTATAAAATTAAAATAAAATAAATAATTGAAATATTTTATATATAAGTAATTAATAAAAATAAAATAAAATAAATAGTAGAATATGAAATATAAATTACAGATTGAATAAAAATAAAAATAAAAATAAAAATAAAATAAAAATAAAAATAAAAATAAAAATAAAAATAAAAATAAAAATAAAAATAAAAATAAAAATAAAAATAAAAATAAAAATAAAAATAAAAATAAAAATAAAAATAAAAATAAAAATAAAAATAAAAATAAAAATAAAAATAAAAATAAAAATAAAAATAAAAATAAAAATAAAAATAAAAATAAAAATAAAAATAAAATAAAATAAAAATAGAATAAAAAATAAAATAAAAATAAAATAAAATATTTTTCTTTTATATTAAATAAAAAAAATTATTTTTAATGTAAAATATATAAAATAAATATTTAAAATAATAATATCAAATCATAATTAATAAGTAATAAAAATTAATTAATATTTTTGATCTTTTTTTTTTTTTATATTATTTTTTTAAATATTATTACATCTATATTTATTGCATTTATATATATTTAAATTTTATATATATAATTTTGAAGAATTTTTAAAAATTATATATTTATTTATTAAATAAAGTATATATATATATATATATTTTTTTTTTTATTCATTATGACCTGAACGATTTGGTTTTTGCAACTGTGAAGAATGTATTAGTTTATTCATTTCCGTTCCTATTTAGTTAATAATATTCCAAAATCTAGAAAATTTACATGGACGAAATAAAGTAGAACTCTTAAACGTAAACTAGAGAAAAGAGGTAATAACGATAATAAAATCAAGGATTTTTATTGGAAAAGAAATATGAAAATCAATTCTGTTAAAGCTGAATTTTATGCCAAAAACAGATTCTAGGAAATGTCAAATTTTATAAAACTTTGTTATGAATATCCTGATCTTTCATATGGTTTCTATTGGCTATTGAGAGCACGAAGCCGATATAGATTAGATGCTAGAATTGCTAAAGCTGCAAAAATAATAGATCAAATGTGTCCTAATTTTTGTCCCTGTTGTAAAAGTAATAAACAATGAATAAGGCATTGGTTAATTGATTGTCCATTTTTCAATCATATTCATAGTCAAGTTAATGAAAAAATTTATTTTTATATAATGCTTTTAACAGTGGCAACCTAACAAATGATATTGTTAATAGTTATAATGATAATACCAAAAGTAATAATAGTAACAGTAATAATAGTAATAGCAATAATAGTAATAGTAATAATAATTATAGTAATTATAGTAATATAAGTAATAGTATTATTAGTAATGTTAGTAATAGTATTGAAAATAATGTGTATGTTGATTCTAGTGTGTATGAAAAAGTGTTTAATTTCCTTCTTGGAGGAAGAAGTATTAATAATAGTACAAGGGAATGGAAGGATCTATTTAAGTGCCAGATGAAATCAGGTGCTTATTTTAATACTCCATTCTTGGTGGTTACTGCGGCTCTTCTTCAATCGATTATATCTATTGCTATTGGCCAGCAATAGTCTTTGTTCAATAGGTTCAAATCGAATCGTACTACTACTACTACCAAGAGCGTCAACGCTGAACAAACAGTAAGACAGGCCAGCAGGGCTAGTGCAACCAATGAAGATCATAATTTCGTATCTTAAAATTATGATTAACATTGTGAAATTAAAATTAATTATTATACTTCAGTATAATAATGCTTTTATGAAGTCTTACAGATATTAATTAAATGAAACTAGAATATTTTATACCATTATTTTATTTTATTTTATTTTGTGTTTTTTTTTTTTTTTTATTTTTTTATCTTTTTTTTTTTTTTTTTATTAAATGTATTTTTTCAAATATTTAATTAATAAAGATGAAACAAGCTTGATGCCGTTAAAAAAAAATACAAAATAATATGCTATAGTAATAATAATTGCGACTGTAAAAAAAAAAAAGAAAAAAAAAAAATGCTATAATAATTGGACAAATTACGTATTATGCACCTCCACTTGGATCTAACAAAGAACGGACGAGAAATACACTGACTCTAATTAATACAGGATTATACTGGATTGAAGGATTTTCTAAGGGAAATAGTTATACATCCCTTTATTGTGTTTCTAAAAGAACTTAATATTCCTCCTCTTTCAGGCGAAATGTGCAATAGCTCAGGTAAGGTGCTTTAAAAAATGAAAAAAATTCCAATTGTATTTATCTCTGATTTACTTTGAGATATATCACATTGTAGACGTCATACATGGGATAAAAAAAGTAAAATTTTAGCTGACAAATTGAATAAATTTTCTTCAAAAAAAGGAAATTATAAATTTTTACTGGGATAGAGATATGGCAGGAAAATCAATTAAGGCTAAGGATTATAAGAAAAATGAATTTAAGAAAACTAGGGACTATTTAAAGCTCAACTTCAAGTATCCTGAATTAAGCATTGGCTTCCAATGGGTACTTCATGCCAGATGTGGATATAAATTCGATGCTCGTGTTGCCAAAGCCGCCAAAATGATTGCAAAACTGTCCAGAATGTTGTTCCTATTGTTATAGAGAAAATAGTAATCCTCGATTGGAACATTGGTTTTCTAATTGCTATCTTTTCCGTGATTTCCCAAAAAAAAATATTTTATAAATATTGAAAATCTTTATGAAAAAATTTTTTATAGTTTGCAAATATTGTCCAATCTCAAGTAGTAATGTAAACACTGATGGCACAGTTATGAATAAATTAAAATCAAATACTGATTCTGTTAGTACTAAAGATGAATTTAATAATGATAATAATGACAATAGTAATAGTGTTGTTAGTAATGGTAATAGTATTATTGATGAAAATAGGAATATTTATTTTAATGATAGTGAAAATAGTAGTATCGTTACTAATAATGTAGTGAATAGGTCAGTTAATGAAAATCGTGTTAATATTAGTAATTTTTTGAATAATGATTGTATAAGTATTTATGTGACTTGGTATCAATTATATAACTTCCTTCTTGATGGAAGAGATGCAGAAATTATTAATTTAAATTATAAAAAGGGAATGAGGATGTTTTATTTAATAATCAAATGATTTCTGGTGATTATTCTAAAACGCCATTCTTGGGTGCAATTTAGGGCTCTCTTTTCAAAAATTATGCCTAGGGTTAGTATTAGACAAGGGTTACTATTCTAAAGGTATAAGCGCATACTAACCGGGAGCATCAACGCTGAAAATGCAGTAATACAAGCTAGCAGGGCCAATGCCTCTGAAAGAGAAGATCATAATTTCTTTCAGATAGTCAATTCAAACCCTAATCCGGAATAAGGTTTCTATTTCAATGAAAATTCTTATAATCTTGGAGGTGAGGTTCGTTGCATATGAACTTTTTTCCTGAATTTATTTATACACTTTATTTTGAATATTTACTTTTTATTTCACATTACTATTTTTAAATATTATTATATTCTATTTGTACAAATAATATTTATTTTTATTTTTTTATAATTATGTGTATTGTTTTTATTTTAATAAATTTTCATATAATTAATAAATAAATAAATAAATAAATAAAGTTAAAAGATCGAAATAATTTCAGCTATAAAAAAAAAAAAAAAAAAAAAAAAAAAAAATAAAAATTATATATTTATTTATTAAATAAAGTATATTATTTTTTTTTTATTCATTATTTTTATTTTTTTATTACAAATTATATAATCTATTTATAATATATTAATTCAACTTTATACTTTTTTAAAAAATTACTATAATGATAAAAAAAAATTAATCACCATATAAATGAAAACAAAAAATAAAGAATCCTATAAAAAGCAAATTGAATACTATAGAAAAATGTTTGACTATGATTATGAAATATTAGATATTTCAAAGAGGGAGAATCATGAAATATTAAATAAAAATTATTCTAAAGTTAATATAAAAGAAATTACCAGAACAATAGACAAAAATAAGTCCAAACTAATTAATAATTTTGTTAGGAAGAATAAAGTCAGTAAAACGGCCTTTTTCTTAAGTATTTATGGTTATGTTTTATCAAAGTATAGCGGACAAGATATTGTCTATTCATCAATGGTTGTTGTCAACAGAAATATCAGTTACACTGAAAATATGATTGGTATGTTTGTCAGTACACAACCATTAATCTTGAAATATAACAATGAAAACTTATCCTTTAAGAAATTAATTAAGGAAAATATGGAAAATTTAATGAACATGTATAATGATCAAAATATATCATTTTCTGAATTGAAAAAAGAATTAAACTTAAAAAAGCTCAATAATTCATTTATTTACCAACCCAAATCAATAACAAATCCATTATCTAATATCAAAAGTTCAATATTTTCAGTGGATAATGAACAACAATTTTCATTATACGAACAAGGTAATTCAAAATTTGATATTACATTTAGCGTTGTTGAAGGGGACAAAGATTATTTCGTTTCTATAAATTATAATAGTAATGTTTATGAAAGTAATATTATTAATAATATTATTGATTCGTACATCGAAGTCATTAATAATATTAAAAGTTATAATGATAAAATTTATGAAATTGAATATATACCAAAGGAAGAAAAAGAAAGAATCATTGAAGAATTTAATAACGATAAATTTGAAAGTAAATGTAATAAACTTTATCATATGGAATTTAGTAAAGTTGCTAAAAAGTACGCTCAGAGATGTGCTATTGTCGATAATTATTTCAAAATTAGTTACGGAGAATTAGATAAAATGAGTAATTCTCTTGCACATTATTTAAGAGACATTGGTATTGAGAGAAATGATATTGTTCCAATAATTTGTGATAGATCATATTATTTTGTAATAAGTATGATTGCCATTTCCAAAGCAGGTGGAGCCTTTTTACCAATCGATAATACATTCCCGGTTGATCGTATCCAATATATTTTAGAAAAAGCTAATCCTAAAGTAGTTCTTTATTGTCATACACAAGATATTATTTATAATATGCGTAATGATGGATATAAAATGTATGATTTAGAAAGTCATAATTATAAACTAAATAAAAAGAAAATAAAAAAAATATCAATAAACCAGAGGATATTTGCTACGTTCTTTTCACATCTGGAACTACCGGAAGACCAAAAGGAGTTTTAATTAATCATTTTAATCTTTACAATTACTTAAGAAAATTCGGTGGAAAGAAAAGAAAATTCGGAGGAAAGAAAGGAAAAGAAGAAAAAAGAAATTGTTTATATAAAATATTAATTAAAGAAAATAATATCCATAATGTTTTAGCATTAACTAGTTTTTCATTTGATATTTCTCATAATGAAATTACATTTAGTTTAGTTCATGGACTCAAAATAGTATTAGCGGATTATATTTTAAGTAATGATGCCGAATTGTTAACAAAATATATTATTAAGAATAATGTGGAATTCATTGATACGACACCCACTAGATTCAAATTACTTATGAAAAATGAGAATTTCTGCAAAGCATTAACAAGAATTAAGGTAATGATGTTCATTGGAGAAAAACTTCCAATGGAACTTTGTAGATCGATTCATAACTATTCAAAATGTAGAATATATGATGGATATGGACCAACGGAGACTACTGTTATATGTACCTATAAAGAAAAGAAAGAAGGTGAAGAAAATAAAATTAGTATTGGTAGTCCAATGTGTAATACTAAATTATATATTGTAGATAAACATCTTAAGATTGTTCCTGTTGGAGTTGAAGGAGAAATTTGCATTTCAGAATTTGGAACAGGAAGTGGCTACTTAAATCGTAAAGATTTGACAACAAAGAAGTTTGTAGAATGTCCATTTGGAAATGGAAAAGGTAAGTACGATGATAAGTATGGAAAAATTATGTATAGAACCGGGGATCTTGGTAAATGGAATGAAGAAGGAGAAATCGATATCATTGGAAGAATGGATTTCCAAGTGAAGATTCATGGACAAAGAATAGAATTAGGAGAAATTGAAAATACAATTAAAGAAATCAAAGGTGTAGAATATTCTGTTGTTATTGATAGAACGAAAGAAAATGGTGATAAATATTTAATATGTTATTATTATAATAATGGAAAGGAGATTGACGGAAATGTAATTCGTGAGTATTGTAAAAAGAAGCTCCCTAGATATATGGTACCACATTATTATAAAAAAATTAGTAAGCTACCATTAACCTCCAATGGAAAATTTGATAGAAAGGCTCTTCCAGAATTAAGTAGAGAAGATTTTATGAAAAATGATGGGTACATCGCTCCTGAAACTAAAACTGAAAAAGAATTATGTAGGATTTATAGTAATGTATTTAAAGCCAATGAAAACGAAATCGGAAAAATGAGTAACTTTTTCGATTTAGGAGGAGATAGTTTAAATGCAGTTGTAATTTTATCACAGATAAAGAAAATATATAATATTAAAATCAATATTAATAATATTATGAGTCATGAATCCATTTATTCCTTAGCACAATTTATTGATGGTATAATTAATATTAATGACAACGAATTATCAAATACATACAAACTTGAAAATATTAAAAAAATACCGTCAAGATGAATTTCCAATGACACCATTATTACACGGTGTCTTATCTAGTGAAAATGAATTGGAATCTGAACCCATTAATACTTCAAAATCCAATATGTATAAGTATTATGTATTAGATGATAATGTTGACCTTGAAAAACTAACCGATAATTTCAAGACGATCATTAATAGACATTCCGTATTAAAATCTATTTTCATTGAAAAAGAAGTTAATGGAAAAAAAATGTTATATTGTAAACCAAGAGGCAATGATATTGACTTTGAAATTGAGCATTACACAAAATTCAATTTTACGAAATTTATAAGGCCATTTGATTTAACAAAAGACATATTGATTAGAGTAGGTTTAGTAGAAAATAAAGTTTTAATTATTGATATGGATCACAAAGTCTCCGACGGATATTCCTTTGGTATATTATTAAATGAATTAAATAAATTATACAATGGTGAACCATCGGAAGATTTACCAATTCAGTTCAGTGATTATGCAATTAACTATTATGAAAATGTACTTTCTGATGAATTTAAAGATCAAATAAATTATTATAAATCAATGTTAATTGTAAATATCAACCATTAACCTTTGCACAAAGTAGTAATAACAATAAAAAGGAGGGTGTAAATAATAAAAAATTAAAAATATTAACCGTTAATACCGAATTAGAAACCTACAATATGATTAACAAAGTTACCAATGAATATAAACTGTCAAAAACGGCATTCTTCATAACCCTATCCAGTTTAGTTTTATCTGCTTATTCAGGACAACAAAATATACTCTTTAATATTGTTAGTTCCAATAGAACAACTAATAATACAAGTAATTTAATTGGTTTATTCGTAAGATTTTTACCTATGTTAATTAAAATGGAAAATCTAAATTTAATTGAACTGATAAGAAAATATATGGATGTATTGATGACTTTATATAGTTTTAATGTTCCATACTTGAAAGTAAAGAACGACTTAAATCTTTATCAATGCAATTCATTATTTAAATTTGATCCATATGAAATAAATAATTATAAGGGACATCGTTTAATTGAATCAATAACCCCTAATGAAATCTCTAAATTATTTAATATGAAATTTCCAATAAAGGAAAAAGAGCTCGATTTACCTAATGAATACTTTGATTTTGTAATGATTATCAATGAATTCAAAAATTATTATAGTATAAACTTTTATTATAATGAAGAATTATTTAATGAGAATATAATGAATCATGTAGCAAATCAATTACTTACAATAATGAAGGGTGAAAATTATTATAGTGAAAATGTAAATACAATTATTCATCATATAAAATCCATGAATAATATGAATCATATGCTCTACAATGTCCCCTATGAAATTAATGAAAATAGAAACATCCATGAAAATAATATTTTAACCAATTCAGTGGTTTCTAAAAAGAATTCAGTAAAAAAACAAAATTTAGAAAATAATAATAAATTCAAAAATACAAAGAAAAATAATAATGGAATTAAAAGTAAGGTTAAAGATATTTTTAATATGATGTTTTGAATATCATAAAACCATTAAAAATTTAAAAACTTTTTAATAAAATTAAAAATTTAAAAATTCAATAATAACGAAAAAAAAAAAATATTAATAATAATAAATAAAGCAAAATGAAAAAAAAAAAAAAAAAAAAAAATCGGAATAATCAATAATAATTAAGAAAAAAATATTAATAATTAATATAAAAACAAAAAATTAATATTATATAATTAAAAAAAAAAAATATTAATAATTAATATAAAAACAAAAAATTAATTTTATAAAATAACTAAAATTTATATATCAAAAAATAATAACAAAAAATATATTTATATATATAATATATTTATTTTATTTATATATATTAAAAAGAATTAAAATAAAATAAATAGTTAAAATATTAAATATATTGAATAAAATTAATAAAAATAAAATAAAATAAAATAAAATAAATATTGAATGTAATAATATACGAATTACAAATATATAAAATAAAATAAAATAAAATAAAATAAAATAAAATAAAATAAAATAAAATAAAATAAAATAAAATAAAATAAAATAAAATAAAATAAAATAAATAGTAGAATATTAAATATAAAGTACAGATTGAATAAAATAAAATAAATAGTAGAATAATAAATATAAAGTACAGATTGAATAAAATAAAATAAAATAAAATAAAATAAATATCGAATGTAATAATATAAAAGTACAAGTATATAAAATAAAATAAAATAAATATTTATTATTTTTTTTTATTAAAGAATATTAAAGACAATTTATTTTTAAAAATAAAATGTTTTATTTAATTATATATGTTAGAAAGCAAAAAAAATCATTTATATTTAATGATATTATTAACAATCAATAATATTGTTTTATATATTAAATTACATCATCAATTGAATATAATAAAAAATATAAAAAATTTTCATTTCTTAAAACATTGATCTGTAATATTAGATATTTATTTTATTTTATTTTATTTTATTTTATTCAATCTGTACTCTATATTTATATTTCAACTTTTTATTTAATTTTATTCAATCTGTACTTTATATTTATATTTCAACTTTTTATTTTATTTTATTTTATTTAATCTATACTTTATATTCATATTCTACTATTTATTTTATTTTATATACTTTTTACATTCTTTATTTATTTATTTATTTATTTGTGGGAGAGGTCCAAAACGCCAATTTTTTTCACGTGATATATCAAATTTTGAGGCTTTTTAAATTAATAGTTATATGATACTATTTTGTTGTATTATTAATTTGTAATTTTTTTCTTAAAATTTATTAAGTGAATAATTAAATAAATTATAATGGTTAGATAAAAATAAATATTTTTTTACAAAAAAAAAAAAAAATAAAATATTCAAACATTTAAAAGGTTTAATATTCAAACAATTAAAAGGTTTATTTTAAAAAAAAAAAATATTAATAAAATACTTTAACAAATATATAAAATTATTTATTTAAAAAAAATATTAATAAAATACTTTAACAATTATATAGATTTATTTATTTAAAAAAAAATATTAATAAAATACTTTAACAATTATATAGATTTATTTATTTAAAAAAAAATATTAATAAAATACTTTAACAATTATATAGATTTATTTATTTAAAAAATATTAATAAAATATTTAAACAACTATTAATAAAATACTTTAGCAATTATATAGATTTATTTATTTAAAAAAAATATTAATAAAATACTTTAACAATTATATAGATTTATTTATTTAAAAAAAATATGAATAAAATACTTTAACAATTATATAGATTTATTTATTTAAAAAAAAAATTACTAAAATATTTAAACAATTATTAATAAAATTAATTATAAACATTAATAATAAAATATAAAAATATAAAAATATATTATTGATATTAATAATAAAGTATAAAAATATAGGATTATTTATTTTAAAAAAAATATTAATAAAATATTTAAACAATTATTAATAAAATAAATTATAATAATAAAATTATAGAATATTTATTTAAACTACATAAATTTTATCAAGTATATAAACATTTTAACTTTTTAATAATTATAAAATTTTAATTAATAAATTTAATTATAAGTTTTTGTATGAAAGAATTTTAATGATTTTTTCTTTTGGAAATTCCTCTGTCATTTCATAATTATTTATTATTAAATAATATTTATAAAATATTATTTAAATTAGTTAAACATTCAAACCACAATTTAGTAAGATCACTTCTATCATATTTAATATTAATTAACTTGGCTTCTTTATTTTTGTATTTTTCAATTAAGATATTAATTTCATCAGTTTTTGTTTTTATTTTTTTTTTCATTCTCCAAATTCCTTTTATTTTTATTTGGTAATCATAATATGATAAATGTTCCTGTTCTTTTAATTTATTTATTAATTCATAAAAATTTGGTTTCATTGGAAATAGTTTATTTAAAGAATTATTGAGTGATTCTGAAGCATTATTGGTTATATGTTCAATATTATTATAATAATTCCAACTTTTCATATCGTAACCAATTAAATATGTTTCATAAAAATATTCTAAAAATTTTAAAAATTGACAAGAATTTTTTTCAATGGATTTAGTTTTAATTAATGAAAAAATATCCATTATGTATTCAGGGTTGATAAATGGTAAGTTTGAAATTCCTTTGTAATAATTAAATATTTTTTCATCATCGTTCACTTCATTACGGCACAATTCATTTTTTTTAATTTCTAATAAATTTTTATAATGCCAAATACAGTATTTAATATTTATATTAGGAAATATTTTTTTAACTGCTTTGGATATGCCTTTTTCAAAATCGCAATGTACATTTTTTGGTTCAGTTATAATATTATTATTAGAATTTTGTTTTAATTTATTGAATAACATTTTATATGTTTTTTGCTTTTTATTTCTTAATATTGCATAAGAAGTAGTATAAAAACTATTCAATTCTTTAACGTAAGTTCTAGTAATAAACACTTGTTGACTAAATTTAGGTGCGATATAAAAAGTACCATCCACAAATATATCATTATTATATTTCTTAAATAATTTTGCTTGAAAAGGGGATTGAAAAATTACTAAATCAGAATTTTTGAATATCATAAAATCTTCATTTCGTTCAGTTTTATAATATTCAGATTCATTAGGAATTTCATTAAAAGTTGTTACATTGGATGGTAGCTTTTTATTAATACTTCCTTAATATTAGAGTTTTAACTGAAATATATTCTGGACACGGATATATAAATCCCATTTCTTTAGAAATTTCATTATATAGTTTTTTTCGTTTTATATCAAAAGGATTTGAATGTTTTTTAATTTCATCTTTAATTTTATGTTTCATTACAGATAGGGATACACTATATTCGTTTCCAGGATGATTATGTAAACTCTCATATTTTAAGATTTCTTTCTCATTACTTAAAATAATAAAAGATTTACATTTATTATTTTTTTTATATTCGGTACATTTATAAACTCTTGAATTATCTTTCCTTGAAAGTGAAAAATTAAATTTATATTGTTTATTAATAATGATTTGTTCTTCTCCTTTATTAGACTCACTTATATAAATAGTTATGTTTTCTTCCATTTATAAATTTTAATATATAGTTTTTAATTATATCTTTTAAATTATTATATTAATTATCTAAATATTATTTTTTAATATTAATTCTGAACAATTAAATATTCAATTTTTTTTTAAAAGATAAAAAGTATTTTAATTATTTCTTTTTCTTTTAATTTTTTTTAAAAAAAAAACAGATACATAAAGTATATATGAAAATATTTTAATTTTTATTATTTAAAAATAAATTATTTATTTAATGTATATAAAAAAAACTTAATTATTTATTTATTCTAAATTAATATTAATTATTTTTTTTAATATATACTAATAAAGAATTTATGAATTAATTAATTATTTTATTTATATTATAATCTAATTAAATTATTAACTTTTAAGTCTTTTTAAAACAACAAATATATATAGCATTTTTTAGCATATAAAGTAGAACTGGGCTTTCTACTGGTTGTTATGTGGCGACTTAATAATCATCTGGTGTCCGGCCAACCCCTGCTGGTATCTATTCTTGATCTGATTTTCCCGATAGTGTTTGGAGAAAGGGTAAAGGGGTTATAATGGCACAATTTCAGGTAAGTATTAATTCCGCTCCTACCATTATTGGATTGCCACGTATTTAATTTCTATATTTGATCACCCATGACATCCTAGTGTAGTTGTATAGCCTATACTGTGAGGGTTATGAGTTCAATTTCTATAGGATAACACGGATGTTATTTGGCAAGACATGTCTACTGGAGCTACCTCTGCTTAGGAATTTGGAGCGCCGACGTCGTACTGATATAGTATAAGATATATATACCAAAGTATATATGTTCTTTACAAGCCCATATATATAATATGGGATAGACATGTGAATTCATATGTGTAAAAAACCTATTTATATATCTCTACAAAACGGTTGCTGTAATATATAAATAGTAATTGAAATGTGAACAACAAATTTTAATTTTTGAAATTTCAATTTACAGCTATAATTTAAGTCTTATAAAAATATTATTTTGTAACTTTTATTATTATTTAATACTTTATTTATAAATTATATATAAAATAAAAGGTTTAATTCTATTATTAAGATGTTATAATAACAACTAAAGTTTTAGTTATAATATAAAAAATTAATATTTTAAATAATATTAATTTAAATATAAATTTATAAAATAAAATTTTTTAATAATAAAATATAAAAATATTATATTGATATTAATAATAAAATATAAAAATATGAAAATATAAAAATATAATATTAATAGAAAAATATAAAAATATAATATCAATAATAAAATATAAAATATAAAAATATAATATAAATATTAATAATAAAATATAAAAAATAAGGTTATAAGGAAAATAATTATTTATCATTTTCCTTATAACATGATTGTCAAAAAAAAAAAATTATATAAAAATATTTTATTTTTTATTGACCTTTTTAATTTTTATTTATTTATTTATTTACTTATTTATTTATACATTTATTTCTTTTTTACTTAAAATTAATTAAATTTTATGGCGTAATAATATAAATTTTAAAAGCCACAAATAAATAGATGGCTTATTAAAATTTCAAAAAAAAATTGGCGAAATGGACCACATTCAACATTATTTTATTGTGTTATTTTGTTATTTCAATTTTTAAATTAATTATTAAGTGAATAATTAAATAAATCATATAATGGTTAGATTTTATGATTTTAATTCTTTATTTAAATGCTATTAATAAAAAAATTATATAAAAATATAATTGTTATTAAAAATATAAATATTATTAATAATAATTCATTTATTTAAATGTTATTAAAAAAAAATAATTATAATGATAAAATTATTAATTATAGAGAAGTATTTAAATATTTATTTAAAATGTATAAATTTAATAAGCTTTATAAATTAAACTTTTGAATTACAGAATTCTGATTATTTCGTTTGGTTATTTATTTTATTCTATTTTATTTAATCTATACTTTATATTCATATTCTACTATTTATTTTATTTTATTTTATATACTTTTTACATTCTTTATTTATTTATTTATTTGTTTGTTTATTTATTTATACATTTATTTTTTTTAAATATAATTGTATTAAAATTTTTATGGCGTTAACAAAAAATTTTACAAGCCATTAAAAATAAATGGCGTATTGAAAATTTGTATTATAAAAATTGGCGAAATGAACCACATTCAAAAAAAGAGTATTTATTAATAAACAATTGAATAATAAATAATTGAATAATAAATAATAAATAATAATAAATAAATAAATAAATAAAAATAATAAATAATAAATAATAAATAATAAATAATAAATAATAAATAATAAATAATAAATAATAAATAATAAATAATAAATAATAAATAATAAATAATAAATAATAAATAATAAATAATAAATAATAAAAAGAGTATTTATTAATAAATAATAAATAAATAATAAATAATAAATAATAAAAAGAGTATTTATTAATAAATAATAAATAATAAATAATAAATAATAAATAATAAATAATAAAAAGAGTATTTATTAATAAATAATAAATAATAAATAATAAAAAGAGTATTTATTAATAAATAATAAATAATAAATAATAAAAAGAGTATTTATTAATAAATAATAAATAATAAATAATAAAAAGAGTATTTATTAATAAATAATAAATAATAAATAATAAAAAGAGTATTTATTAATAAATAATAAATAAATAATAAATAATAAATAATAAAAAGAGTATTTATTAATAAATAATAAATAATAAATAATAAATAATAAAAAGAGTATTTATTAATAAATAATAAATAATAAATAATAAATAATAAAAAGAGTATTTATTAATAAATAATAAATAATAAATAATAAATAATAAAAAGAGTATTTATTAATAAATAAAATAAATAAATAATAAATAATAAATAATAAAAAGAGTATTTATTAATAAATAATAAATAATAAATAATAAATAATAAAAAGAGTATTTATTAATAAATAATAAATAATAAATAATAAAAAGAGTATTTATTAATAAATAATAAATAATAAATAATAAATAATAAAAAGAGTATTTATTAATAAATAATAAATAATAAATAATAAGTAATAAATAATAAATAATAAATAATAAAAAGAGTATTTATTATAAACAATTGAATAATAAATAATAAATAATTATTAATAAATAATAAATAATAAATAATAAAAAGAGTATTTATTAATAAATAAATAAATAAAAATAATAAATAATAAATAATAAATAATAAAAAGAGTATTTATTAATAAATAATAAATAATGAATAATTAAATAATAAATAATTAAATAATAAATAATAAATAATAAATAATAAAAAGAGTATTTATTAATAAATAATAAATAATAAATAATAAGTAATAAATAATAAATAATAAATAATAAAAAGAGTATTTATTATAAACAATTGAATAATAAATAATAAATAATTATTAATAAATAATAAATAATAAATAATAAAAAGAGTATTTATTAATAAATAAATAAATAAAAATAATAAATAATAAATAATAAATAATAAATAAATAATAAATTGCAATAATAGTAATAATAATAGTATAGTTTTCTTATTTACTTATTAAATAAAAATAAATAATGAATGAATAAAGAATCAATCACTACATTTATCTGTTTATTTCTTTTTCTACCTCTGTTGTTCATTTTATATTTTATTTCATTGTTTTATTTCATAGAATTATTATTTTTTTTTTTCATCCATCGAATTATTGATGTACGTTATTGATGTACATTTATTTGTTTATGTACATTATTGATGTACATTTATTATGAGATTAAATAATATAAATATTTTTATATATTATTAAATATTAAAATAATTAAAATTTTATTGAATATATATATTTTCAAGTATTATCTATACCAGTATTATCTATGATAAAAATATTTGTTTCAGTAATTTTAATTCCATATATAATAAATATTTGTTTCTGTAGTTTTAATTCCTAATACTATAAAAGTTTAAGTTTAAAAAAAAAGCATTTTAAACAATATCAAAAATGGTTTAAGATAAACAAAAGAAAGAAAGAAGAGACATAAAAATTATTTATTTATTTATTATTAATTTTATTAATTTATTATTTATTATTTAATTATTTATTATTTATTATTCAATTATTTATTATTTATTAATAAATACTCTTATTATTTATTATTTATTATTTATTAATAAATACTCTTATTATTTATTATTTATTATTTATTAATAAATACTCTTATTATTTATTATTTATTATTCAATTATTTATTATTTATTATTTATTATTTATTATTTATTATTTATTATTCAATTATTTATTATTTATTATTTATTATTTATTATTTATTATTTATTATTTATTATTTATTATTTATTATTTATTATTTATTATTTATTATTTATTATTTATTATTTATTATTTATTATTTATTATTTATTATTTATTATTTATTATTTATTATTCCATTATTTATTATTTATTATTTATTATTCAATTATTTATTATTTATTATTTATTATTTATTATTCAATTATTTATTATTTATTATTTATTATTTATTATTTATTATTTATTATTTATTATTTATTATTTATTATTTATTATTTATTATTTATTAATAAATACTCTTATTATTTATTATTTATTATTATATTATTATTTATTAATAAATACTCTTATTATTATTTATTATTTATTATTCAATTATTTATTATTTATTATTTATTATTTATTATTTATTATTTATTATTCAATTATTTATTATTTATTATTTATTAATAAATACTCTTATTATTTATTATTTATTATTATATTATTATTTATTAATAAATACTCTTATTATTATTTATTATTTATTATTCAATTATTTATTATTTATTATTTATTATTTATTATTTATTATTTATTATTCAATTATTTATTATTTATTATTTATTATTTATTATTTATTATTTATTATTTATTATTTATTATTTATTATTTATTATTTATTATTTATTATTTATTATTTATTATTTATTATTTATTATTTATTATTTATTATTTATTATTTATTATTCCATTATTTATTATTTATTATTTATTATTCAATTATTTATTATTTATTATTTATTATTTATTATTTATTATTTATTATTATTATTTATTATTTATTATTTATTATTTATTATTTATTATTTATTATTTATTATTCCATTATTTATTATTTATTATTTATTATTCAATTATTTATTATTTATTATTTATTATTTATTATTTATTATTTATTATTTATTATTTATTATTTATTTATTTATTATTTATTGTTTATTTATTGTTTATTTATTGTTTATTTATTTATTATTTATTTATTATTAATTATCAGTTATTATTATTCCATTATTCTAATTATTATTCAATTATTTATTATTTATTATTCAATTATTTATTATTTATTATTTATTATTTATTATTTAATATTTATTATTTAATATTTATTATTTATTTATTTATTATTCTTAAATATTATTCACTTAATTATTCATAAATAATAAATTATTTTTTATATTCTTTTTATTCTTTTATTATTTTTTTTTGTAAAAACTGTACCATCGATCGATTGGGTGACAAAAAAAGGGTCAACAACCATCATTTGGCTAAAAAATAATAACAGATAATAACAGAAAATAAAAAATAAGAAAAAAAAAAAAAAGAAAAAATAAATAAATAATAAGTAATAAATAATAAAATTTAATAATAATAATAATAAAATTTAATAATAATAATAATAAAATTTAATAATAATAATAATAAAATTTAATAATAACAATAATAATAATAACAGATAATAATAATAATAATAAATATTATTATTGAAAAAAAAAAAGAATATTGAAAAATATAAAGTTATAACTAATAAATATTTAATAACAAATAATTAAATAATTAAATAATAAATAATAATAAATATTAAATAATTAAATAATAAATAATAAATAATAAATAATGAATAATAAATAATAAATAATAAATAATAAAAAGAGTATTTATTTATAAATAATAAATAATAAATAATAAATAATTGAATAATAAATAATAAATAATAAATAATACAAAAAAAGAATATTTATTAATAAATAATAAATAATAAATAATAAATAATAAATAATAAATAATTAAATATAATAATAAATAAATATAAAATAATAATAATAATAGATAATAAATAATAAATAATAAATAAATAATAAATTGTAATAATAATATTGTTTTCTTATTTATTTATTAAATAAAAATAAATAATGAATGAATAAAGAAAGAATACATAAAAGATGGTAATTGAATAATTGAATAATTGAATAATTGAATAAATGAATAATAATAAGAAAAGAAGTTAATTTTATTAATAATGAATTAATAAATAATGGAATAATAATATATAAAAAAAAGAATAGATCATAAATAAAGAATAAACCTTTATATAAATTTATTAATAAATTTTAAATCCCAAACAAATACTTTCCTCGAACAAAGGGTTAAATCAATTAAAAAGAAATCATTTATTAAATAAATAAATAATTAATTATTAATAAATAAATAAATAAATAAATAAATAAATAAATAATAATTAATAAATATCGTTAGATTGGTAAAACATATGAAATGTCATATTGATTAAAACCATATTAAATAATACATGTTAATGTATAAAATAAATTAAATATACAAGCCACAATATATACATATATATTCATATTAGTTTAAATCTTTACTGAACTGAATAATAGGAGTCATCATTTTATATAAAATTGACATAATTATGAAGTTTAACAAATATATAAAATAATAAATAAATAAATAAATAAATAAATAAATAATAAATAGATAAATAAACATAAAAATTGATGTATTTTTGTGGGGGATATCTTTCTAAATCTTTTCATGGTATAACGTCATATGAACCAATGCTTAAAATTATTATATATATTATATATTATATATATTAAAGATATAGCATAGATATATTGTAGATAAAACACAAATATATTGTAAATATATTATCTGATATATTCTCAATAGAAATAGATATTGATTTTAAATAATTTTTAAATTAAATGTCAAGGATGAGAATTCTTTAATATAAATTTAATATATAAAACATTCATTTAATATTAAAATGTTTTGATTTAGCCAATAATCTTTTTAATTTATTGTGTTTTATTATAGATTAAATTTAATTTAATGATAACGGTAAAAAAAAAATTTATTTTATTTTTATTTGGAATCATTAAATTTTTATTATTCTTAGACTTTTTTAGTAATTTTTCCCATTTTAATTTAATTATAAATAAGGTTTGTATTTAATTTAAATTTTAATTAATTAAATGAATTAAAAAAAAAGTATTATTTTGATGTAAAAGGGATATGAAATTCTTAACAATAAAATTAATTAATAATCACGTGTATCAAATTCAAATAAAAATAATAACATAATAAAAAGTAACGTGATAAAATAAATTTATGGTTTGATATAAATTTTAATTTTAGATGATTATTTTGGGTTGAAAGAAAGATAAATTTTTATTATTTAAAAAAAAACTTTTATGTAAATATATATATATATATAATTAATTTATATAAATAATTTTTATAGTTTGTATATTCTCTTTTCTTTATTAGAAGATTTTTTTAATTATTATAATAGTTATTAACAATGATGAAATACTAATACTTTATAAATATTAATCCTTTATATATATTAATATTTTATTATTCTACTTATTTTTTAATTAAAATATATACTTATATATTCAGACTACTAAGAAATGAATAAATGTAATATATTAGTTTATATAGGAATAAATAAATGAATAAAATAAAATATATTCAATTTATATAGGAATAAAATAGATTCAGTTTAAATTATATATAATTTTAATTTTATTCTTGTTTTATTTTAATTCAACATTAAATAACATTTAAATATTTAAATATTTAATATATAATATGAAATATATTAATAAAATAATAAAATATATTAAAATATATTAATAAAAAAATGAATAAAATATCTCCCTTTAAAAAACAACCAAAAGCCAAAACTAAATAATATCATCCTATTATTATTTAATTATTATTTAATTATTTAATTATTTATTTAATTATTTAATTATTTATTTAATTATTTAATTATTTATTATTTAATTATTTATTATTTATTATTTAATTATTTATTTATTTAATTATTTAATTATTTATTATTATTAATTTAATTATTAACGATGATAAATAAAAATCATAAATTTTATTTAAAAATAAATAAATATATGGATGATCACATGAAGTCAACTTAATATAAGTTTATTAATATAATTAATAAAAAAAAAATAAAAACAAAAAGAAAACATTTGAACATAAAAATAAATTTATGGTTTAATATAAAACTATTTTTTGTATCTTTTTTAGATGATTATTATTAATTATTAATTATTAATTAATTATTTCTTATTTACTTATTATTTTATTATTTAATTATTTATTATTTATTATTTATTATTTATTATTTAATATTTATTATTTTATTTTATTGAATGTCAACATAATTTATAGATTTATTAAGAACTAAACAAAAATTGTATTATGGATGACATAGATGAAATATGTGGCAAATGTATTTAAAAAGAATTTTAATAGAATAAATATTAAAGCCACAATATATATAAATATAAATATATATATAATTTGTGTTAGTTTATAATAATTATAGGAGAAAAGTAAAAAAAAAAAGATGTTCAACCTTCTATCATTAAGATATTAAAAGTTGACATAGTTAATTAATAAAAGACACTCTTTCCTATAAAAAAAAAAGTTCTGATGCTTTGTTTTAGGATGAAATTTTATAATAATAATTTGTTAGTTTAAAAGTGATTTTATAATTTTTATCTAATTTCAATATTATTAAAAAAAAAAAAAAAAGTAGAATTGATTTGGTAAAATTTGGCAAGAATTATGAATAATTGAAAATAATTAACTTTTTTTTTTTATTCTACTTATTTTTATTTCTTTTTTTTTTTTTTTAAAAAAAAAAAAATAACTAATATCATTAAAGAAGATACTTTTTATATTTTTATTTTTATGTAGATTGCAATTCATTTATTTTCAAAGTAGTAAAAATATAAAACGTTAATTAATAATGAAAAATTATTAAAAAAAAAATCTAATATAAACTATTAAATTTTTTAAAAATTATTATTTCTATACATAAAAAATAATTATTAAATAATCGATTGAAAATAAATGATAAATTTACATATATTTATGTTTTTTACATAAATATATCTCCATCACATTTATTTTCATAATGTATTCACATGATTAATGATGTATTTATTTTATTAATCCTTAGAGTTTTTTGCTTTGAGTTTTTACATCACTCTCTAAATTTAATTTAGTGATAATATAAGCCCATGAAATACAAATACAAATACAAATACAAATACAAATACAAATACAATATAAGTACAAATATAATCTACAATCTACAAATTGATAGAAAATAAAAAATTTAATATAATTAATGTTTATTTTTATTTTTTTTTGTCTATTTTATTATAAAAATTAATTTATTAATTAATTAATTAAAGACAAAAAAATATAAATAAAATAAATAAATAAAATAAATAAATAATAAATAATAAATTAATAAAGAGTATTTATTAATAAATAATAAATAATAAATAATAAATAATAAATAATAAATAATAAATAATAAATAATAAATAATAAATAATAAATAATAAATAATAAATAATAAATAATAAATAATAAATAATAAATAATAAATAATAAATAATAAATAATAAATAATAAATAATAAATAATAAATAATAAATAATAAATAATAAATAATAAATAATAAATAATAAATAATAAATAATAAATAATAAATAATAAATAATAAATAATAAATAATAAATAATAAATAATAAAAAGAGTATTTATTAATAAATAATAAATAATAAAAAGAGTATTTATTAATAAATAATAAATAATAAAAAGAGTATTTATTAATAAATAATAAATAATAAATAATAAATAATAAAAAGAGTATTTATTAATAAATAAATAATAAATAATAAATAATAAAAAGAGTATTTATTAATAAATAAATAATAAATAATAAATAATAAATAATAAATAATAAATAATAAAAAGAGTATTTATTAATAAATAAATAAATAAAATAATGGTGACCTACAATAAATTTAATTAATTTAATTAAAATTGAATAAATTAATTTAATTAAAATTGAATAAATTAATTTAATTAAAATTAAATAAACATTTTTAGACAAAAAAAAACATAAAATAAAAATGAAAAAAATGAATTATAATAGTAAATAATAAATAGTCGATAGTCAATAGTCAATAGTCAATAGTCAATAATAAATAATAAATACTGAATAGTCAATATTAAATAGTCAATAGTCAATAATAAATAATAAATACTGAATAGTCAATATTAAATAGTCAATAGTCAATATTAAATAGTCAATAGTATATAGTCAATCTATCCCTAGATAAATATTAAATAGTCAATCTATTCATCTATAAATAGTTGATATTAAATCTATTCATAAATAAATATACTTATATAGTCAATAGTCAATCTATCCATATATAGATTAAAACATAAAAAAAATATTTTTTTTTTTACTATTTAAATAATTTAATATCCAAAAGATTTGACAATTTATTATTATTATTATTATTATTATTATTATTATTAATTATTATTATTAATTATTATTATTATTATTATTATTATTAATTATTATTATTTATTATTAATTATTATTATTAATTATTATTATTATTAATTATTATTATTATTAATTATTATTATTATTATTACTATTATCATTATTATTATTATTATTATTATTATTATTAATTATTAATTATTATTATTTATTTATTATTATTAATTATTATTATTAATTATTATTATTATTATTATTATTATTATTATTATTATTATTATTATTATTAATTATTATTATTATTAATTATTATTATAGATGTATTTGATTCATTTTTTTATATTAAATAAATAAAATAATATATTAAATTATAAATAAAATAATTAAATAATAAATTAAATAATATTCAAATAATGATTATCAAAATGACCCAATTTAATATTTTATTAATAATAAAATTTGAGTAATGATGACTAATTGATTTATTGGGGGATGATAGGCACAACAATAGTTAGAGGATGAAAAAAGCATCGACGTCATCTCTTTTGATACGAGCCACATTTCCATTCATAGGATAATTTAAGAATTAAACAGAGCAGTGAATTTTGGAAAATGGCTTGTATAAATATTATTTAACGCCACACTAAATGTATAAAACTATTGATAATATTAAAGTCATCAATCATTTATTTCATTAATAATAAATAATTAGATATATATATATATTTTAAGCATTCATAATGAAAAAAGTTCCTAAACACATTTTTTGTTTAAATCAATCCATCAATCCATCAATCAATAATAAATAAACTTTTTGAGAAATGCACCACATTGGAAAGGAATGTGATACATTTTGCAATGTGGCGTGTTTTTAGAAGTGACATATAAAAAAATAATTATTATAGAAGAAAATAAATAAACAAATATTTAAATAATAATAATGTTGAATATATTAAAGTTCTTAAATAAATAATAGTTATTATATAAATAAAATAATTAATTAATAATTCATTAATTAATAAAAAAAAATATTAATTATTTTATTATTTTTTTTTAAAAAAAAATTTATATTTAAAATTTTTGATGATCATTATTCATTTAGTTATTATTATTAATATTCATTTAGTTATTATTAATTATTATTATTATTATTATTAATTATTATTATTATTATTATTAATTATTTATAAATACAATCTTTTATTATAATTACTATTTTTTTTTTTTTTAATTCTTTATTATAATAATTTAAATTTAGTATTTTATATGATTTAAATAAAATTGAAGTTGGGGGATATAAAATGATTAAAATCTATGATGGAAGTTCAAATTTATAAATTTTAAAGTTTTTAACTTTTACACCAAAAAATTACACAAATTCTAAAAAAGAAATTATCAAATTGAAATGAATCTATTCCATATGAATATTATATCAATATATTACACAAATATATTATTATATGAATCTAATATATGAATCTAATATATCAATATATTTTATATATATTATTATATTCTATGAATATATCAATATTTAATTAATAGAAAATAGTCATTAAAAAAAAAAAAAAAAGGATCGTACATAATTTAAATATATATTATAAACAATATAATTTAATATATTGAATAATTAATGTACATAATATATTTCCAACTATGGTAAAAGATAATTTTTACAATAATATATTGTAATATAAATTTTATTACACAAAATATAAATAGTATTTATTAATTTAAAAAGGATAAATATTGGCTTAAAAAATGTGATAATGAGTAAATGCTGGATGTATTTGGGAATATTGCATCATGTAATACAGCATTTCTACATTATTATTTAATGATATATTATAACTATTTATTTTAAAAATACCAATTTATAATAATGCGCCACTTTTCATATGTAACATATGTAATTCTATAATAGGATTAAATAATATTCATTTACATTTACATTTACATTTACAGGATGATGAAAAGATTTGGAACATAGAAAGGTTGATCGATTTTTATTTTTAATTTAAATGATTAAAAAAAAAAAAATTTAATTAATTAATTTATTAATTAAAAAATGAAATTATTTATTTCTTAATATAGTAGAAAACAACAACAAAAAAAATATCAAAAAAAAAAAAAAAAACATATAGTTAAAAAGATATAATAAAAATAAAATAATAATAAAATCAATCAAAATAAATAGTAAAAAGAATAAGAAAAATAGTAAAAAGAATAAGAAAAATATCAAAAACAATAAGAAAAATAGTTAAAACAATAAGAAAAATAGTAAAAAATATATATAGACAATTATAATTTATATTTTTAATAAAAATGAATCATCAAAGATAAAAAAAAAAAAAAAAAAAAGAATAATATTTGTTTATTGGTATATTCCAACCTTTCTATTATATTACTTTATATTATATTATATTAGATAGACAGATATTTTATATTTAATATATTTTTTTAAAAAAAAAAAAAAATAATAAAAAGATAATTAATATTGTATTTTAATAATACATGATTTGTGTAACTTTCATTTTTTTTTATATATATATATTTTATTTAAATTTAATTTAATGATGATTAAAATGTTAATAAATATGAACAAAATAATATAAATGATTCAATTATTAATATATGAAATTAATAAATTAATATTATTATTGGATTTAAACCTTAAAATTTATATTGTTTTGATAGTAAAATCAAAAGAGTATAAAAAGGAGAACATTTATTTATATTTTTATTTTCTTCTTCAAGAACCAAAATAAGTAAATCTATTACTTATTTAATAAAAAAAAAATTATAAATAAAAATAAATAATAAATATAATAAAAATATATATAATAAAAGATTAAATTAATTTAAGTTAAAAAAAAAAACAAATAAATAATGTCTGAAGTTGATAAGAGAGATTTAGAAGCCAAGGGTTTCTACAAACTTTCTTGGGTTCAAAGATTCGGTTTCGCTTCTGGTGATTTAGCCCAAAACTTAATTTACCAAACTGTAGCTTCTCAACTTATGTTCTTCTGTACCGATGTTTACATTTTAGGTGGTGATAGAAGTAAGGCTGCTGGTATTGCATCTACTTTGATGTTAATCGTTCGTTTCGTTGATATGGTTTGGGATCCAATTGTTGGTGCCTTCATTGATAAGCATCACCCACGTTGGGGTAAATACCGTTCCTACTTAATTATTGGTGGTATTCCATTAACCGTTTTCTCCGCCCTTACTTTCTGGAACAAATTCGCTCCATCCGTTCCATACATCTACATTACCTACATCTTATTATCTTTATCTTACACTTTAGTTAACGTTCCATACGGTGCTATTAACTCTTCTTTAACTAGAGATAATGATGAAATTACCATGCTTACTTCTCTTCGTATGTGGTGTGCTAACATTGGTTGTTTCTTCGTCTACACCTTACTTTTCCTTTTCATCGCTATCGTCGGTGGTACTCCAATTCCATGGGACATGATTCTCTTCAACTTATTCGGTAACATTCCAAACCTTTGCATTGTTCCATTCATGCCAGCTATTAAGAACTTAATTGGTAAGAAGAATATGTTCTACGTTTTCTTAACTGTTGCTGTTGCTGGTAATGCTATCTTATACGTTGCTAGTAGAATGAACGCTAATGACTGGTGGTACCGTATTGGTAACTTAATCAAGTCTACTGGTGTCTGTGTCGCTACTGGTTACCAATGGGCTCTTGTTCCAGAAGTTATTTCCTACGGTGAATGGAAGACTGGTCGTAGAATTTCCGCTATTGTTAATGCTATTACTGGTTTATTCTTCAAGGCTGGTTTCGCTTTAGGTGGTGCTATTCCAGGTTGGATTATTCAAGCCTCCGGTTACGTTTCCCCACCAGCTGGTGAAAGTACTTTACCAAAGGACCCAATGGCTTGGTTCACTACTTTATCTATTTACTTCGTTATCGGTTTCATCATCCTTATCTTCTGTTTCACTCAAACTAAGGAACGTGTTGTTATGGAAGAAGGTCAAGTTGACTCCGTCAAGGTTAGTGACTTCTGGACTGAATTCGCTCGTAACCCACCACTTGTTGTCGTTTCTCTCTTCTTCATTGTTTCCTTCGTTATGCAAAACATTAGTAACACCTCTAACAACTACTTAATGAACGATCTTTACAAGCAAAAGCCATCTGCTCAAGAAGCTATCCGTTGGACTGTCTGTGTCATTCCAGGTATTCTTGCTATCGTTTGTATGATTATCATTTCCAGATACAGTTTAACTGATGACAAGATTGAAAAGATCAACAAGGAAATTGAAGAAAGAAATGCTGCTAAGGACAGTGCTTAAATTATTTAACTTTTAAAAAAATAAAAGAAAATTTCTTTCTTATTTAATAATTAAATACTTAATAAAATTAGTATTCAATCATATAGAAAATATTAAAAAAGAAAGAAATGTATATTTTTTTTTTACTATTGTAGAATTAAATATATATAAATTATAAATAATATTAAAAATTTAAATAATTTTAATATTAAATGTACAAAGAAAAATACAAATAAGAAATTAAGAAAGTAAAAAATAAAAAAAATAAGAAAATTTAAAAGTTAAAAAATGTAGAAAAAAATCAAAAGAAAAATTAAAGCAAATAAAAATAAAGAAAATAAAATAAATAAAAAAATAAATAAATAAAATTGTAAAAAAAAAAAATAAAATTTATAATTAAGGGATAATAATTATTAAATGTGTGTATTTTAGAATAATTTAAAATATATATTATTATTATTGTCAGTTTTTTTTATTTTTTTTTTATTTATTTTTTTATATATATATAATTATTTAAATATTTTTTTTATTGTATGAAGTTGTCATGTTTGATGAAATCAAGGATTAAGGCATAAAAAAAAATAGAGTTTAAACCGAAAGTGGTGAAAATCATGTAAAGTAATTTTCTATTTCTCACTCTGAAATTCCCGCATCGTAGTACAACTTACTAAAATATATAGTATTTCTGAGCTTTTTTTTTTTTTTTTTTTTTTATTTTTTAATTTTTTTATCTTTTATCTTTTATTTTTTTATATTTTTAATTTAAAATGTACTTTCAACCTACATGTTATGGAAATGTATTCTCTTCCCTGTCTAAAAAAAAATTAAAAAAAAAAAAAAAAAAAAAAATACGAATCTCTTTGTCTCTCTCTTACAACAGAAATTATGCCTCGGGCTAGTATTCGATGAGGGATTACTATTCTGATGGTATAAACGCAAACTAACCAGGAGTGTCAACACTTGAAAATGAAATTAAAGACAAAGGCTAGCATAGAGGCCATTCGCCTCTGAAGGGAAAAGATCAAGATCATAATTTCTTTTTCAGAGAGTCCATTCAAACCCTAATCCATAAGGAGGTGAGGTTCGTTGTATATGAACTTTTTTCTTGAATTTATTTATACACTTTATTTTTAAATTCTGTGTTTTTTTTAAAATAAAATATATTTATGTAATTTATAAATAAATAAAAAAAAAAATTTTTTTTAAATTAATCATAGAATATTTAAAGTAATAAAGAATAAAAATAAGTTCAAAAGTTAAAAAAATTTCAGTGTGATGTATACTATACGTATCTTTTTTTAAAAGCCGCAATTATTGCGAACTTTAATCTTTATTTATTTATTTATTTTTTTATTTATTTATTTATCAATTACATGAATATATTTTATTTTAAAAAAACACAGAATTAATAAAATAAATAAATATTATTTGTCCAATTAGAAGATAATAATAAATAAAATAATAACGTGAAATAAAAAAAAAAGAAATATTGAAAAATAAGGATTAAAGTTCGCAATAATTGCGGCTATTAAAAAAAGATACACATAGTGTACATCACACTGAAATTTTTTTTAACTTTTGAACTTATTTTTATTCTTTATTACTTTAAATTTTCTAGGATTAATTTATATTTATTTTTTCTTATACTTTTTTATTATTTTTTTTTTTATTTTACTTAATATTTTTACATAAATTTTATTTTTTTTTTATTTTTAAATTATATAACATATTATTTTTTAAAAAAAAATGTAATACTTAAAATTATAATTATTTATTTAAAAAAGCACTTGGAAGTGTATTCTCTTCCTAGTTCAAAAAAAAAAAATTTTTTTTTTCTTTAGTATCACAAATAAAATATTTTTATTACTATTGAAATTCTTTATGAAAAAAAAAAAAATAATTTTTAATTACTAAATATTGACTAATATCAAATAGTAAAACTAACAGATACGAATAATATAGAATTAAATTCTAGTTCTAATGGTAGTAATAACGATTATCAAATTTTTTTTTTAAATAAAAAAAAAGCAAAATGCGTTAACCGGGAATCGAACCCGGGCCATTTGCTTGGAAGGCAAATATTCTACCTCTATACTATTAACGCTAACGATAGGCCAGGGGCGTTCCGGATTTGAACCGAAGACCTATTGATCTGCAGTCAATTGCTCTACCGCTGAGCTAACACCCCCTTTTATGATATATTTGATACGTGACCACTATAAAAATGGTATTTAGGTAGATTCTTTAGGTTAAAGAAGTATTTAAATATTATTGGTCAATAATAATTTTATAATAATATATATAATTTTAGAATAATAATTATTAAACGGAGAATTCTTTTATTTATAAGTTTATACTTATGATAAATTAATTCACATAAATAGCTATTTTATATTTTATTTTAGTAAAGTTAAAAAGAGATATTATATATATTTGAGATAATTAATTATAATATTTATATAAGAGAGTAATAATAATAATTTATGTAATAATTAATAATTAATAATAAATAAAGAGAACATTAAAAAGATATATTTATTACTTTATTTTGTATTATTGTATGTGTTATTTCTAATTAATATTAGAATATATTATTTTGTCATAATTCCTTATTGTCATTGCCCATAAATAAATATTAATTTAGATACATAAATAAAATACCGTATCAAATTTGGTGGAGAATCCGGGCGTGACAATAGCAAAATAATATGAAAATAATATTAATAAAATAATACATCTACATAATAAATATATAATAAATATTATTTAGTATATATATAAAAAGAATTTAATTAGTTTAAATTAGTTATTAATAATTATAATAGTAATAGTTATAATAATATTAAATTGAATTAGAAAATTGTAATAAAAAATATATATAAGAATAAATAAAATTTTTAAAGATGAATGTTTTTAAGATATTAAGTACGTTACCATTATTAGAAAATTATAATAATGATATCAATGAATGGATAGAAGAATTAACCGAGTCATTTGAATTTTGGGATATAAAAGAACAAGAAAGAAGATTTATTTTATGTAAAGAATGTGTAAATAAAGAAATTAGGTATGTTCTTGATGAATTAAAGGAAGAAAAGAATCAGGTTCCTAGCTTAAAAGAAATAAAAATAGCCTTAGAAGAATATCTAGAAATAACACCAAGCGTGAAATATTGGAACTTAATTAATTTGAAAATTAATTCAAATGAATCAATTAGTAATTTTAATTATAAATACTTAAGAAAATATAATGATATTGATAATAATATAAAGAAATTAATTACTGTTAATAATTATGTTAATTCAATTAAGTCTAGAATATATCCTTGTTTAAGAATATTAGAAGAAGAAATCGAAGATATAAACGAAGCTCTCAAGTATGCAGAAAAAGTTGAAAGAATTGAAAAGAAATTAAATTTAAATTTAAATAATATTTATAAGAATAATAAACAAAAATGGAATAATAATAATTTCAAAATGAATAAATTAAATAGTAATATAAACAATAAGAATAATAAAATTATGTGCTTTAGATGCTATGAGTTAGGTCATAAAGCTGTTAATTGTAGACACACATTTAAAGAATTAGCGGAATTAGAAAGAACTGGAATTTTGGAAATAAATAAAAGAAGAAATTTTATACCTGGAAACCATAATAATTATAATTATAAATTTAATTTATATGATAGAAATAAAAACTATAATAATTATTATCGTAGAAATTATAATTTAAATAGTAGTATTACTGAAAATCATCATAATATGACTAGTTTTGGTAAAAAGCATAATGTGAATAGAGAAATTTATAGAAATAATTATAATTTAAATAATAATTTTGGTAATAATAATTATAATAATTATAATAATTTAAATAATTATCTATATAAAAGTAATTATGATTTAAATAAAAATTTTGGTACCAATAACAATAACAGTAATTTAAATGAGAATATAAATACAATAAAATATAGAATCAGCAATAATCATGGTATAAATTATAATAAGCAAGAAAATAAAGATGTTAATATTGGAAATGAAATTAATTTCAACAATAATTTAAATACTAATTGTGTAGAAAATACGTTTAATTCAAATATAAATAATATTCAGGATAATATAATTGGAAATAATATAAATAAAAACAATAATGGATATAGTAGAAACATAAATTCATTAGGAAATAATAATAGTTTTAATAATAACAATACTAATAACAATACTAATTATACAAATAACGAAAATAAAAATGTTAATAATGTTATTGAAATAAATTATAATAAAAACAATAATAATAATAACAATAATAACAGTAATAATAATAATAATCATAAAAAAAAAATAATAATAATAAAAAAAAAAAAATAAAAAATAAATAAATAATTTAATTATGATGAAGTATTAATAAATAAATAATTATATATATATAACAATAATTTAAATTAAATTAATTCGAAATTTCAAGATTTCGAATTTCAAAAATTAAAATAATCATTAATTCAAAAATTTAATTTTTTTAAAAAAAAAAAAAAAATTAATAAATCCAATAATTAAATTTTAATAAAAAAAAAAAAAAAAAAAAAAAAAAAAAAAAAAAAAAAATTTATTATATTGTTATTGAGACTTCAGGGGACGAAGTCTAATTTAAGTGGGGGCGTCTTGATACGTGACCACTATAAAAATGGTATTTAGGTAGATTCTTTAGGTTAAAGAAGTACTTAAATATTATTGGTCAATAATAATTTTAGAATAATATATATAATTTTAGAATAATAATTATTAAACGGAGAATTCTTTTATTTATAAGTTTATACTTATGATAAATTAATTCACATAAATAGCTATTTTATATTTTATTTTAGTAAAGTTAAAAAGAGATATTATATATATTTGAGATAATTAATTATAATATTTATATAAGAGAGTAATAATAATAATTTATGTAATAATTAATAATTAATAATAAATAAAGAGAACATTAAAAAGATATATTTATTACTTTATTTTGTATTATTGTATGTGTTATTTCTAATTAATATTAGAATATATTATTTTGTCATAATTCCTTATTGTCATTGCCCATAAATAAATATTAATTTAGATACATAAATAAAATACCGTATCATATTGATAAATAACAAAATTATTAAATTAAAATAAATAATAAAAAAACAAATTCTGTCTAACTTAACCCAAAAATTAATCCATTCTAAACAAAAAATTAAATCCATATTTAAGAAAAATTAATTAAATAAAAATAATTAAAATAAAATAATAATAATTTAATTAATCATTAATAATTTTAATTAAAAACTAAAATAAATTAATAAATAATATTTTCCTAAGACTACAAATAAACAAAATAATAAACATATTTAATAAATTATAAATAACAAATAAACAAACTTATAAACAACGCAAAATTAAAATTAAATAGTTAAATAATTTTTTAAGTTACTTTTATTTAAAATAATGATTATTTTATTTATTTTATAACTCAACTTTTATAAACAAATTGTAATTAAAATAACATTTTAAAACTTATCTTTATTAACATTTTAATTGTAAATATTGTTTAATTTAATAATAAATTATTCTTTATTTCTCTTTTATCAATTTTATTATTTTTAATGTAAATAGTTTAAAATCAAAGAAAAATATAAAAACATGTAAATATTTCTTATAAATTATTCTTTATTATTAATTATTTAATAAATTATTATAGATATTTTATTAGTTTTTAATAATCAATTTTTATGATTATTAATTATTTTGATAAATTATTATATATTTTATTAGTTATTAATAATCAATTTTATTATTAAAATTTAAAATAAATTAGTATAAATAATAAATATTTCATTTTATTATTTTATTAGTTTTAACAATTATTTTATTAATTTAAACAAAATTAATTATTAAATAAATAAAGATTAATATTAAAATAAAAAAATAAATTTTTTTTATAAAACATTTTTGTGATAAAAATGATCTAAAATACGGAAAATATCAATTCTGTATAATTCTCTCTCTGAAAACAATATCAAGAAGAAGCTACCGCCCGGAATGCCCTTCGTGATACAATCTCTAAATTAATTTTTATATTTTAATTTAATAAATGTTATTTTTTTTAAAAAAATAATTTAAAATAATAGTTAAAAATTAAAATAAAATAGTTTTAATTGTTTTTTTTTATAAAGAATATATTAATAATAAATAAAATGTATTAAAATAAAAGTATAAAAAGAAGAATAAATTTCTTTCTTTTTAATACTTGGAACAAATAATTTTAATTTTAATTTTAAATAAAAGAATATTTTAAAATTTAATTTTTTTCTTGTTTCCAAATTTATTTTTATAGTTATGTGTTAATATTTATTTTTTTTTTGTTTTGAATATCTTAGTGTTTCAACCCCAGCCCGTATCAGTATCTCTGTAATAATCATATTAAGTACTATCACTTAATATGATTATTAACTTCAACTTAACGATTAATTCATTAAGTTGAGAAAATAAAAAAAGTTTTACCTAAATATTGGTGGAGTTTATTATAAAATTAATTATAATAATAACACGAAAAATAAGAAGGAAGAAAGATTTGTATAAATTTAATTTTTTAAAGTATGTTTTTTGAATAAAATATTTTTATTAATTTGTTAAAGTTTAAAATATAAAATTGTTACTATTATAACTATATTTTTATAATAATAACTATTGATTTCTTAAAGAGAACTCAAGAGCCTTATTTATATTTTTTTGTTAAAATAAGGTTAAATAAAAAAGGTTTTTCTAATCTTAACAAATTTCTTATCTAGGAAAAGATTAGACAGAAAAACCTAGATAAGATTTTTGATCGATATTCTATCCTTATCGATCATCGCATTAATTAAGTAAAACCGATTACTTCTAAAAGTAATTGGAAAAAATCTTAATTAACCGATTTTCCAATCTAATCTAATGATCGAAAATAAAAGAATAAAATAATAAAGATATTTCGATCATATAATTTATCCTTATATTAAAAATATAAAATTAAATAGTTAATAAAATACAGAATACATTATAAAATACAGAATGCAATACAATACAGAATACATTAGTTACAGTAGAGAATTTAACATATTGTAAATATATTATTTAAAATTAATTAAATAAATTTTGTTAAATTAATGAATATTTAAAATTAAATTAAATAAATATAATAAACATTATATGTAATTAAATAAAGTTATAGTTATAATAACTTAACTAAGAAAATATAATTATTTGTTAGCAAATAATCATAGATTCTTACACTTGTTTATAGTACCGCTATATAAATAAGATTTAGGTAAAAAATTTAGGTTAGAAATAATGTATAAATATTACTGGTTATTAATAATTAAAATAATTGATATATGTAGTTATTCAAATTATTATTTTTAAAAGGGATGATTAATTTCTTTTATCAAAATAATAGATAATTATATTATTAATGATTTTATTACTATGATAATAAATTAATTCATCATTATTATTAATAAATTTTATTTTATATTTTAAATATTATTTTGATAATTATGTAGTTTTAGGAATTATAAATATTGATAATTATATTTTACTTAGGAAATATATTTTAAATATTAATAGTTATATATTATTTATATTTTAAGAGATATGTTTAATAAAAATATGATATTAAAAATTTATTTTAACCCTTATATAAAATTATGAGAATGTAGTAATAAATATTATTATATAAAAAAATAAAATAATAAAAATACATAAAAAATAAAATATTATTATAAAATATTATTATTATTAATTATTTTCTTATAATTTATTAGAATATATTATTTTGTCATAATTCCTTAGAGAAACGACCAAATAAATAAATAACTCGATATGGAATATTTTAAATGTTCTGTATCAATGACGATTTAGGAGTAGCTTATGTATTTCAAATAAGCATATATAAAAGAAATATATAATAAAAAAAAATAATACTAATAAATGTGATATATATATTAATAAAATACTAATAATAAATTATAATAGTTATAATAAATATTAAATATTAATATAATCATTATAAGTTGAAAATGTAATGAAATTATTTAAATTTATTTAATAATAAAATAATTAATAATGAAATTATATAAAATAAAATAATTATAATAAAATTATTTATAATAAAAATTATTTATCATGAATTGTTTTTAATAAAATAATACATAAATATTAAATTCGGTATAAATTTTATATTGTTATTGAAATCAAAGATTTTTTTTTTTTTTTTTTTTTTATAAGTTAAATTGTTTGGTACAATGTAAATAGTATTTATATTATTTTCTCCAAAATAAATTATTTCTTTAGATATTTTTTTAAATAATAATAAACATATTGAAAATCTGATATTAATAACTTACTAGAAGTATTAAATATTTTTAAGTAAATAATAATAATTAAAATATGTATTTTTCATAATAAAACTAATTTATAAAATAATAAATAAATAATAAATAAATAAAAAGTAAATATAATTATTGTAATATAATATTTTTGAAATAATTCTCTTTTGAATAAACATCTAACTAACATATAGGGTATTTAATAA